>JAPTHN010000008.1:34663576-35061076 GCA_026936325.1 Platynereis dumerilii
ACAAAAGTGACAATAAACAAGATGAAAATAAACCTTTGAAAACGATAAATCATACAAAAACCATGCAACCATTCATTCAAGGTGACCTGAATTTCGGCCAATGGGCTATGCAGGTCTTTCCCTCATTAGTACACCACATTATCCCTACTAATTTCATGAATGGTACAATGTGATGCGTCATAAAGTATCAACAAGTGATGTGAGTGATAATGTGCAAAATTTTAAAAAACTACCCTGAAACATTGCAAAAATGTGAGTTAGTGTTTAACGCCACATCAGCACCAGTGTATTGCAAAAATGCGAAAACTAACTGCGTGCAGAAAATGCCCAGAGGAGACTGATTTCTAAGATGTAGCCTACCATACAACCTCTGGAAGCCTAAGAAACGCAACAGCAGTACCGGATTGTATGAACGCTTTTTAAAATGTATTTAACCTACTGTCCTGTATCATAATACAGAAGTGAAAGTCACTGTGAGCTTGCAACTTGATACAATATTAATATAATAAAACTTAATGGGAGTGTGGTTCACAGCAATGAACCTCATGAATGTCAGGTCGCGGAAGAATACAACACGAGTCCGAAGGACGAGTGTTTATTCTGCAGCAGACATGACATGAGTGAGGTTCATTGCTGTGAACCACACTCCCATTAAGTTTTATTTATATCCCACAATAAAAACAGACCGCCAGTAAAAAGAATTAATAATTTCAAGAGGCACTATTTTGTTTGAATGGCCACAAAAAGATCCCTAGCAACCACATGGACCAATGAGAGCGTCAAAACATTGTGACATCATCACTTCACTGCCCATTGTCAGCATAACAACGTCAGATAATGAGATGCATGTGGTTCACAACGATGAACCACATGGTGTGAATAACATGGTTTTTTGCCAGAACTTCACTGCCTATTGTGGGATATTACAATGTATAGCCTAGCTCAGGGTGCATTATGAGGCACTGCTTGTCAGTACAGTACAAAATTGTGACAAAAACAATTTTAGAGTGCTTTGAGAGACATTTTCTAATATATATATGTATAGGCCCATAAGCGATAAGGGGGCGACCATTTAATAATGGGGGGGGATTTATTTCACCAAGGGGGGCGGGGGCTTAGACTCACCCTAAACAAATAAAATTATTTTAAAATAAATATGGTAATTCAAGAATTCAACTGCATTTAAATTGGAAATCCTTCATTTATTCTGTTCAGTTTGTTTATATGCATATTCTATTCAGATTTGAATATAACATAATTTTTAAAACAACTCTTATTTAGAAAACTGTTAAAATCGACAATTAATGCTAACTTGTACAATGTATCACATCTGAAGTCTTCAAGGAGCCTTTTATTTCTGACTACCACACATGTGAGTTACTAAAAACATAGGCTGCGCAGCAGCAAACCTTCAGCGAATAACACATTTAGAAGTTTACAATTACATCATAAAATTGGTGTGTTTACCAAATTCCGTATATTATAGGTATGCAACAGTGGTCGAGTAATGGCATTCTATTATCTGTTATTTGCCTGCTGCCCTGCGATCTACCTGTGTGCTTGCTAGGGTTTGTAAAGCAGGGAAAGGTTTTATTATACTAATTTACTTATATTATGGTACGCTTTGATGCATGCACCAAGTTTTTTCCAATCATTCAAAAAGTGTTAAATACAAGTCAAAAAGCACTGCTACATTTTATAGGTGATACGTGTAGGAAATGGCATTGCTGTATATGCAATAGTGGGCACGTTTTGGCTCCTATAAGAAAATAAGTATTTTTAATATTTTTTCTCAATATTACAAAAAGTATAGAATTTGTATCAGTCAGACCATGAAAAGGCACAACTAAACCACATAAGTCATATGTGTACCAAACTTTATCCATGTACATGCAATAGTGACAAAGTCTTGGGCCAGAAACAAAAAATATATTTTTTCTCTTTTTTTTCAATATTTCAAATAGCATTTAATATTTTCCACCAGACCTTTCAAAGGGCACAACTAGACGTTATAGGCCATGTGTGTACCAAACCTTATCCATTTACATGCAATAGTGACCGAGTCTCAGCCCAAAAAACTAAAAAAAAACATATTTTTCTATTTTCCAAATTTTTGCAAAAAGTATAGAATATCCATCAATGAGACCATCAAAAGGCACAACTAGACCATATAGGCCACATCTGTACCAAATTTCATAAGTGCACATGCAATAGTGACTGAGATTTGGCCCGGAAACGAACAAAAATAATTTTTATATTTTCTCAATTATTTCAAAAGGTATTGATTATCTATCAATTAGACCATCAAAAGGCACAACTAGATCATACAGGCTATATGTGTACCAAATTTCATCCATGAACACTCAATAGAGGCCGAGTGCTGGCCCGGAAACGATCTATCCGCCCGCCGCCCGACCGCCCGCCCGCCCGGCGGACGGACAACATTTTTACCCAAATGATTACAATACCTTCTTCGAACTTCGTTCGCTGAAGGTAAAAATGTACAACATTTCTTCTCTCAAAATACTCAAGCCAGAAAATAAACATTTTTCACTAGCTGAGCTGAAACACTGCTTTTTTACTCATAACCAACACCATTATTCAACAAATTTGCCAAAAAGCCATTCAATAGCAGAAACCAGAAAACATAGCATAAACTCAACTTAGCAAGACTGAAAAATGGGAAATGTTTTACAAAAAATTCTCAAAAGTATATGTGTCCAAGTGCAAATAATACTGCTGAGTGCAATATGGTGAGAAAGACATCAACAAAATTATCATTATTCAAAATGATAATTAATATGTATACAAGAGGTTAATATGCACACAAGAGGTGCGTTTAGTTAAAATTCGACAGGAAAAGATGCTCCTCAGACTTCAAAGTAACACATTAAGGACAACGGTATATTTTAAGTAGCGCTTGTAATGCAATGTATGCCAAAGACAGAAGGTTACATTTCAACAAATATCAACAGCAACTTTTACAATCTCAGATTCAACAAAATTCCTTCTGTTATTTTTGAAATCCTGCGGGCTATTCAAGGCTAAAATTTACCCCGCAAAGAGGACTTTTTATTTTGATTCGGACGTATGGAACAGCGCAATATGCCTTGTCAGAGCGCCGAGGTCGCGAGACCTAGTAGTACAATATGGACAGGCTTTGGAGGTCTTATAATCAATTACATGTTTCTTTATGTGATCTAACAATTTGCATCTTTCCACAGAAAAATGTCCACATAATTTGCACGTTTTTCCATCTGCACAGATATATTTATCAGGGGGACAACTTCCATCGATTCTCGAGTGGACAATTATATGAGTCCTGAGGTTGTCAAACCTCGCAACTGTTCGACCACATATTCTGCATGTCTTGAGATCATCCTTGATAAATTTGGAGGCTATGTCCCATCTCATACGCCCGCGAAAAACTGGAAAATATGAAATGGAAATAAAGGAGTTGAAAATTTGTCCACCATTTTGTTCGCAACTGCTATTCAAATGAACTCTTGGTTTTCAATTTCAACTCCAATAGTTGTTCGGTCCAGACGGGTACAGGGGTCTGATGTACCTGTAATATAAATTATACGCTGAAGAATTTTTGCTTTTAGTGTAGATGGAGCCACAAGTAGCCAACAATTGGTAGATGGAGCCACAGGTAGTTTAGATTCCGAAGTGTTACAATCGAACAACATAAAATATAAAGCACTGATAAACAGCACTCTCATTAACACCAAGAAATGCCTCTGAACCTAAATCAATGTGCTAGATACATCTTACGAAATCAAATAAAGTACTGCATAGCATCCCCACTAATATTTGAGTTAAACCTCAGGTCACATGACCACCCCAGTTGCCAGCAATAAACGCCTGCCATGGGCATGTCACTCACCCAAACTATCCACCTATCCTACATTTTTCCACTCATATTTCAGATGGGAGCCCACAATGCTGTTACTCCTCTCTCTTTTCCGTTTATTGACTCCACCACCGATCTACCACCAGGAGTGCATGAAACAGCATATTTTCATATTTTACTCCTCCACAGAGGGAGCCACTTCTCATAACCATTTTCCCACAGGTGGCAGCACCTGCCTTCATCTGTTTTTCCCTGGACACAGCCTGAACCTTGCGCAACAGGCAGGTTGTTATCGTTCATCTGATTGCCTGCTGACCTGACTGTAACATACCTCCTGATTGCCCTGCATGCTCTTTTTTAAGTACATGGCACCTACCAGGAGGTAGGCAACAAATCAGGCCGTAAGGTCTCAGGCGGGCCTCAAGCCAACATCTGCGTGACATCTATAGGAACGTGTCAACAATTAGCCATTTTCAACTTTTAATCCCACAAGTCACTCTAAATACCAGGTGTTCCTAAAACATTTCCTTATTTTAACATGACAGCGTCAACCTGCAGCATCACTTCACAATAATGCATTGTCAAACTCTTTTCACTAATGGGCATTTTCTAGTAATTTAACATAATAGTCGACTGGTTGTAGAGTCAGTGGGACATTTTGTTTGCATTTAGATTCAAATGTAACCATCAAAATCCCTTGTTATGCGGCTCATTCCCACCAGGTTAACCGGCATTAGACATCATCGAGATACTTATACCATTGGAAAAACCGGTATCTAACTGACAATTTTGCATGTTAGCGCCCTGCTAAGGATTAACACTGTTGACAACAGCAAACAAACAATAAGATTATTGTTTCTTTTGCAAAAAATAAAAGTTAAAAAGTATTATATAAGAAGGATATGATGTCTAAGTATTAGTTAGACACCAATTTCGTGGGTTCTAACATGCATTTTTGTCATAACACAGGCTAACAAAAGGGCAATAACAGTTTATTGTGCTCCTGTATGTCACAGCCACAGAAAGGCATTTCATTTGAAGAATGAACGCACAATGTAAAGATGATTTTAATTTCAGAGAAACATTGACTTTGAAATGCCATAATGGACTATCCTTCTTTGAGATACATAGAGCTGGCCATCAGTAATCTCCACTAAAGAAAGTAAAAGTAGAATCAGTCTGAGAAAATGTTTATCAATAAATCCCATATATTTACCTCTTTGAGAGACATTCACTATCAGTTCTTTTTTTTGATGGCAGATAAACAGTCAGGGAAATTACCAGCATATGATGACAATTGCAATTCCAGCCAAGTCCTGGCCCTGACAGGATGATTGAGTGTATGGGGTTGATCAGTTGGGTCTCAGAAGAAAGTCTGATCTCTTTGCAGCCATCCTCACCTAACAGCAGCATGTCAGTTGCGGGACTTAATTCTATCCAATTTCACGAAATACTGCAAAGTCATCAGCAGCTGATGACAATTTCCTAATTTCTCTGGAGCCTTCGGGTTCTTTTCCTCATTATGTAATAGATAGGTCTGCCAAAATTCATAGAGTTAGTTGACACTGTGATACAACTTTATACCAAGTTTGGAAGTGATAGTTGCAGTAGTTCTTTTTAAATAGCCAGTCAAAGATGATTTTGAGCACTGCCTAAGTCATGGCTAGGCCATGACACTGTGAGAGTGTCATGGGAGGGTGATGACAGTGCTAGGGTGATTGTCATGTGGGGCTGAGGACATTGATTGTCATCAGCTGGTGATAATTTCCCTGACTGATAAACAAACAATACATTTTTATATCAGGCACAGATTGGCACTTTTTATTGCCGAGAAAACAAACGACCCGAGAAAACAAACGACAGAAGAAAAATGTATACAGTCAATGGAAAAAGCAACAAAATAACTGATATCAAAAGGTAAATACTATAAAACACTAAGGAATGCAGAGAAATGAAAACAGTCAATGGCAAAAGCAACAAAATAACTGATATCAAAAGGTAAATACTATAAAACACTAAGGAATGCAGAGAAATTTAAACAGTCAATGGCAAAAGCAACAAAATAACTGATATCAAAAGGTAAATACTATAAAACACTAAGGAATGCAGAGAAATTTAAACAGTCAATGGAAAAAGCAACAAAATAACTGATATCAAAAGGTAAATACTATAAAACACTAAAGAACGTTCAATAATTACACAATTTTAGCCCTATATGAGTCGTTGTCACATGATGACTAGCATCTGAAGTTAATGGACCAAACAAACACAAAAATTCAAAATTAACCCATTGATGAACATGAACATAACACTGCAATTTGCCATACAGCAATAAAAACACCCAATATACACTTGTTCTTAGTCAGCACTTTCAAATTTGATAAGGATATAATCGATTTTTTCTTGTATTAATAGCAATAAGTAAAGGCCAGATTCAAAAGGCAAATTCTACATTAAACTTGTGATATTTCCAAAGGATCTTATTTTTAAACAAAATTTGATTAAAAAAATAATTATCCTGTGTGACAATAATACAAAATTGTCTAGTAAAGAGACTAACCCAATTGCAATGAATGGCACAGTTTCATGTGTGCGTACAGACCACCCAGGTCAGCCAACCTAGCATTACAATACGGACAAATCAGAGAGGTCGTAAAATCAATAACATGACATCCTATGTGATCTAACAACTTGCATCTTTCAACAGCAATGTGTCCACATAATCTACAAGTTTTTCCATCAGCACAGATGTATTCATCTGGTGGACAGCCTTGGTTGACTCTTGAGTGGACAATTACATGATTCTGGAGGTGTTCAAGCCTGAAAAAAGTGTGTTCACATATTCTGCATGTCTTGAGATCATCCTTGATAAATTTTGAGGCTATGTCCCATCTCATATGACTGAGACCAACTGGAAAAATAGGAAAATGGAAATAAATGAGTTTAAATTTGTCTACCATTCCAGAAGTTATCTAAATTAAACAATTTTCATATTCAATTCCAAAGGTGGCTCTCCTTCGAGGGGAGAAGGCTCCAATTTACTTATAATATCATGCGTGCGCAGCCTAGCTTGTTATTAAGCAGTGCAACTTGATTTTTACTATGTTTCAAATCAATGATTAAAATTGAAGATCACAATATCTTGGAAAGCTGCAAATACTGGACGCTCAAATGCCGAAAAAGATAATTTACGGTGTTGTGGTTGAGGCCGGGACATCCTCGGCTAAAATCGAGGCATAAACCTCTGAGACCAAGGCCATCTAAACGTGTCTTGAAGCACTCTCAATTGGCCAAAGGCACCCAAGACCGAGTACAAGGCAGATGTTTGGGCATCCGAGACTAAGGCCATCAAAATATGAGACCTCCAACACACATGCAGGTGCATCCTGAAACCCTGCACATGTGAAATTCTGCATGTGCAGGTGAAATTCTGCATGTGCGAAATTCTGCATGTGCGAAATTCTGCATGTGCAGGTGAAATTCTGCATGTGCAGGTGAAATTCTGCATGTGCAGGTGAAATTCTGCATGTGCAGGTGAAATTCTGCATCTGCAGAAATTCCCCACCATTTCCCCACAGTCCACAGGGGCGGGGATTACAAACGAAAGGTGCATAAGGCCATAAGCCTAGTCATATTTACAACTGTTGCCACATCACCTTACTGGCAAGTCTCAATGCACTGTCTTCTATCTCAATGCCAACCTACTATTCAACTACTAGCTAAGTTTACAAATATTATTGGATTCTGCTTTTTCTCAAGTACTATATAGCTATAGACAGGAAAAGCGTTTTAACGAAGCCCCGATCTCTTGGACTTGGAGAGATCTTTCCCAAATTCCTGTATGACAGTATTTAAACCATTGAAACCAAACAATATATTTCTTATATCAGCACCAAAGGGCACTTTTTATTATCAAACAAACTAACAACAGCAGGAATACACATGACTGATCAACAGCTAAATAACAAGGGAAAAAATTTAATACCGGTGGGTAGAATAAAGTTAAGATATATTACCGTAAATACCATATTAGAAATAGACCACGGGCCAGAAAGTGAAACCCTCCCCCCCGGAGGGAATTTTCGGCACCCCCTTAGTTTTCTTCCTGGATGTGTTAGGAGTTCATTTCAGGTTGTTTCCGCAATTTAAAAGCGTGTAAACTCCAGAAAAAATCACTTTTTCTGAATACCGCGTGACGAATTTCGATATTTTTAGCGCGACGCACTTTCCTTCACCAAATTGGCAATAACTCCCTCAATAATCATCTTTATGACACAACAAAGGTGTCATTGGAACCACAAATGATACAATGTTGTTTTACTCAAAAATATGGACTGAAATTTGTTAGGAAGCCATTTTCCTACCCCTACCCCTACATTTTATTTAATAAAATGATTTCCGTCCATATATAATCACCATTTCAGGCTAAATACTATGCAAAATAATCATAAATTCAGCCTGAGTGAATTTAATCAATCAGTTTTACAACAACTATCAACAATAGAAACACACAGTCACAAATAAATCCATAAAAATCTATTTATCTGAGAACCGCATCGGGAATTTAGTTGTTCTTAGCGTAACAGACTTTCTACCACAAAAATAGCCATAACTCCCTCAATAATAATTTTTATTACACAATGTAGGTGTCATTGGAACCACAAATAAGAAGGCTACATGATAAAATGTTGCTTTAGTTGAGGAGAGGGACTGAAGTTTAACAGAAGGCCATTTTCTTACCCCTACCCCTAACATGTTATTAAAAAAAAAAGATTTCTGAACACTTATAATCATCAATTTCAGTTAAATTCTAAAAAAAAAATAAAAAATTAAGACTAGGTTGATTCTCTCCCATCAGTCTTATGGTAATTCATTATATTTACTAGGCTATCTGGTGCATATAGTATATATATTTTGGAAAAGGGGTCTGGACACCCCAGCCACACCTTTGTTAAATTTGGACTATCGCAGATTTCTGCTAAAATTTGAACACTTCCACACATTGAATTGGCTGTAAAGTGGTCATAGAAATGGCCAGGCATATTAAGTTTTATATGGTGATTTAGTATATTTGCCAGGCTATCTGATGCATATAGTTTAATTTTGGACAACGGGTCTGGACACCCTGGCCACCCCTTTGTTAAATTTGGACTATCGCAGATTTTTGCTAAAATTTGAGCACTTCCACTCATTGAATTGGCTGTAAAGTGGTAATAAAAATGATAAAGCTAATTAAGTTTTATATGATAATTTAGTATATTTGCCAGGCTATCTGATGCATATAGTTTAATTTTGGAAAAAGGGTGTGGACACCCTAGCCACACCTTTTTGAAATATGGACTGTCGCAGATTTCTGCTAAAATTTGAACACTTCCACACATTGAATTGGCTGTAAACTGGTCATAGAAATGGCCAGGCATATTAAGTTTTATATGGTGATTTAGTATATTTGCCAGGCTATCTGATGCATATATTTTAATTTTGGACAAAGGGTGTGGACACCCTAGCCACACCTTAGTGATATATGGACTGTCGCAGATTTTTGCTAAAATTTGAACACTTCCACACATTGAATTGGCTGTAAAGTGGTCATAGAAATGGCCAGGCATATCAAGTTTTATATGGTGATTTAGTATATTTGCCAGGCTATCTGATGCATATAGTTTCATTTTGGACAAAGGGTGTGGACACCCTAGCCACACCTTAGTGAAATATGGACTGTCGCAGATTTTTGCTAAAATTTGAACACTTCCACACATTGAATTGGCTGTAAAGTGGTAATAAAAATGATAAAGCATATTAAGTTTTATATGGTAATTTAGTATATTTACCAGGCTATCTGATGCATATAGTTTAACTTTGGAAAAAAGGTGTGCACACCACAGTAACACCATTGTGAAATTTGGACTGGCGTAGATTTTTGCTAAAATTTGAACACTTCCACGCATTGAATTGGCTGTAAAGTGGTAATAAAAATGATAAAGCTTATTAAGTTTTATATGGTGATTAAGTTTATTTACCAAGCCATCTGATGCATATAGTTTCATTTTGGAAAAAAGCAGTGGACACCACAGCCACACCGTTGTGAAATTTGGACTATCGCAGATTTTTTACTGAAATTTGAACATTTCCACACATTGAATTGGCCATGAAGTGGTAATAAAAATGATAAAGCATATCAAGTTTAAAATGGTAATTTAGTTTTTTTTTTCTGGGCTATCTGGCACATATAGTCTCAATTTGGACAAAGGGTCTGCACCTTTATGAAATTTGGACTATCACAAATTTTTGCTAAGAATTTGAATACTCTCACACTTTCACTTACTGCAGGGGTGTCCAAATCCATTGTTCAAAATGAATCTATATGCACCAGATTGCCTGGTAAATATACTAAGTTACCATGTACAACGTAATATGCCTGGCCATTTCTACAACCACTTTAATTATAGCCATTTCAATGTGAAGTGTTCAATGTTATCAAAATTTAGTCTGCAACATTCCAAATTTTACTAAGGCATGGCTAGGGTGTCCAGACCCTCTGTCCAAAAGGAAACTATAGGCACCAGATAGCCTGGTAAATATACTAAATTACCATATAAAACTTAATATGCTTTATCATTTTTATTACCACTTTACAGCCAATTCAATGAGTGGAAGTGTTCAAATTTAAGCAGAAATCTGCGATAGTCCAAATTTAACAAAGGTGTGGCTAGGGTGTCCACACCCTTTTTACAAAATTAAACTATATGCACCAGATAGCCTGGTAAATATACTAGATTATCATCTAAAAATTTAATAAGTTTTATCATTTTTATTACCCCTTCACGGCCAATTCAATGCGTGGAAGTGTTCAAATTTTAGCAAAAATCTGCGACATTCCATATTTCACTAAGGTGTGGCTAGGGTGTAAAGACCCGTTGTCCAAAATGAAACTATATGCATCAGATAGCCTGGCAAATATACTAAATCACCATATAAAACTTAATATGCCTGGCCATTTCTATGACCACTTTACAGCCAATTCAATGAGTGGAAGTGTTCAAATTTTAGCAGAAATCTGCGATAGTCCAAATTTAACAAAGGTGGGGCTGGGGTGTCCAGACCCTTTGTCCAAAATTAAAATATATGCATCAGATAGCCTGGTAAATATACTAAATCACCATATAAAACTTAATGAGCTTTATCATTTTTATTACCACTTTACAGCCAATTCAATGTGTGGAAGTGTACAAATTTTAGCAAAAATCTGCGACAGTCCATATTTCACTAAGGTGTGGCTAGGGTGTCCACACCCTTTTTCCAAAATTAAACTATATGCATCAGATAGCCTGTTAAATATACTAAATCACCATATTAAACTTAATATGCCTGGTCATTTTTATGACCAGTTTACAGCCAATTCAATGTGTGGAAGTGTTCAAATTTTAGCAAAAATCTGCGACAGTCCATATTTCACTAAGGTGTGGCTATGGTGTCCACACCCTTTTTCCAAAATTAAACTATATGCATCAGATAGCCTGGAAAATATACTAAATCACCATATTAAACTTAATATGCCTGGTCATTTTTATGACCAGTTTACAGCCAATTCTATGTGTGGAAGTGTACAAATTTTAGCAAAAATCTGCGACAGTCCATATTTCACTAAGGTGTGGCTATGGTGTCCACACCCTTTGTTCAAAATTAAACTATATGCATCAGATAGCCTGGCAAATATACTAAATTATCATATAAAAATTAATATGCTTTATCATTTTTATTACCACTTTACAGCCAATTCAATGTGTGGAAGTGTACAAATTTTAGCAAAAATCTGAGTGATATTTCACGAAGGTGTGGCTATGGTGCCCACACCCTTTTTCCAAAATTAAACTATATGCATCAGATAGCCTGTTAAATATACTAAATCACCATATTAAACTTAATATGCCTGGTCATTTTTATGACCAGTTTACAGCCAATTCTATGTGTGGAAGTGTACAAATTTTAGCAAAAATCTGCGACAGTCCATATTTCACTAAGGTGTGGCTATGGTGCCCACACCCTTTTTCCAAAATTAAACTATATGCATCAGATAGCCTGGCAAATATACTAAATCGCCATATAAAACTTAATATGCCTGGCCCTTTCGATGACCACTTTACAGCCAATTTAATGTGTGGAAGTGTTCAAATTTTAGCAGAAATCTGCGATAGTCCAAATTTAACAAAGGTGTGGCTGGGGTGTCCAGACCCCTTTTCCAAAATATATATACTATATGCACCAGATAGCCTAGTAAATATAATGAATTACCATAAGACTGATGGGAGAGAATTAACCTAGTCCTATTTTTTTGTTTTTTTTTAGAATTTAACTGAAATTGATGATTATAAGTGTTCAGAAATCTTTTTTTTTTAATAACATGTTAGGGGTAGGGGTAAGAAAATGGCCTTCTGTTAAACTTCAGTCCCTCTCCTCAACTAAAGCAACATTTTATCATGTAGCCTTCTTATTTGTGGTTCCAATGACACCTACATTGTGTAATAAAAATTATTATTGAGGGAGTTATGGCTATTTTTGTGGTAGAAAGTCTGTTACGCTAAGAACAACTAAATTCCCGATGCGGTTCTCAGATAAATAGATTTTTATGGATTTATTTGTGACTGTGTGTTTCTATTGTTGATAGTTGTTGTAAAACTGATTGATTAAATTCACCCAGGCTGAATTTATGATTATTTTGCATAGTATTTAGCCTGAAATGGTGATTATATATGGGCGGAAATCATTTTATTAAATAAAATGTAGGGGTAGGGGTAGGAAAATGGCTTCCTAACAAATTTCAGTCCATATTTTTGAGTAAAACAACATTGTATCATTTGTGGTTCCAATGACACCTTTGTTGTGTCATAAAGATGATTATTGAGGGAGTTATTGCCAATTTGGTGAAGGAAAGTGCGTCGCGCTAAAAATATCGAAATTCGTCACGCGGTATTCAGAAAAAGTGATTTTTTCTGGAGTTTACACGCTTTTAAATAGCGGAAACAACCTGAAATGAACTCCTAACAAATCCAGGAAGAAAACTAGGGGGGTGCTGAAAATTCCCTCCGGGGGGGGAGGGTTTCACTTTCTGGCCCGTGGTCTAAAAGTGCACGGCCAAGTTGCGCGTGTATTATATCTATAAACTTTGTGAAAACATTATTCTCACAATTTCTACACAAAGGCCAGGCAAAAGTAATTGAGCACCCCTTTATTTTTTACTTTTACGGTGGTCAAAAAGTAATTCTTTCAACGACCTAAAGCGAAAACTGGGCAAAAAGTATAATCATAATTGAGTTACATTTCAAGCTTAGACTACTGGATGTGTCTTCATCAGATAGTATTCACTAAATGGGAATATACGGTATACAAAAATTTAATACGGTATACAAAAACTTTAATAACAGTGTAAGTCATATGATGATGACTTGCACCTGATTAAGCACATATGCCTTGATCTTAAAACACAAGATCTATTGAACACTCATCACAAGCCAGATCTGAAGTTAACAGAAACAAATTTCAAAGATACCACAATTTACAGAAATCATAACATTAAATAACAGCTTATTCAAAGTTAGCACCTTCAAAGGTCAAATCTAACATTGACAGGAACCCATCTAAAATAAGAAATGTCAAAGCAATGTCATTGGAAAATTGAATTTCTTTAATTCATGCTGCCAACAATAATGAATGTATCATCAGACAAATGTAACAACAGAAGCTGTTTTGGATAGAGATGCACTAATTTAAGGCTGGAACAAAGCAATATCAAATCCTGTGGGAAACCCCTGATGAGTAACAGTTACATATGACCTCAAGTCACTAAGAATTTAAAGCAGTATTATATCTATATGACAAACTACATTCAAAACAAGATGCAGCATATGATAAGGGATTGTCTGGTGCATGGAATGCTGTCCTGCACTGACTGTTTGATGACACATCAGCTTTGTAAGCTTAAGATAGATATGGTAAGTACAGAGCTCTGTCACTGACTTAGAAAGTTTGATTGCTATTAACCATGCTTACTTTCACATCTAGTCCATTGCATGATTTCACTTCAGTCAGCAACGCCAAAGTGCCAAAATTTAATATGTGTGAGAACCTAAGTTAAAACACATTGATAACACTGAAAAGACTTTTGATGGAATAACCAATGTCACTCTGACGGAAATAGTGTAACAAAATCCCATCCATGGATCTACAACGTACAAGCTCAAAACAATGTCGGTCCCATATACATATGTACAGGGCCGACAATAAGATATATATACAAAAAGCATGATGAATGGAATCATCAGCTCATATTAAAGCATAACCAGTCAAAATGCATTCTGATGAATAGTACACATAGTTATGTCAACCAATTTAAACATTAACTGGTTTCAGTAGAAATTGTCAGAATAGAGTTATAACAGCATCAAAACAGCATGAAACAATAAAGTTAACACAATAACACATTCATCATACACAACATCTTTGAAATTCTTCAAACATAGTATAGTATAACTTCCATTAACACCATTTATTACAATTTAAGTAGAATGAAATGGATGTTTTGCACCCAGAACTTTATAATGACAATTAATACTTCATTGATTTTTTGGGTCTTCCCTTATTAGGCTTTGTATGCTGTCGCAAATGCTGCACCAAAGTCTCCAAATTTGTAGAATGGTTACCACAGAGCCGGCATTTTAGATTGTCAATGTCAATGCACTGGTCGACAGGCATCTCATCGGACACTTTAGTATGGACAATTATATGCCTCTGCAGGTGGGAGGTGCGGCCGAATTTGCGACCACATCTTAAGCATGTTTTTCCGTCAGCTGCCACGAAGACCGAACGAATGCCGGATTGAGCCATATCTGCACAAAAGATGCATCATCATATATACTTTTACATTATTTCAGCAACTCGCCAAATCAATGTATGATATTGTTGGAAATTTGAAGAAATTAAGACAACATTAGAAAATATAGCAAAAATTATCCGAATTAGTACAATCAGTCTGCAAGACATGGTGTTAGCATTTATAGTGTCTTCAGTTTAACATTTAGGAGTAAGTTTGGCTAACCCTGTGAATTTAATGCCTTGCACACAGCAATTCTGACTCTGACATTGACAAAAGTTAAAGTGGATTGCAAGATTAGAACTACAGTATCAACAAAGGGGTGGGGGGTTGTGAGGAAACAAAATACCAAAAATACTAAATGTCACATGAGTTAAGGAAATGCAAAAGTGCACAAACAAAACACAGAACACAACTTGAAATGTAGTGAGTAAGTGAGTTTGTGTTTTACGCCCCATCAGCACCGGTGTGGGCTATTTAGAGGCTATTGAAATGTAGTGAAGAAACCTGAGACTAAGCAATGCATCATTGCATGGGGGGCTGTTGCCATCAGTACCCTACTAATTGAGTGAATGCTGGGAATAAGGTGAATTGAGGTAACAATGGTTAGTTTCCCAAACTACCAAAAGCCATTGCACACGAGAGACTTACAAACAATTCTCATGCAAATCTCATGACAAGTGCTTGAAGAATTGCACTGACATGCTCTTGGAGATGTCATATCCCTAGCCATGCACATGTGAGGTCATACCCTATACTTTCAAAACGAGTCAACTACAGCAATGTAAGTACTCAAAATTTTTCGACTGCAACAAAGTTTGCAGTCCAATGTCCATCATACTCAATACTCATGTGTAACTAACTGAGAATGAGATTTTATAACTTGAAACTGTTCTCAAGGATTTTATCACAAGACAACGTGAGCATCAGCTCAAGAACAAGTGTTCGGCCCCAACCCAAAGACACCGCTGGTACCAGCCAAAAGCAGAGTATTCTGCCAGAGCAGAGATAATTTGGGACCAAGAAACTCTGACCAACAAATGTATATTGCGTACAATTTGAACTATATTTGACTAGTCATTTCAATGCGAGAAGTAGGACCTGCATTGACAATACTGCACCAAAGATTTGCAAAGAACAAGAATCCGAGGATTCAAACACTGGGTTCAGCAAGCTTTGCATGATTATTATTATTAGTAAGACTTTTAAAGATTGGATATGTTTATTCAATGACCTGCTTATTAAACTCAATTTTACATGAACCTTTTTTTAAGATTTAACTTTGTACATACAAATCATAAGCAAATATTTGCTAAGTACTCAATGAACTTCCCATTTTGCTCGTACTGTACTGATTGAAATAGGAAAGCCTTGTCAGGTTTGCAGATATACCACTACATTTTGAGAACAGAGATACCACTTACATTCATTGGTGTCACAAGGGGGGGGGGCTGAGTCACAGTGAACAAATCAAGAAATGCAGCCATTTTGTAGAAGTCATCTTAGATTCCTCAGGGGCCATTGATCCATACCCTCAAACAAATCTCTACACATGTACACAGTACCGAATTTCAAACCTCTAGTTGATATACTAAGCTCACAGTGGGCAACTCAAGAATGATGGCCATTTTTGGCAGCCATCTTGTATTTCCCAAAATATTGATTCACACCATCAAACAAATTTCTACACCAAATTTCAATACTCTTAAGTGAAAAACTTAACTCACAGTGGCAAAACAAGAATAGCAGCCATTTTATGGCGGCCATTTTGGCAGCCATCTTGAATTTCTGAAAATGTTCCAGATTAAAACCCTCAAATGAATCCCTATACAAAATTTCAGAACTCTGAGTGAATTACTAAGCTCAAAATAGACACTTTAAAATGTGGCAATTTGCTGCCAAAAGAGTCTGAAAGACGAAAAAGACATGTTTTGGAATTTTGCTAAATTCTGAATAACACCAGCACATACAGCACCAAATTGCAAAATGCATTTCAGAAACCAAGTATACTAAGGTCCCCAGTTGCTTTTTAAGCCTCTAAAACCTCCCAATTTATCTCCACAAAACTTCAAAGAAAAGCACTTTGACCCATTCTCTCTCTATTACACTGGGGGAACCCAGAGTAACAACCAAATCAATAAGACCCTCCCGTCTGATAACTCACTAGATCCAGATTTAACTAGAAATACCCATTATGCCAGGGAATGCACACAATAAGCAGATACACAGAGTATATAGGGAATGTCGTAAGAACGTTTTTTTGGGGGTACTTTCAATATTGATTACATTTTGGCAGAAAACACTAATGTGAGGCAGGCAGGTGAAGCTAAGATATAATTAAAGTGATTTGGAAGCAGCTTTGAAATATATAGTAGAAGCCTTATTGGCAAAACTATAAAGGGTTTGCTATGATTAAGATGATCAAAGCATTCCCGCTCTTTTGGTCAATGTGTATAAACATTCATATCCTCAGTGCATTTAATGTCAATAGCTATTCCTGCTCCATCCAGCATTTTCTGGATCTGCTCCTGCATGTAAAACTTGTGACATAACAGGTGAGGGTCATGACCTATTCACAGATATCTGCTTATATAACATCATTGATGGCGAATAAAGGGTACCTGTGCTTAGCATGGAACTCAGAACAATTAACAATAACAAGACTAGTGTCATCCTGGCTGTATATTATGAATCACATCCATCAGCTTACGAAAACGTAAGTCACTGATATCACAATCATGGCGAATTGACACTTTTTCGTTTGCGGCGTCTCCCCTTTCCTCTAGGCCGACGCAAATGACAGCGTATATGTTCAATCAAAGTTTTTAGACTTCTGGAGCGTTGATCACAAATTCGGCATTTTAGATTTTCGAAGTCAATACAACTCTCTGCGGGCATCTCATCGCTGATCTTCGTGTGGACAATGATATGTCTCCTCAGATGCTCATACCGGCTTAAAGTGAGTCCGCATATTTTGCATGTTTTTCTGTCGTCTGCCACATACTGCGAGATAATGCTGGACTCAGCAATTCCTGTATGGACAAAGAATGCAACATTACATTGATGACATTGCCTTATAAAATTTATGCTACCCTTCGGGCGTATTTTCCCATTAAATTAAACATCCAATGGTGTATATTTAATACTTCCCACATCATCGAAACAACGCTTGCTTCACACCATAGAGGTATCCTGCTATATCTGCTAGCATGGCAATTGAAATTGTTTCAGCAGTCTTTAAGCAGAAAGCCTTAAAACTTAACAAAAATAAGTAATCCCCTCTTCCCCATTGGAATAGCATTGGGCCTGGGGTGTATTTATGCCTGCAAGAATTAACCCTTATCTGGCTAAATAACCCCCAATACAGATTCAAGGCCATGGCAGAAGATGTAGTAGGAAAGCTCAATTGAACGAAAGCATTGCATAAATGACGTGGGCAATATTTAGTGATGTTTTAGCCATTTCCATAAGACAAATTTGACATCAAATTCAATTACAAACCCATGATAGCCGGGAGTACACTGTTCTTATTTCCGAATGTAACTGTATGTAAGGGTCATTCTTCCGAATTATGATTACTTGTACATTCTGGAAAAGCATCACCAGCTATCACAGCAGAGTAACTTGACATCATCATCAATAATATCATTACAGTTTAATCATAGAATAAAGTTCATTATAAAGTTGAGGATAATAAACTCAGCATAACAGTTTTCAATTTAAGGCACAAGCACAACATCATCCAAATTCATAATTAAGATATACATTCTGGGAAATGGCGAAGGGAGGATTACAAAACAAAACATGCCAACTAAAATACCACATCACACATTGACGACAAGTATCTAAGTTACTGAACAAAGCAAATAAATTGAATGTAAATCAGTAATAAATCGCACATTACATGAACGAAATGCAAAACACTGACGACAATAATGACTTCTCCGAGAGAATGTGTGGATCACTCCTCTAGCAGTTGACAAACATGGGAGTTTTTTGCTTGCATCTATAGATTCCATGGGAATTTAGACACTCTCCAAAGTATATATCCAAGCTTCATGGTACAGAAATGAATGACGTTTAATGCAATGACAACAGAATCAGTCATAACTATCACTTTCTAGTTTTCTGCCTGTTTTTTCGGCACAAAAGGTATGATTTGGGCTTTACATCCTATATTTATGTACTTGGTAGGCTAATTTAAAACTGGTCAGGAAGATAACACGGCAATGAGGCGAAGGATGATTAAACATCCGTCCAACATGACCCGGCAAGGGCTGGATTTGAACCCTGGACCATGCGATTGGCAGCCTAGCATGCTAACACTAGACCAACACTGCCCCCCCCCCCCCAGCACAAGAAACTTAGTAGAAGACAGAGCAGCGTCAGTATCTATAAATCAGCACTAGCATTTTGCATGTTAACTGTCAGCAACTTCCTTGCATGTGATCTTCCAATGTAAATCCACATTCAAAACCACTGCTTTAACATCACTTGTGAGACTTAGTGACTTAATACATGTACGAAGTCAGGATTTAATACTCCTTAGCCTTGTAGCTCTAAATCCTGTTGAACATTTTTCAAAAATCAAAAATACGCTTCCTGTATTCTCTCAACAGGAGTATAACACCATACATGCCGTCATTTTTTTTTACATCTCAATATTTTAAAAAAAGTATGCTTCACACACACGTTACATATATATATCTATCAAATTTCTTAAAAGTTTGTTGTGAACTGCATACTGAGCAGATCACAAAGAAGCAACATTGCACATGTCCAAGCTGAAGCTAAAAGACCCAAAGTTATCAAGAATTCATATACATATTTACATATCTATAATTCTATATATATATATATATATATCAATATATCTATCTATCTTTGAATAGCACAATAAGAACATGGAAGGTCCCTGGATTCACAGTACCAAACTGTCATGTTAATCAATTATTGGATCTCACACATTTCATGGTTAAGAGAATGTCATCAAATCCATGTCATGGAATCCATATATATTTATCACCGTATGTAAGATATTCAGGAGTGCCACAAAGTTTATTCTAGCATATATTTCCTTTGTGCATTTCATCATTCACACTTCTGTATGTGCCATGGAGTGAACCCCTGAACTTGCCGGCCCACATCTTGCGAAATTTGTGACACTGCGACTCGCCTTATAATATGCTACATCAGATTTTTAATATTGTAGGTTTATGACAATATACATGTATGCAATTCTCTTATACAGGAACATGTCCTGGATAACACTTTCAGTGGTGCTCTTGATGTCATGATGACACCTTCAAAAGTGCTCTTGATGGCACCTTGGAGCTCTTCAATGTACTTGTACTTGGCAGTACTAAAGTACTTTTTCAAGTACTTTTTCTAAAGTACTTGAGAGTACCAGGTACTTGAACCTCCGGATAAGTACTGTACTTGTACATTAAAGTACTTGTAATTTCAAATACATTGTTCAAAATGTTCAAGTACAAAGTGGTTTTTTGTTGCCACTATGGTGTATTTGAAGAAATAGTATAGAAAAGGTGTGTTTCATTGCCATATTTACAGAGTACAGCCTTATATGCTCAATTTAGTGATCCCAGGAATACTTATTGTATATTTAATAGCCAAATGAGGGTGTGGGACTGACCTAAAATGCATAGCCAGGGATTTATCAGATGCAAAGGATTCCATTGCCCAGCTTCATGCGTAGGAATGGGAGTATACTCATCACTCACAAAGGTGGTATTACAGTAGATGGCAGCCCCCAATTGTGAAATGCAAGTGACTGAATTTTGGTGACAAATTGGGGTGTTTGAACTCACAATAAGTACGATAACTTCTCAAATCCCTGCCAAGACCCAAACCAAGAACAAGAAACGAAGACCAGGATTCCATAGCACCAATTAAGTTGCACTTTAATGAAATTCACATGCTATCTAGAGCAGTTTAATAATTGTGAGACGAACGCCAATGTGCAAATTGCAGAGAAAGGGTTTTATTTACACATGATTGATATGAACATTTATTTACATACACTCAACCAGTATAAAAATATAATATATATTTCTCCGTGTATGTGACTTAATGGAAACATTAATATAGCAAATCATTCATAAAAGTATAAGGCAATTACACAATATGCATTAATCATAAGGACAATTGCATGATATCCATAAAAGCATTAGACGATCGGGACTAGCGTTTCAAGTACATTATATATTAGGGTGATGCAGATTGCGCACAAAAAAATGAGCTTTTGAATTTTCAATTGGGCACCCCCCAAATATGTTCCAATATATGAATTAAAAATTCAGTAAAAATTTGAGCCAAATCAGACAAATTTTAGACAGTGCTACCGCAATTTGAAATATAACATTGTACTGCAATGGGTGAAATCCCAGTTTTATGGGTGATAGGTGAAGGAAGTGATCCTGCCACTAGAGTGTTGGTAATTTTTTTCTTATTTAAGCTTTCCACTATTCTCATCACAAATCCATTCATATTTTGCCAATATCCGGTCATTTCAGGCTATTAGGCCAGTAGAAATTGACAAACACCTAGACATCACTGATAACAAGCAGGTTTTGATACCGTATGAAAGCTCGTGATCCAGAGAGTCGGAAAAGGTGGTTTGTTTTAAAATCTATTTCGGGGAAATTGAAATACAACCGTTTCCATGGCAACAAGTCAGAAAAAAATTGAATATTTCCAAAACCTTTAGAATTTGATATCTTGTGAACTATGTACACTAGAAGGACCGTTTTAGTGTCGCATTATATGTTTTCTGGTATGCCCGTTCCAATAAACCAATTTTCATATCGGTAGGGGGCCACCCTCATTTGCATATTTGACATTCCTTATTAGGAAATCACATAATTTTTCACGTTCCTGAGAAATCTTTTCCTGCATTTTCACATTTCAGACCTAAAAATCTAAAAATGTTTAATGATTCTTTAGCAGAAAGACTTAGCTTTAATTTGATGCTACTCGCAGTGCCCTGCCATGGATACACTCCACGATATCGCCATGGCAACAAAACAAAAATTTTGATTCAAGCTCCAACAATATCTTACCATTCCATAAACAATCCCAGTTTCCACAGGTTGTGTTCATGACATGGTAACAAAATTCACTGGATGTATGGGGCAGTTAAAAACCCCTATTTATGTAATATTACCAAGCATATAAGCATTTCCATATAAGGAAATCAGCCACCTGAATGCAAATTATGGCAAATATCCCATTAAATTCAGTGACAGATATATGACTCCTGTATTTTATATGCTGCTGACGAGTAGGTCACTTAAACATCAGCAGAAATCATGCTAAAATTAAGCTAAAGCAATGGATGATAATTGAAATTGATATAACTAATAGAGAAATTGAATTACAGCTGCTTCCATGGCAACCAGTTTGAATAGAATAAAAAATTTCCAAAACCTTCAAAATTGGATATCTTTTGAAGTATGTATACAAGAAAGACAGTTTTAGTGTTGAAATATATGTTTTCTGGTATGCCCAATCCAATACTCCTATTTTTATATCAGTAGGGGGTAACCCTCATTTGCATACTTGACATTCCTTATTAGGAAATCACATTATTTTTTATGTTCCTGAGAAATCTTTTCCTGCATTTTCACATTTAAGATCTAAAAATGTATAATGATTCTTTAGCAGGAAGTCTTAGTTTCAATTTGATGCTAATAGCAGTGCTCTACCATGGATACATTCCATGATGTCGCCATGGCAACAAAACAAAAGTTTTGATTCAAGCTCTTACAAAAGCTTGCCATTCCATAAACAATCCTAGTTTCCACAGGTTGTGTTCATGACATCGCAACAAAATTCACTAGACCTGTGGGGCAGTTAAAAACCCGAATTTATGTAATATTACCAGCCACCTATGCATTTCCATATAAGGAAAACAGCCATCTCACCTGAATGCAAAGTATGGTAAATATCCCATTAAATTCAGTGACAGATAGATGACTCCTGTATTTGATATCCTACTAATGAGTAAGTCACTTAAAAATCAGCAGAAATCATGCTAAAATTAAGCTGAAGCAATGGATGATAATTAAAATTAATATAATTCCTAGAGAATTTGAATTACAACTGTTTCCATGGCAACCGGTTTGAATCGAATTAAAAATATCTGAAAGCTTTTAAACGGAGATAACTTGATATATGTACACTAGAAAGAACATTTTAGTGTTGAAATATCTGGTGTTTGGTACGCCGAGTCTGATGTAACTATCAGTAGGGGGTTGCCTTCATTTGCATATTTGACATTCCTTATTCGGAAATCATATAATTTTCGACATTTATGAGATATCTTTTCATGCATTTTCACATTTAAGACTTAAATTTTAAGTTACTTGCAGTGACCTACCATGGATGCACTCGGTATCACTCCATGATATCACCATGGCAACAAAACAAAAGTTTTGAATCAAGCTCCTGCAATATCTTGCACTTCCCATAAACAATCCTAGTTTCAATTTATTGTATTGATGACATAGCAAAAAAATTCACTGGATGTGTGGGACAATTAAAAACACCAATTTTTGTCATATAATGGAATAGAGAAATTGAATTACAGCTTTTTCAATGGCAACCAATTTCTAATTATTAAGATATCTTAAATCTAGTAAAAGTAATAACTTTTGATGTATGTACATACATTGTACACTAAAAGACCATTTTAGTGTAGAAATAATGTTATATATGGTTTTTGGTGGGCCCAATGAATAAGATTGAACTATTCCCATAACAGTAGGGGGTTCCTTAAATGAGATCACTTTATTTTCCATGTTCATACGAAATTGTTCCATATTTATCTGTACTTGACGAGCAGCTATGAGTGAATTACAATTTATAAATCACCCTAAGTCATGTTAAGACTAAGGATAACAACTGTTTGTATGATTTGTATATTGTCGTAATGAGAGAATGGAAATTTTGACAGGGAATTTGAAATTAGCAAAGAAAATCTACAATTACTCGTCAAAGATTAACCAGGATGACCCATTTCTCTTTGCATATTTCAAATTATCTCTAAAAATTCCCCAGAACTAGAGGTAAAGGGCCAAATTCTTGTTAAATCAATTTCTTTAGTGTTTTATCATAGTCCACCGTTTTGAAATTATGTGTAATTGTGTATCATGTTCTGTGTGTGCAAATGAGCTGACCTGGAACTATGTCATGGTGACATTTGGATGTATATTGGTTAGTTTACAGACCTGAAAATGTATATCATCATTATACTAGGTCACAAGAGATCAGATTACAACAGTTTCAGTCAGATATATGGATGGGTTGATTGATGGATAGATGGAGATAGACAGATAGCTAGATAGATAGATAGATATAGATATAGATAGATATGGTAAGTGCAGCCCTCTAAGCCCAGTTCTGGGCGCTCACGAGGGTTGATTGATGAGATGGGAGAGAGAGCGGGAGTCCTCAACATGTACCCCATGTGAGGGATCTTTTACTTGCCCAGCATTGACACTGATACAAGGGACCGCCAATTTAACGTCTCATCCAAATGACATCCAGCTGGGATTTTGCTCATGAAGGTACACTGAAAATTTTGGGTTCCCCACATGGGGTTCGAACCCATGCATGCAAAGACCTTCAGCGGAGCAGGTGGGAACCTTAACCACTTGGCCACCCAGCTGCTGATAGACAGATAGTAGATAGATTGATAGACTGATAAGGGTGGATATTATGGATGGATTTATGGGCTAGATAGATTGCATAAATTAGATGGATAGATTATATGGATGAAATAGATTACCCATTTTAGTTTGATAGATAGATTACACAGATTTATCAAAATGGTTTGGTAACAAAGAGCAATTGGTAATAGGTAGCAATAATAATATATGAAATGGTCCAAAATGTCTGGTGTCTAGGATAAGGTTAGCTCACTAGGCTGCCAATCGCTGGGTCCTGGGCCAGATTTCTGCTCTGGCCGGGTCACCTAGATGGTGTTTGACAGCAGTTTCAATCATCCTTCGACTCACTGCTATGTCCTCTTCCTTTCCTTATTAGCCATGCCAATCCTACATGGGATTTCACGTCATTTCATTTTCTGGATTGATTGATTCATTTGGTCAATTTGGCAGTCTACAAGTTATGGTAGTGGACTAGTGGTAGAGGATTGACAGGTGCATAGAGCAGCATATAGTTGAGTTGGTAACATCTTTATTGACATGATAATAGGGAACTAAGCAAGTGTTTCCAGTCCAAACTCCTGGGTCTTTGTTGGCTCTGGCTCGAATCTGGGGGAGTCAATTTACAATATTTTCAGTGGACTTTCAATATCAAAATCCCAGGTGGGTGACTGGGTGTCATTCCGATCAGATATAAAGTCAATGTCCCTTTCAATCATTCTCAAATGGATTTATCACATAGGGGTCATAAATCGCCTCCAATAACCCTGAAACCATCATTATTGAATTCCTTGGAAACCCCTAATTTGATGTATTGTGTATGCCCAAAGCATATATAATCACTCACAAATATCCACAAATATCCGCAAAAGACTGTCATGGATTTTGGCTTAGTCTTTTTACTTTGACCAAATAGCCTATTTGACTATTAGCCTATTTGATATTAGGCTCAATTTTCATTGGCTGTTGGATATTAGATTGGAATCTCATTGAATTCTCAGTGTGTCCAATGAGAATGCAGCTTAATATCCACTGGCCAATCATGGCTTTGTGGATATTACGCTTGACTTTCATTGGCTAGGATATTTGGCCGGATTCTCATTGGGCCGGATATTTGGTGGCATTCTCATTGGACAAAATATTAACTACAGTGCCCTCTACTGAGGATATTAGGGTGGATTCTCATTGGTCAAGATATTAGGGCATATTCTCATTGGTCAGTTCACTATTATCCAAAGTTGGATATTTGTCAAAATCCACAATAGTATAAAAGAGTTATTGCGAGTGACTTGGGCATGTATCCAACGTATAAGATCTTTGTCAATATCCACTATAGTCGGGAGTGAGCAATATTGAGTGATTTAGGCATGCGCCCAAAGGACCTACATTTTGCCCAAAGGCCTCGCGGATATTTTGCAGGATGCGATGACTTTGGGAAAGTCATGCCAAAAGGATTCGTAATGTCCAAAGGCCCTATAGTTTGCCCAAAGACCCTATAATTTGCCCAAAGGCCTAATATCCATGCCCAATAGGCCTATTGGGCACAATAGTTGATATTGGCGGTAACAGGGGCGTAGCTAGGATTTTTCTCTGGGGGGGCAAATGACCCTGGATTTCCCCAAAATGTTATCGACAACATGGGGTAGGTTCGACAAGGTCAAGAACATTTGACGAACTTTACCGAAATCTCAAATGAAGCCTACAAAACACTGAAAACACTTTGAATATGATGATGCTAGTTTTAGCAATTTGTGAAATAATAGAACAAGAAATTCTTTTAAAAAAGAATTGTAGGGACCTGAGGTTTCTTCAAACACATATTTTATTTTCCAAATGTTCAAATAATGTTTTATGTATGTGTAGTTGCATCTATACCTCCAATGTACCACTGTGAGTGTGTGATATAACAAACCTAATACATGTTACATCATGATTAGGCATGCCTAATTACAGGTGTTATTAACATAGACAGCAAACCAAGCAATGAGAAGCCCTTTTAAATTCTATGTCATGAACATGAAATTTCTATTTCCATTACGACAAACTAATTGTGGCTTGCATAACATTTGGATTATTACACTTTTAGACTGGCCAGTTTGTGAGAAGTTGAATATCTAATGTTCTCATACAGTGTTTTCTTTTATCACTTGTCTTATGTTGTCTCAAATGTTTATACACTTAGGCTATATAATTTTTTGAAGGAAATCTCTATGGGATAATATTATGCTCCAGGTGTGCTTTTGATATGGTCCCCAATGTATTATGCTCCAGGTGTGCTTTGGATATGGTCCCCAATCACTCAACCATGACAGCTCCCAAGGTCATGCAGTGAAGGAGCTACTGAGCATAAAGAGGGGCAAATATATACTTGATTTGTAAATTTTAGTCACAGTTACCTTTGCTGTAGCATGAGTATCCTCCTAATATTTGAGGTAAATTTGGAGGGTACTCCTGCTATAGGGAAAGTATATCTGCAAGGCCAACTTCCTAGTGGCCCCCTCCAGAAACTCAAGAAGCTCCACCACTGCAGTACACATAAATTGATGACAAATAGCACTTGGCTGATTATTTTTGCCCCTTTAGTTAGGGACCTCCACTGTAAAATCTTTCCTCATTTGGAGCTTATAACACAGATCTGAGATGGTCCCTACAAAAAGTTGCTAGCATCCAGCATAGGACATAATTTTGTGATAGATAGTTGCATCTTTTAGAATCTTGGCAACATTAAAGCAACATTAAAAACACACAAGTTTTTAAACAAGTTTTTAAACACTTAATAATTAACTTGTTATATTGTAATGTAATTTTAAACTGACATCAATTTACATCAATCAATGCAGATTGGCCCAAAAAAAAACTTGAAGTCTGTTACATTTTCCATGATCTGTCTTTTGGACTATTAATTTCAAAAGTTTTACTAAAATCTTCGTTCTTACTAATATGCACTATACAAATCCCTCCTACCGGTTCCTGTTTCTTTGTCAAGTAGTCATACTTCGAAGTTTCAAATAAAGTGTCCGCAAGAATTTCAACAGGATTTCCCCAAAAACGTCTTTTGCCCTTTCTATTCTTTTTCCCTCTCTGTTTTCCCCCTTTCTTCCCCATTTTCCCATCTATTTCCCCCACATTTCACAATTTTTACTAAATTTCCCCATTTCCCTATTTTTTTGTTAATTTCCCCATTTTTTTGTCCATTTCCCCATTTTTCCCCAAAAAGTAGTCTGGGGGGGCAACTTGCCCCCCCTGCCCCCCCACTAGCTACGCCACTGGGCGGTAACATGTATCACCTTTAAAAAATGGAGAAATATTGCCCAAGCTAATTAAGAGCTAGTGCATGCATGGTGGCTGTTTTGGACACCATTTTGAATAAAACGCATTGAACACTGGACTGGAGAGGTTGTCCACCTGGAAGTTGTTCCTCAGGGTTAAAAGAATCCATCCATATGTAACAACCTATTACACCAGCCAATGTCTGGTCGATACCTCTGGCCCCCAAGGTACATGGTAGGGCTTTGAAAATATCTTCCAATTAAAGCTGGGAACATTTTGTTTGCAATACACATTATAACCCTCCTACCCAAGAGGTTTTTAAATATTTTGGGGTAAATATAATGAAAAGATGTTTCATAAATATGGGAATGTGTGAGATTTCATTTTAAGCAATGTCAAATATGCAAATGAGGATGGCCCAAGCCACGCTGGATTAGGAATACAGGGAGACGTATATATATATATTTCAGCACTGCAACAGTCATTCTGTTGTAAACACATCAAAGGTATCCATTTTTTAAAATTTGTAAAAGTTGTTATTATTCAAACCAGTTGCCATGGAAACACTTCTAATTCTATTTCTCTGTTCATCATTGAAATATTGCCCAAATTGGGTTGTCATCTGTTCCAAACATTCAGTAAATTTTGTATTGATATCATTCATAAACCTACGAAAACTGGGATCATTTACAGGAAATGACAGATATCGTAATAGCTCAATTCAAAAGTTTTGTAGTGTTTCCATGGTGATAGCATGGAGCATATCCATGTTGAAGCACTGCAGGTAGTATTAAATTATAGCTAAGGCTGTTTGCTACCAACACATTGTATTTGTTTTTATTTTTAAGTCATAATTGTGAAAATATATGGAACAATTTCTCATAAATGTCGAAAATGATGTGACTTTCTTATAATGAATGTCAAATATGCAAATGAGGGCAACCCCCTACTGATATGGGAATAGCTTGATCAGCTTGGGCATATCGAAATCCATGTATTTCGACACTTAGACGGTCTTGCTAGTGCACGTACGTCAGAAGATATCGACTTAAAAAAGAATTTGAGATATTTGTTATTTTATTTAAACTGGTTGCCATGGAAACAACTGTAATTTAATATCTCTATTTATTATATCAATTTCAATTATCATTCATGGTTCTAGCTTGATTTTAGTATGATTTCTGTTGATTTTTAAGTGACTTATTCATCAGCAGCATGTCTAGTACAGGAGTCATCTATCTGTCACTGAATTTAATGGGATATTTGCCATAATTTGCATTCGGGTGGCTTATTTCCTTATATGGAAATGCTTATATGGATAATAATATTACATAAATTGGGGATTTTAACTGCCCCATACATCCAGTGAATTTTTTGTTACCATGTCATGAATACAACCTGTGAAAACAGGATTGTTTATGGAAGTGCAAGATACTGTAGGAGCTTGATAGAAAACTTTTTTTTTGTTGCCATGGTGATATTATGGAGTGTATCCATGGTAGGGCACTGCGAGTAGCATCAAATTAAAGCTAAGACTTTCTGCTAAAGAATCATTAAACATTTTTAGATTTAAAGTTTTAAATATGAATATGCAAGAGAAGATTTCTCAGGAATATGAAAAATTATGCGATTTCCTAATAAGGAATGTCAAATATGCAAATGAGGGCAGTCTCCTACTGATATGGAAATAGGTTGATTGGATCGGGCATACCAGAAAACATATATTTCGACACTAAAACGGTCCTTCTAGTGTACATAGTTCACAAGATATCCAATTCTAAAGGTTTTGGAAATATTCAATTTTATTCTGACTTGTTGCCATGGAAACGGTTGTATTTCAATTTCCCCGAAACAGATTTTCAAACAAACCACCTTTTCCGACTCTCTGGATCATGAGCTTTCATACGGTATCAAAACTTGCTTGTTATCAGCGATGTCTAGGTATGCCAAAATTCATGTCAATTTCTACTGGCCTATATATGGCACTCCTAAAGCAACAAATTTAGCCCCATTTTTACAGCATTAAGGTTAGACGCGGTATTCAATAACATAATCAGGAATATAGGTACACAGATTTAAGTTACACCATCTTATTAAGCAGGAAAAGGGCTTTAATTTGAATACCAACATTACTATGTTGCTATATTCTACAGTATTACAGCAGTGCTTTGAATATTGGGAATTTTCTCAAATAATTGTTAATGACAAATAAGCAAATTCAGCGGGGTCAGATGGTCAGAGTATAGCAGTGTTGGTATTCAAATTAAAGCTCTTTTCATGCTCCATCTATTGAAGCAACTTTCATTTCTGTATCATGGAAACTCGTTATGTTATTAAATACCGCGAATTTGGTATATTTTTACTCTTTTATCTTTGTAAGTCTGGAGGTAGCAGCATGGAGAAGTCAAAAATAATCCAAATTTGCATTGATCCGCTGTTCTTACAACCAGACCCAAAAATTATGGCCATGCCGCATTGGTTTGGTGCACCAGGTATAGTTGAACTCGCTACATGCCAAATAATTGGATATTTTTGTATTGAATACTAATGTTAATTTTCATGACGTGGTAGCACCCTCTAATTTTTGTCCGATTGAGCTCAAATTTTTACTGAATTTTTTTTTCATATATTGGAACAACTTCAGGTGAGTGCCCCATTTACATTTCAAAACTGCACTTTTTTGCATCACCCTATTATATGTGCAGAATTGTGCAAATTGCAGAGCAAAGGGGTTTTATTAAGATGTAATTTGCAAATTTTTAAATTCAGTTATAAAATAGCATATTTCATAATATTTCAAATATTCGTTTACTGTAAACAGAATCAAAATTGACATGGCAAGGACAAAATCAAAGCAAACATCCTTTCACTTCATGGCATCTGCTTAGACAGCAAAAATATTTAATTACAATTTTCAAATCATTAAATCAAGATGACACAAAATCATCAACATAATTGGTAACATTAAATAACCAATTGGTACTGCTTGGCTGGACAGAATCTTCTTTCTCAAGTTGTTGTTTCTCAAGTCCTACTTTCATTTCAGAGTTCATTTCTTCACTTTCAGTATTCTCTTCTTTTCTTGATCCTGTTGAGGAAGCTGACACACCTGTCAAGTGCATATTCACTAAGTTTTCAGGCCTGAATCTGGGCACAGCCTCATTCCGTAGTAGAGTTTTTATCACACTTTGTTCAGGGTTGCTGGGTGACCCACTCATTGAGTGTATATTTGAGAAGTTTTCAGGCCATAATCTAGGTACAGCTTCATTCTGTAGTAGAGTTTTTATGAAATTTTGTTCAGGGTTACCGGGTGACCAACTCATTGAGTGTATACTTGTTAAGTTTTCCAGCCAGAATCTAGGTATGGCCTCATTCTGAGGTTCAGTTTTTATCACACTTTGTTCAGGGGTTGCAGGGTGACCCACTCTTTGAGCGTGTATTTGTTAAGTTTTCAGGCCAGAATCTAGGCACAGCTTCATTCTGTAGTAGAGTTTTTATCACACTTTGTTCAGGGGTTGCAGGGTGACCCACTCTTTGAGCGTGTATTTGTTAAGTTTTCAGGCCAGAATCTGGGCACAGCCTCATTCTGAGGTTCAGTTTTTATGAAATTTTGTTCAGGGTTGCAGGGTGACCCACTCATTGAGTGTATATTTGTTAAGTTTTCAGGCCAGAATCTAGGTATGGCCTCATTCTGAGGTTCAGTTTTTATCACACTTTGTTCAGAGTTGCAAGGTGGCCCACTCTTTGACTGTATATTTGTTAGGTTTTCAGGCCGGAACCTAGGTACAGTCTCATTCCGTAGTAGAGTTTTTATCACACTTTGTTCAGGGTTGCTGGGTGACTCATTCGTTGAGTTTTTACTTTTAGTCCAGCATTTCTGCACCGGCAAGTCCAGCGGTTGAATGTTTTTCACTTCTCGTCCAGGGTTACAGGCATCCAACTGCAACATCAGTGGGAGTACACGTCTTCGGGCGTTAATAAACCTGTAAAAGTAAGAACTGTCATTTAATATTTGCATGGCAATACATAATATTATGAAGACATATAGGTTACAAGATGGTTACAACATATATGTGCTAAATTTCAATTTACTTGAACATACTTTACTAGAAAATAAATTTTTTCTAGGGCCAGATTATTTTAGAATGATTTTCCACATGAGGAACAAAGTGAATGCCATAGTGATTGTAATATATTGAGAATGTAACTTGTTTTGCTTCATTGTGAGAGTAAATGTCAGAAGCAGATCTATGGATCTCTTCCAGAAACCTCTATAAATATTCTTGCTGCACATATAACCAATCAGACTCCTGAGAAATCATCCATTCAATTATATGGCTATATCTCTTTCTCAGGGAGCCACCATTTAATTTTTGTGGGGGGGGGGATAAGAGTTTATTGGAAATAAGCTATTGATCAGTTTTGGTAAAATAAATAAATTCTTTTTAGGCAGTCTTAAATAAATTTTGGTGGGGTATTTTTTAACAGGATAGTGCTTGATTTTGAAAAGAATATTTGGGGATGTCGTGTACCCCAAATAAATAACTACTTTCACTGTTGCCATGAAATAAATAATTCCCTGCTGAGGAAAACTACAAGGTCCATCTGATTATTAAATGGTAAGTGAACTCCATAACTTGAAGGCCAACTCACCAGTTATTAACTTGTATGAGAGACAGATTGGTCTGGGCAGCCATCTGTAATTTTTCTTCCTCTGACGGATAAGGTTGCTGCAATTCAAAATGAAATCATTACTCTGACATGTTGTTTCTATTAGGTATAACAATCTTAAGGTAGAAAGAGCTGAAACACTATGGATAACAAATTACAAAGTTTGGGATTAAAAGACATGTTAGACAATCAGCCAGATGGCTGCACATGCATATATACTAACCATGGTGTGCTGATATAGCCACGTTTTCATGACCCCAACAGCCACTTTCGGTAATGGTTGTCGCTCTATTTTCTGCTTTCCAGGCCTCTTTTCCCATTCTCTAAGGTTCTTTTTCTGTTGTCCAAGGTTCTTTTTCGGTTCTTTAAGACTTTCCTTTAGTTTTCTGAGCTTTTTCCATTTTACCAGCTCGATTTTCCGTCTTACGAGCTTGTTCTCCAATTCCCGAAGCACTTCATTGTTGATGAAGCTATCGTAAACCGTGGCTGTCGTAGGGCCCATTGCTGCAATAATGAAATATAGGAATCACAGCTGTCATTGTACAATGTCCTTAAAATGTTTAAGCATGCACAAGTATTCACGACTCACCAGAAACACACCTTCCTGTCTGATGATGCATACTTTTTCTCATAGCTTTCACAGGTTTACTAATTTCAGACGGTTAAATATCAAGAAGCTTCATATCTCCACAATAGGTTCAGTGTCTAAACAGTACAGTATGGAACCTCGCAATTATAATAAGGTTGCACAACATACTGCATGACTCAATATCGTCTTAAGGACACAAAATTGTATCAGAGTTGACATTTTCATCTAAATCACTATTACATGCACTTAACGTAGGTTTGGATATGATATTTACATAAAAGTGATTTCTGAATTTCATTCGTAGGCCAAGTTTAAACTCATACAACTTGACATTATGAGCATGCAGGAAAGTAATGATAGATATATGGGTTTATCATTTTGCAAACAACAGCACTGTGCTCAAACCATGCGACTTTAATTAACAAGAATTCAGATCAGAAATGCCAAGTCAGAGTCATGATACAATTTGGGATCTTTGTGCATAAAATATACTGTACCAATGCACACCATTCATTTCCCGATTGTAAGAATTGGTTACTTACACTGGGCCATATGGACACCCAAAGCCCAGCCAAGCATTAAAATGGATTACTAGAATCTAGTATGAAGGAATAGGTTGACAATAAAGCAGAGAAGCTTTCACCTTGTATTTCTTATCATCAAGATTTTTTAAAAGTCATATAGGTTTTCAGCCGATAATTAAAAACGTACCTGATTCTTGTAAGAAAAAAAACTTGTCTCCTATTCCTCACACCAACGTTGAGGCGTTCATGAGCTGAGGTGTTCCAGAATTTTAAACTGAACTGCCAAATATACATGTACTACAACATTGAACATGGCCAAGCCAGAAGATCCAAAGTTATCCAGAAAACATCTAAGAGTAATGACTATATCATAAGAACATGTGCCAAACCATCATGGTAACTAACTGTATAGATTCCAAACAATTCATGGTAACAAGAATGCCATCAAATCCATGGTAAAATTGTCTTCAAATTCATACATATATCTCCATATCTAACATATTCAGCATAGGCATACCGGAGGGGCATGATTTTGTTGGGGGGCTGTTGCCAATATGCCCTGAAATGTTAACATGTCACATATGTGACGAGGGCAGTGGATCTGCAATGACATTGGTCAGGATTTGCGCTGATTTTTCATTTGCCTGTGATATTCAGGAATGAGAACGGGCGCTCTTTCAACGGTCCAAAGTGCACTCTAGCACATCTTTCCCTTGAGCACTCGCACTTAAGTATGTGCTATGGAGTGCACTCCTGAACCTGCTATCCCTCCCATGTGCTGCATTGGATTAGATCTTGTTTTCTAAATTGCACATGCATGTGAAAAGACATGCATACATGTGTGCAATTTTGCTACACTGGAGCTAGTTCTGGATGACACCTTCAAAAGTGCTCTTGATGGCACCTTGGAGCTCTTCAATGTCAGCCCCACGAGAGCTTGGGAGTTACCTAGATTGCACAGCCTGGAGATCTGTTAGATGTGCTAGAGTCCATGACCCAGCTTCATTAGGGTGGCCCAAAAAACAAAATTTTTGATTTTCTATTCGCATACCCCCTCATTTTAGGAGAAATTGTGAAAAAAGCACCCTGTAAAAATTTCAAGAAAATCGGTCAAGTCTTAGTGGTCTCTCAAGGCCCCTCCATTCTTAGCAAAAAGGAAAATTTCAACCATTTTCGCAAATTCGCGGTTCCTCATAACTTAGTCAATTTGTACAGTACTACATTTTCAATGCCATGGTTGGATAGGGCTCAAAAAGAGCTTCAATTTGCATACCAACATTATTGGTCTAAGATAATATCTCAACTCCCATGGTCTCTTCAGTTTACACTTTTCGTGAATGAAATTGTTGCTGAACGACCGATCCTGATAAAAGCCAGTCTTTTATTTTTTTTCGCTGTAAATTGCTGTGATTCTTATTTTCCCAGTTCCAGAATGACCAAATATTAAAAAAAAAAATTTTTGACCATGGGAATGCCCGTTTATGAGAGATGAAATTTTATGTTGAAGTGTGTCGCAAACTCATAAAATAGCAGGGGGAATTGTAGTATTTCAAATTCATATCTTCATCCAAATTTATTACAGGGCACCATGATGGGTACCACTTGAAAGACAATATTCTTATGTTTCACATGATATAAATTATGTTGTCCTATATTTAACTCTTATGAAGTTAAACTATGAAATGCAACAGCCACTCTCCGATGTTTTCAGCACTTTTGACAAAATCTAACATTAAAACTTTACAGCTCATAAAGCGGGTTTCTCCATGGTAAAAAAAAAAGTTTTATGTTTTATCGGGTCATCCTGCCTTTTGGAGAATAAGAAGATGTTAATTGACAGTGAAATTTAATGGAAATATTTTCTTGAACAGGTTTGATCATTCAGTAAACACTTTCGCACATTAGCGCTGTCAGCTGAAGAGTCCATGGGAGCCAAGATATCATCCTAGACCATTGATGTTGGTATGCAAATTGAAGCTAATTTTGATACCTTTCCAACCATGGCAATTAGAATGTTGTTCATTAAAAATTCACAAAGTTTTGGCTAACCGCGTATTGGCGAAAATGGTTGAAATGTTTCTTTTTCGTGAGAATTGAGGGGCCTTGAGAGACCACTTAGACTTGACTGATTTTCATGAAATTTTAACAAGGTGCTTTTTTCACCATTTCTCCTAAAATGAGGGGGTATGCGATGTGAATTTCAGAAAAAAAAATTTTCCTGTACATTTTTAGGCCACCCTAAGCTTCATGTGTGCCAGGGAAAACATATATCCAGACAAAATTTTCCACAAATGATCGCATATCAAGCAACTACTTTCAAGTAAAAAAATTCCGGTGAGATTTAGAAATTTCCAGGCAACGACATGCCCAAATTCCCTACTTTTTCCAGCCATGTCCATCTAGGTGGCTGTACAACAGATAGTAAGCTCCAACTTGTGAACCAAATGGGGGTGTTCAAATTCACTCCTCTCTAACAAAGACACAAACCAAGAGCAACAAATGAAGAAGAGGATTCCATAGCACCAACTAAGTTGCACTTCAATGAAATTCACATGCTAGAGCATTTTAGTTAATCATAATAATGGGAGATAAACGCCAATGTTAAAATTGCAGAGGAAGGGTTTTATTTACACATGCAAATGGACTTACATTTTTGTAGAAAAATATATATCACTTCTATGTATATAATATCCTACTCTTAAAAGTCTATCTATTCAACTTTAATGTCACTTCTTCTCCATCCCTACTCCACCCACATCCACCACATTTTGCATGACCATACCTACTGACATTGCCTTTGTGTGTCGCCAATAAAATGCCTTGAAGTCCTCCCTCATTTATGGCTAATCATCTTTTTCTACAGCCCTTTTCACGAAACTCCTTCATGCACACATCTCCACAACGCCATTAATTGGGCCCTCACGTTACTTGCACCTACTCCCCCAGCTCTTCTGAGTGACCCGATGTATTTCGGGGGGAGGCACAGCCACTAAAACAACAGTTTCGCCTGGCCTGTCCTGTCCCTAAGCAGTATTCGCGGGCTTTGGCCAATCCAGTGACTACCAAAGAGTACACACAATCAAAAGAGTTAGCCTCACTCTTCAAGAGTCCCAGTAAATGTTTTCCCCAACACCTCATATGCAATACATTGACATGCAGATATTTTTCCATTGATATGTTTTAATACACATACACTTAAGTTGACTTAACAACATCTCTACTGAAATTTTCATTGAAACCCAATCACCAACTTGACAAAGATTCAATCACCAACTTGACATAGATAGATAGATAGATAGATAGATAGATAGATAGATACATAGATAGATAGATAGATAGATAGATTAGATACCGTAATATGGGGTGAATAGGGACACTGGGGTGAATCGGGACAAGCCAGGAAATTATTTTTATCTTCAAAAAGCAACAACTTCTACTTGTTACAGGAACTTGATTTTTTGCACGTTTTTAGTATATATTCCAATGGTGATTCACACAGATTTTCAGGATTCTACCTGCAGGCGGCAATGAGCTGCAGTACTTCAAACATTGCCCTGCAGTATTTACATTTTCACATAGTGGTCAAAACTTTGCTTGTACTATATAAAGTATAAATTCCAGAGCCACCAAACTTGCAGCAAACTTTAAAATCAGCCTATAATGGTTATAGGGGAACCATAATTAAAGACTGGATATGGGATTGCGTACATTTGATCCTGGGTGCAGATCCCGGTCAATGGCAAATTTTCCGGATTAACCAAAATAACCATACTAATATTCATTTGAGTGTAGTTGCGTGGCTTTTCGATGAATAATATTGAACTAGGCATCATTTGCAATAAAGTTAGTCCAGAATTAATAATTACATGAAAAATTAGAAGAAAACTGCAGTTTATAACAGTTTTCTGTCATTTATCACATTTTTTTAAATCTGCATATTATCAATAAAATTGATTTCAGATTTTCCTCAAATTTTTTTTCTGGCATGTGGAACATGTTTTCTAATATATATTCACAAGTACCAATCACTCAAAGTAGGTAGGGAGTATTGATAGTGGTAATAATGGACTGTCCCGATTCACCCCAAAGTATGGGGTGAATTGGGACAGTGGTTTTCTGGGCCTTGAGCATTGGGTATTTAAGATATCATTTCAAGCTTCTAGGAGTACTTAGACCTTGTGTCCAGACACAATTTGACACCACATTTTGATTTCTAGATTGAATTTTGTCCATGCTATGACTCTAAAACGGCCAATTCTGTCCCGATTCACCCCATATTACGGTACATATCTTGATAGATACATACATTTTACAGATAATTGATGGATACATATAGGCCTATAGATAGATACGTAGATAGATAGATACAGATAGATTGATAGATAGACAGACATATAGACAGATAATTAATTTGTCCCACCAATTAACATTGCAAATCCCCCCCATACACCAAACTCATCATACGTAACAAATCTATTTTCAGCGGGTATTCTAGTTATACTAGAATGCGCAAATAAAATTTGCAAATCTAGGCGCCGGTTGTTAACTTAACAATTTAAGCATGAGATGAACCTCTGTCTGCCATTGTAGATGCTCCATTGTGAATCAGCCATCTAGCTGGTAAGAGATCCTAGCATACAGCATGTATAGGTATGAAATCCAACGGGCCACCAAAAGCTGTTTTCATCTTATTTACATGCTGCTGCAGCCCATTCTAATATGCAAACATGTTCCGCTTGAGTGCACACAGTCTAGACATTGCATAAATGTAGGACAGTGTCCTGATTTTTTTTAACCAGAAATAGTTGTTTCTGCCAATTTACAGCAAATAGGACAGCTATTTACAATCACAATCCATAGATCTGTTACTGATCCATCATCAATAGCAATTACAGCATCCAAGCTAGCAGGGTTGACGTGTTTACGAAGTTAGAAGGTAAACGCATGAAACCATTTTATTTCATGTTCACCACAAACAGGAAGGTGAACTAGATGAAGCATAGGATAAGGGATCATCCAGTGCATGGAATGCTGTCCCACAGAGACGAAATGTCGCCGCAATAATATATTTTTATTTATACATAAGTCACAAGCCAAGAAAGAGTTAAATTGAACCATACTCTACTCAGTTGTACCATAAGGGGGTACCCCCAGGGGCACCCCGGGAAGGTATGTCATTTTTAAAATGAATCATTGCATGTTGTACTGATGGTAATTGTTTGGCAAGTTGACAACTGAAAAGTTCAGGATACATGACAACATTGACCACATGGCTAGAATCTATTTATAGATCAATGTCAATCAATGGGCAAATGTTGTGAAGATGTGCAGACATAAGGTAAGGTCCCAATAGATTGATTGACAGTATAAACATCCCTCAAAGAAACAAGATTTTTTCAATTACTTACAAATTGGGCCTAACAATACCCAATACTCATTACCTAGTAGCTTAGGCCCATGTGTTTTGAATTCAATGAATTAATAGGCTTAATTAGGCCAACAACATTTCAAGAGGTATAGTAGGCATTCATTTCTTGATATTCTACAACTAATTAAAGTTCCTGAAATCAAATTGCATGGGCTCAGCCGAAAACTGCATGTTGACAGCTGGTGTAGAAGTTGAGATATCATAATTCATGATTTTCTAATGAAATCAGGTGATTTCTTTAATCAGGGGTCAATGAGTTTAAGAAAGTCAGGTAAGAGAGGAGATTAATGGCAAAAACAGTGTATGTCATTGTTGATGTCTAGAGCAACATAATGTCAACTTGAAAACAGTGCAACAAAAAGATTCAGACTCTTGGCGCCGTATAGTCTGTCATAACAATGCAGATTATTATTGTTATGGAAACAATGTTTAACTAAATATAAACATTTCTGAAAAAGCTAATTAATTTATTAATCCCTTTCACCAAAGTCACAACAAAATTCAATAACACGCACATTAACGCAAACATAACTTCAATGGAATGAAGTTTCATTCCACGCCACCAAGCAAGCGACGGCCTGGACAGGCCCGCCACAGAGTAGCCGGCAGATCTAACGATCTAGCCGGCGACAAAAACACGCAGGAAATGGCAGGTTGTACAAGCATGATCTAGGCGCAGGCGCCTAGATAATTATAATGATGACGTAATGGAAGAACCAAAAATTGCACAACATCCATATTACATAATGGCAATTGGTACAAATAATATCAGGTATTTTAACATGTAAACTTATTAAAATTACCAGTGGCACCGGGCTAATTTCTTGTTCATACATGTAGGGCCTATGTGCAGATTTCAGTACAAATTCTTTAATTAAGCAATAAAATACCACATTAATAATTGAGTTGTAAGAAACTGATAAAATTACATGATTAGACCCCCATGAATATATATATCTATGAATTTGTACATTTATAAATGCACTTCTGCAAATCTAACAAGTAAATATTACATGGAGTTAAAAGCTGTAAAATTATTAAATAAATCAAAATCAACAAGACAATGATGTTATAAAATAAATGCAAATATGCACATGCACTTCAGTGCCTTCATTGGCACCAGGGCATACTTCGACAGCAAGAAACACATTTTTTTTTTTTTATATCCCTGCTATAGGATACTCCCTGATCTTCTTGATTTTAAGACAAGCTTGAAACTGCATAAATCAATGGTTGAAAAAACAGTAAAAATGATAACAAAACATTCATAGGATTTACTAAGCTGTTGTAGTGCTGTTAGATATGAAGGTCTTGATTTTAAAGTTCCTGTTTCAGTCACTCAATTCATTCCTTAAATCTCATAGGTCTTTCTTCTTTCTACCGGGATGGACGAGGACGCTGACCCACCCGTCGGGCGCGTCTTTGTTTTCATGTCTGATTTTCAGTACCGTCCGCTTCTGCCGCTTTGTACGTTTTAATGTTTTGACCAACTGTGGAAGGCGACGTCTACGCGCATCAACAAACCTGGAATATTTTCAAATAATATTACTTCCTACATTAAATATTTTCATGTCAATATTTGTCAATATCTACCATGAGCGCATATTTTTCAAGGGCAGCAACAGTTTAGAAGGATTTTTCACAAAAGGTAGCAATTAACAACAATGACAAGTTAATTGAATGTATTTTAAATGAATATGATATCCAAATAAGGGCTAACACACAGTCTAGCATATAAGTTCCAACTAACGTAACAAGCAGGATACTGAGAATCATTGGAGAACACTAGTTAATTGAAATGTGGCTACAATTGAACCTAAAAATTGTCCTTCTGTTGGTAAGATCTGAATGTGATGAAAAGTGAGCTAAAGCCCTCTCTTTTAAGCCAGTGCAAAAACATAGGGTGCAGCGTTTGATTAACTTCCTTGCGGTTTCAGAATAAAGTAAAATAGTTTAGGTAGATGAATTCATAGAGGTAACCTCCGAACACACCTGACGCAACAGCAACCTCAATGTTTTCAGCAAATGGTCGCGATTAAATTACTGAACTCGAAAGGCCAACTTACCAGCGATTAACTTGTGATGCAGAAAGATTTGTTTGGTCAGCCATCTGCAATTTTTCATCCATCGTGGGGAAAGGATGCTGCAATCAGAGATTTATTACTTTTAAAATGTTGTGTTCATGAAATATAACTCTCCACTTCTCATAGACCTCAGTAATTGCAATCATATGCCAACATTAACCAGGGATTAAAGTCCTGTCATTCTGGTAATGGACATATCACAAATTACAATAGTAATGATCCTGACAGCAAATTATTGATGATAAATTAGAGAGAATCTTTCCATCTAAATGCCATTTTCATTTGCCACTATCTTGGATTTATACAAATGATCCTGACCCTCACAAATGGGCGAATATCTGTACCAAATTTAACACCTTAAAGAGAAATACTAAGCTCGCAAATGGTTACCACCTGAAGTGATGGATACTTATACAAACACTAACTGGGACATCGATGACACCGACGGCTAAGAGTGGTGATAATAGCTTTATGTTTTAAAAGAAAACTGTCAAGCTAATTATCAAGTTCAATTAGTTCATTCACTGATGACACTGATTACAGATAACAAGTATGCATGTGTACTAACTGTGCAGTGCTGTAACAGCCATGACCACATGACCTGAATGGCCTCTTTTGGTAATAATTGGCGCTCCCTTTTCTTCTTTCTGAGCTGCCCTTTCTGTTTTCCGAGGTAGTTTTTCTCTTGGTCAAGGTTTTCCTTCAATTTTCCAAACTTATCTTTTTCGAGGTTTTTCATCAATTTTCCAAGTGCATTTTTTTTCACCTCAGTTTCCCCTTTCATGACCTTGTCTTCCCATTCTTCAAGCGATTCAACATCGACCCACTCTTCAAGCAATTCATCATCGTCTAAGTTTTCCCTTTTTTCAATATTTTCAATCAATATTCCAAGCTTATCGTCTTCAAGGATTTCCTGCAATTTTCCAAACGTGTTTTTCCGTTTTACCAACTCTGTTTCTCGTTTCATGAGCATGTCTTCCCACTCTTCAAGGGATTCATCGTCGTCGAAGTTATTGTGTGTAATGGCAATTGTAGGGCTCATACCTGCAATATTAAAGGAAACATAGGAATCATATATCCATCCAAGAATCTATGAAAGACAGCTATAATTGCACAGTGAAGTAACTATATATATTTAGCATACACATCATGAAGAACACACCTCGATTCCTGTCTTAAATTGGTGACACATTATTTTATATCATGTCTCAAGTCCCAAAGTGAAAACAAACAAGGTATTTAGGGAATTGTCATAACTCAGCGTCTTTTATTTAGAATAAATGTTAAGATACAATGTGATAAGTATCGCATCTGCTTTGGCTGAATGGAATCATGAATATCTGAGATTTTATCAAAATATCATAGATATATACATTACAGTCGAGGAATTACAAGTAATTACAGAAAAGCACTAGAATGTAGAATGTTCCTTGTGAGGTCATATCCCTCCCTATCCATACTATGCTATTCTTAATGACTCATAAGCAGCTAGTGAGGCCATATATTTCCAGTATTATCAACCATAGTCACTGAGCCATACCACTTATCACTGAGGTTACAAGTTGCCCAATGACAAATTGACAGTTTACTTTAACTAGCACAATACCTGCGAAATGGGGCCTTGGGGGTATGGGAGGGGCAAAGTATTAAATACAAATTGTGAACATAAAACCCAGCCAATGTCCTTCTAGTGGGTGAGAAAATGTTGCATGCAAGTTCTTGTGGATGGGCTGCCTATACTTTGGCTGGGAAAGACGGAGTTGTCCATGAATTAATAGTAGGATGCAATGTACTGGACTTGTTCTGACTTTATTGATGACCATAAACAACTAAATGTAAGTACCCGTCGATCTTTGACTGTAACTTTACCAACAATCTTTCTCACTTAATAATACATTCCCTCATGCTGGGATAAGTTAATTTCACAGGCCCCTCAATCTCTTCCCTGCAAGCCTGCCCTCTTCCAATGACCTTCTTACATGCATCGAGCCTGCCCTCTTCCAATGACCTTCTTACATGTATTGAGGGATGGGAGACAGTGTGTCAGGGGAAGAGATTGAGGGGCCTGTGCTTAATTCGTCCTTCCTAAATAAAGTTAGTAAATAGAAGGGAGATCATCAAGCATTAAATGTAACATGCCATGCATTTCCAGATTGAAAGAATTGGCTACTTAACTGGCAATGTGGATGTTGCCCAAAGCCCAGCCGAGTTCAAAGATGGATCGTGAGGATCCAGTCTGAAGAAACAGGCAGACAACGAAGTGGAGCTGTTATGCTATATTTCTTAAGTGTCCAGTAGCAAAGGAAAGAGCTAGTTTACTTAACAGCTATGAATAAATGATTTTAGCCATCACCAAGATACTTATAGCATTGGAAAAACTGGTATCTAACTGACAATATTGCATGTTAGCACCCTTCTAAGGATTAACACTGTTTACAACAGTAAAGAAACAATAGTTTATTTTGCTTATAAATTGCAAGTTAAAACAAATAATATAAGAAGCATATGATGTCTAAGTCAGTTAAGAACTTAAGACAGCTCTTTGTCGGGTCCCAACATGCATTTTTGTCAGTTAAATCGGTGTCCAACTAATACAAAAACACCAATATAGAAATGGAACTGCTGCATCGATATCCCTCATACTATCATGGAATTTTTCAAGTGAGTTCAAGCACGCCAGTCCATAGAGGTTCAACTTTGCAGTTTGCAACAATATTGGAGTGAATGAGTTTGCGCCAACATTACTATAAACTCTGGATATGAGAAGCTTATTCAGAAGTAAGGTACACACTACAACATTACACCCACACTAAATTTTAGGGTTTTTTTTTTCAATATCATGATGATTTGTAAGACTTCATATCAGTCCTTCATACCCACTGTTTCTACTTTTATCAACAGAAAGCATTAGTTGAAGCACACAGGCCAGTGCCTCTACTGGCGAGCTCCAACTTAGCCATAAATATTAATAAAACAAACTCAACTCAAACTTAGTTTCGTTGAAATCTTTCAATATAAGATATTAAAGAGATATAAATTGAATTTGACTATCTCAGGTCAAACTCAATTGGAAACTATACACACATGATGCAAGCTGGAAAATATTATCAATTACACCCTGCTTGTTTGGAGTGTACGGGAATATACACCACAAAGGACTCCATACCCCACAAAGCTGAGGCCAGACATAATTGATCTTTTGCTTCTCGGATCTTCTCAAGGCACTTTTTCTAGGGTAAGACAAAAAAAGAAAAAGGTGAAATCCAAATTTTTTATAATGTCAATTTGATAAAAATTTTGGGTATGTCGTATTTTTTTGCAGAAAATCTATTCTGTCGGTGGGTCCGCGAAGCTAAGAATCAATTATGTGTCGCCTGAAGGCTGAGAACAAGACTATTGTTGCTACACCGATGAAATCACGTTCATACTTTGTTTAGCAACAAAAATAAAGAGTATGGTCCAATTCACCTCGGCTATCAGCCAGTAAGAATCAAGAATTACCATTGGACTGAGCAACACATACACAAAGAGTTAGATTTAAACCAAGACATTAAATGTGAAAAAATATTCTTTATTTCATCACAAAATAAACAGCAACAAAGCAACAATCTTGAACTGAACACTGTTACATAATTATAATACATGTAGTAAATGTACATTGTGTAAAGATTCAGCACCACAGAAAGTATGTATTCCACATACATACATATACCGCTTTGAAGTATTCTGTATGTTAAAACAACTATCATACAACTAAAACAGATAGAAGAAAATACAGCCAATTTGACGGATCCAACATTCTTATATTTCAAAGCGTATTAAAGGCAAAACTAAAATTAAACGACAAAATAAGCTGAGAAATCACCATTACAATATGAAATACAGAAAAACCCTTCATCTCCATATATATATATATTTCCATATTATATAGTCAGTAACATTATATATTTTGAACAATTCAAGCTCTCTCATATGAGCTAACAGCAATCAACACAGGACGCACAGTTTAAAGTTTTCTTATTCACATTTCAGGAATGTCACTTGAAGAGAAATGCATGTGCGCCATTGTTAGGCCTTAATGTCTCAAATTGTGAAGTCTATCCTGTACAGAAATCTTATGTACAGTTTGAGAAGTTTAACCTTGGAGATAAATCAAGGAACTTTCCAGTGTCTATTTGGAGTGGGGGATAAAAATACATTTAGCATTTACAGAGCCTAGAATCCAATTTGACACCCCGGCAATTCTACATAAATTTTGTGAAGTCTGCAGTCTCACTGCGTTCAACTGCCTCTACAGCAGACTGTTGTCAGTCAGTCCAAAGGTCTCAATTTCATTTGTTGTGCATTTGTATTCCCCCAAATCTGAAATTGATTAAAAGAAAAATCTTCATTATAACAAGCCAGTATATGTTTACCTTAAAGATGAAATGCATCTTAATTTATATGTATATAACTTAATAATCCTGCAGAATAGGATATTAGAAATTAGTACGTGACTGAAATCGACAATAGCTAGTCAATGTGTACACTAGGGTGGGCTGAAAAAATTTTTTTTTTTAATTTCAATATGCCAGTGGTATAGAAAGTTGGCTATGGCCAAAAAATGAAAATTGGTGCAAAAAAAATTTTGTGGCATGCAACTTGTGCCGGGCCACTCTGGCTTTTCTGAAAATGCATATTTTCGGTCATTTCGCATGGTTTTTTAGACCATTTTTTGGCCTGAGTCAGCTTCCTTGGCTTCAGAAGGCTCAATGGCATGCTTAAATCTTCATTGAAGGCCATTTTGGATAAGAAACACCATAAACAGTTGGCTTATATTTAAGATATAGCCATTTCTGGGAAAATGTTAGGAATCAGAATTTGGCTTTTTTTCTTAAAATTGCCGGAAAAAAATTGAAAATATCGGAATTGGCCCAACAAAAAATTATTCCAAGGGAATTGTAATTACCCCGAGTCCTCCCCAACACCCTAAAAAACATTTCCAGTGTATTATCTGCATCAATTAGTGGTTTTAGTTTCCAGAATAGGAGCAATTCTGTGAAGTCAGATTTACAAATTTGACACTTTAGAAGCTTGTGTAGCCCTACCATTACATCTCAGTTATTTCATTGTTAAATAGGGATGAGACCAATTAATAGGGGTATCAGACAAGCCATCAACCAAAGCTCCAAGTGCAATAGGAGCTGAGTTACAGTGTGAAATGTCATCGTGTGGAACATACAGCGCGTGAGTACATCCGACAAGATGACATTTTGCCTTATAGCTCAGCTCCTATTGCACTTGGAGCTTTGGTTGATGGCTTGTCTGATACCCCTATTACCTGGCCTCGTCCCTATTTAACAATGAAATAACTGAGGTGTAACTGTAGGGCTACACAAGCTGTTAAAGTGTCAAATCTGTAAATCTAACTTTGCGGAATTGCCCCTATACCGGTCCCTGAAACCACAAATTCATGCAGGTAATGCGCTGGCTGTGATTTTTAGGGCATTGAGGATGACTCGGGGTAACTACAATTCACTTGTAATCATTTTTTGTGGGGTCAATTCCGATATTTTCAATTTTTTCGGGCAATTTTTGGCAAAAAAAAGCCAAATTCTGATTCCCAACATTTACCCAGAAATGGCTATATCTTAAATATAAGCCAACTGTTTATGGTGTTTCTTATCCAAAATGGCCTTCAATGAAGATTTAAGCATGCCATTGAGCCTTCTGAAGCCAAGGAAGCTGACTCAGGCCAAAAAATGGTCTAAAAAAGCATGCAAAATGGCTGAAAATATGCATTTTCATAAAAGCCGGAGTGGCCCGGCACACGTCACATGCCACAAAATTTTTTTTGCACAAATTTTCATTTTTTGGCCATAGCCAACTTTCCATACCACTGGCATAATGAATTTCCAAAAAAAGTTTTTTTCAGCCCACCCTAGTGTACACAGTGCCACACACAGATAATGCAAAATGGTGATAAATCAAAATTGAAAAAAAAAAAATCCAGAACTTTGTAGGAATACTATACATGATTTTAAGAAACATCCTATTAATATTAGATACCTGCAGCCTAATAGATTAATTATATCTTGATCCATGCTTGAAATATACCTGACATTAAAAAATGTAACATGCTGATTACAGAGGTTTTCTCTACATCTATTAAAATTAAAATATGCTGGAGATGTGCGCAGCATAATTTAATTCACAATCCCGGAAAACATACCTCTTTTTTATAATATGATAGAGGTAAGCTCTGACTGAAGTCCATTTACGGCCAGCGAGTCTTCGATCCAGTAAAGCTGCCTGAATCACACTTCTATGAGGTAGTGTTCCCAGTTTGATGTTTTTCTTAAATATTTCTTTAAGCGCCTGCCTGGCACTTGGTGTCCATCTTGTGATAGACCCCACTTCACGTTTCTTTCTGTCTTTTGTGTCTGGAGCAGCTGGAAAGAAAAAATGCAGCATTATTGCACAATTGAAACAGGTTCACGAATATCAAATTCCAAATATTATCTTGAATGAGAAGACTTGAGTACTATCAGAAGATGAATGAGGTAGTTCACTATGGTGCCCGTGTTGACATAAGTTTTTATACCATACTCATCAGCCAATCAGAAGCCTGTATTTGGCTGGTATATATCCTATATTCCTTGTTGTTCACTTATATGCCCATGGGAGTATATAGGATATACAAGCCTCATTATTTAACAAAGCTCATCACACAAACAGTAAAACTGTACCAAACAGTGAATTGCCACCAAAAATAAAACAAAACAAAAAAAAGAATTATAAAACCTAATGCCCATGACAAATCTATAAATCATTAATATCTGATGGTCGTCCCCAACTATCCGCCTGCATACAGGTATATTCTCCTGATTTTTTAACTTCTTTTTTTTTCACAATTGTTTCTTTTGCCCATTTCCCCTCACACTTTTTGCCAAGTATTGAAATCACAATTGCTGCTATAACCAAATTCAAGAAATATAAGGAAATCTCTTTAGCGTTTTAAATATTTGATTGATAATTTACAATACCTTTCAGATTCATTGGCTTTGTATAACATAATCCAATATTTTCCCCAGAATATATAAGAATTTCATATCATATATAATGTCAACCATGTTGCCTTTTGAAATTTTTTTCTTACGTTCATGTTGTTCAATTAATCCCACTTGGCAAATTGTTTGTAACTGTTTTCTACTTCTCTCAAATCCTTCTCGTTTTAATTTCATTTTAAAATCACTTTGTTTTTGTTTTGTTTAAAGTATAAGTCAGTTATATCCCTTGTTTTCGCGAATACATATTCCCTCAAACGCGGGATATAATTAGCACTTACAGGTTTTAATAAGACATGTGACTCTAAATGAAAAAGACAAACCACCTGGCTGTCAAAACAATTTGGCTGGCTAGCTGCCCAGCTGAGCAACCAAGCAAAAATAGCTGGCTAACCAAATCTGTGGCTACCTGCCATTCAAATATTGAATTTGAGAGATGTTTCTTTTTTGACACCTGAAGTAGAGGTGCACAAAATATGAATGGACAAAAAAAGTAAAACTGCAGTAGAAGCCATCAAACTCAATTTTTTGCCTGATGTGCAATCTGCAGCATCCAGGTACTTCAGCGTTGATTTCTTCTGAACATCCTTCCCAAGCTTTGCCATCCAGCAGGTGTGGGTTGCATTTTAATCACAGTCTTCCACCTCAGCTTTGCTTGTCAGTTTTCTATCATATAAAAGGCACCTGAAAGCTGGTATTATAGAGTAGCTGCAGGATTCCATGTCCTTCATTAAGTTGTCTGATAATGATGTCTTTTTCTGTGAAGCTGCTTCCAAAAAATTCAGAACAATCTTGTGATGCATAGCTTGAACCAAGAGGCTTCTTTCCATTTAATGAGATATAATACAGGAATGATACCATATTTTCTCTATTAAAAGCACAACCCCTAATAAAAGCCCATCCCCCTCCACAAGGAACTAATTTTCATCAAAATTCCATCAAAATATGACTTTATCCAAATTTTTTAACGCAAAAATTTATTGACCATATCATCATTACTGCTGCCTACAGGGCATTTAATCGAGAAAATACGGTAACTATGTAAGCTTAATTTGAGCCACTCAGTTCAGACAGCTGAGGAAGCCCTTGAGAGAAAGATGAAAGCTCCTGGTGAGTCAATTGCACAGACTTTGTGTTAAGAAACCTAACCAACACAAATGCAGGAATGGTTTTAGAAATAGGCAAATGAAGAATTTTTCACAGAAGGTTTTGGTGAAATTTCCTTGATGAGAGCCAGTCCATAGACTCCATAGATCAGCACTGGAATAAGATGCAAATAAGCATGCTTGTTATTCATGTGGATAGGTTGACAAAGTGGTGTTCAGCATAATCAGTCAAACATCCGGACTCCCATGTGTCTTGCCTTCTGTATTCTTTTCTTCACTGTGACATATGAAGACCAATCTTCTGTTGTCTTCAGTTCCAGGGTTGTCTCCAGTTGAGTGTATCCCAGAATTGAAGTATTGAATTATTGAAGTGAAGAAGGGGGGGAGGAGGTCAGGCTTACATTTCAATTTCTTTCATTTGATGAATCGCTCAGCAGGACTTCTCGGTTTTTGCAGCACTGAAGTCATACCTCTCTTTTGCTGTGTGTTCTTCCTCTGAAATTGGCACGGACTGGTATCGCGAAAGTTCACCCTTACAATGATAGGGGGAATAGTGGCTTAGGTGTGAATTGCAAATTTGCAAACTACTGACTTGTAGCCACCCAAATGCCATAGGGGCAATTGGTGAAGTCACGATTACAATTCTGGATTTCGGACACTTGGAATTGAAACATAAACTTCTCATATTTAAAACGCAAGAACACCTGAACTACCGGTAAAACAGGAACCCAGGGGTTCAAAATGGAGGTTGTTAGTTATTAATAAACTAATAATGTGCTAAATTTCAGAGTATAAGACCCATTCATGTGCCAAATATCATATATACAAGTGCAATAGTTGAGGCACAGTGGCCAATACACAATGTGTGATGCCGCCCGTAGAGGATCTAAGGAAGATTGAAACAAATTCGTGTCCAAAATACAACATGCAGGCTATTCATTCCTATGCCAAATGCTTGCTCTATAATCAAGTTAGTGTGCTTTTTTGACTCCAAACATCTCCAAAGAAAATGGCCAAGTTAGGGCCCAAAAGACATTTCGAACATGCTCAAATTTCAAATTTCCCGCCAAAACTTCCATTCTCTCATTGTGACTGCATAAATGGAGATGTTTACACACCTCCATTAACTAGTTTATTACTATTGCAAATATTAGGATCACCAACAATCACTTACTTGACATCTTTGTAGGATTGTTGTTGACATCAGACGGCTGGTCGGATTGAGAAGCTCCAGCAGCATACACTTGATATCTGGTTGCATGATATGTCCTGCCAGCAAGCCTTGGGTCTATTTTTACAGCTCGACGAATAATTGAACCACGAACATATCGATTCTCACAGGCACTAAGCTTCTTGACAATATCTCTAACAGCATCTTTTTCACTTGATGTCCATAACGTGTTGTGTATAATACCTGAAACGAAAAAGAAGATAAAACATGAATATTAGCTGCACTTCATGTATCATTACAACTACTGGTTTCACATGCTGTCTTGAGATATCATAACGCTTGCAGTTTATTCTACTGTCAGTATGGACTACCTTAAATCCAGATCAGGCTAATGAGGCAGGTTGGCCTCTGGAGTGAGCGAGTGAGGCCACACATAATTGATCTTTAGCTTCTCGGATCGTCTCAAGGCACTTTTTCTAAGGTCGGTCGGTAGGACAAAAAAGTGAATTTTTTTTTTTATAATGTCAAAAAAACAAAATTTTTTTTTTCATCGGCAGGAAGTCTATTGTTTCGGTGGGTCCGCGAAGCTAAGAATCAATTATGTGTGGCCTTAGTGCTTTACGCCCCATTAGCACTGGTGTGGGCTATTTAAAGGTAATGGTTGGCACTGGACACAAGGTGAAACATCCATCCAGCATGGGATGCCCAGACTGGGGAATTAAACCCAAATTTCAGAGGTTAGCAGCCAAGCATGCTACTGCTGAGCTAGGCCTAGACAAGAATCCAACAGGTTGGTTTTGATGAATGATTGGGCCTGTACACCTTGTATTTATGCACTTGGTAGGCCAATTAGGACAGTAGGAGGACACGGCAATGAGGCAAAGGATGATTGAAACAGCCGTCCAACATAGGCACAGGTGACCTGGCAAGAGCTGGATTCGAACTCTGGACCAAGCGATTGGCAGCCTAGCACACTATCACTAAACCAACCCTCCCCCCCTCTCCAACAGATTGGTCATTGAACAGTTCACAACAATGCCACTGGTGAAGAAAATGAGGTAGTCTCTTAAAATTGAATTGGTTGCATTGACCTTATAAAAAATCATGCTTTCATGCCATCAATTTACTTAATAATAATATTTACTAATATTTCCTCAGAAGACATTTATATAGTGCCAATTCCAGTAAACTGTATGATGGGTTTATTTATAGAAACCATTACATAGAAGAGTAATGAGTAAGAGATGTGTAAAAGCTGTCTTCAAATTTGTTTTTATTGCAAGAAGTTGGTTCCGTTAATAACATGCAAATCATTTAACTAGCCGTCACGTACATCTATACAGTGCTATAAACTTCCAAATCTGATGTAATTCTGATGTAATTTCCTTGTTTTATGAATAAAACAACATGTATACACACACAAAAACACACATGTTGTTTACCTTTTAAAGATCCCTCCACCATTTTCAGAAGAAGATTGCTGCCTAGGTCCTGAATACATGAAAATCTTCCCGAGCATTCCGACACCTCGGACATCAATATGTCCGTTATTCAATTTGTTAGTAACATGGGTAAAAAAAAATTCCACCAGAATAAAAAAAACATTCCTCATAAAAGCCTCTAAAGTCTTCTTTGCGTCTTTTTCCTTTCCTCTGTTACTCTGGGTGAGCACACCACAAAAGGTGTCTATCTATCTATCTATCTATCTATCTATCTATCAATCTTTCAATCAATCTGCTTATCCATCTATCTATCTATATGGTACATCTATCCTTCTTCAATATCCATTGAGCCTTCCAGCTATATATATTTACATTATCTATCACCATGGCTTCTGTTTCATTGGCGTTTTTTATGTTCCAAAAAATATTAAAACATGTTCAATTCCAGATATACACTCCAACTGGTGACCAATTCATTTTAGCCCATAGCTCAACCATTCCAATCTCTCATACAAGTGATCATTTGGCAAAATCAATATTGATTCAATCAGATTGTGTTATGTAATAAATTTTTAAAGTATTAGTTAGACACCGATTTGGAGGGTCCTAACATGCATTTTGTGTCAATTGGATCCAGACCGGAGGGAGGGACAAAAATGCATGTTAGGACCCGAAAAAGAGGTGTCTAACTAATACTTTGACATCATACCCTCCTTCCATTATACGTTTTGACTTAGAATTTTTGCAAAATAAACACCAATCTAATTTGTATGTTTGCTGTTATAAACAGAGTTAATCCCTAGCCGGGCACAGCGAGCTTGAACAAACTTTGGGGTTAAAAAAATTGACCAAGAAAACGATTAGCGCAGTGATGTTGAGGAAGATCAGGCGAACATTTTGATGTATCAAACGAAAAAATCTGTTGGGAATTTTTGAGATCTTTGAGTTTTAAACTTTTGATTTATCACACCCTATTGTTAGCATGTAATCTCAATGAAAAGTTGATCAAAACTGCCCATTTTTCCTGCTAGGTAATATCTAAGATATAAGTCATTATTCAGAAGTAGAAATATGCAGTCATTGCCCCAAGATCAAGTACATACCACCTCATTCAGACTGACAGAGTGTGATAAACCTATAACAGTAAAAATTTCTCTGAAAATTTATAAAATATGTTTATTTGCCAGCTTGTCCTCAGTTTCATCATCCTGGTGAATAATTGTAGTAGAATCTACCTCACTTTTGAACTCTATGGTGTATCATTGAGGTTTTTATGTGTTTTTTGAGAAATTTCACCACTGTGAATAAAGTACTTTTGCAAACATGTAAAGTGTGGCCAATGTTGAGTGAATCATCAGAAAACGCATAGATATAATGTTTGGAAGCACTTAGTTAAGTAAGGAGTAAAATACTTTAACATTGCAGTCTTAATGCACAATAGTTCTAGATGTTTGTATTAAATACATTTTAACATAATTTACTGAATTTATGCTATTTTTGTAGTTCCTTACAATTAAAGATTGGTTAATTTTGGATGCCCGATAACCTACATAAACATTACACACCCAACATCCATTTTAAGTACTCAAAATACATTAAGCATGAATATTACTGTTTATTTATAGCTTTTAATCTTATTTTTGTCTTTTTGTCCAATTGCAAAGATTTTCCATGTAATATCAGGGGTTTCAACTTCTTAGTGAAGCAGATACTTATACACATTCTAGGCATGCATTGTCTGATAATTTACTCAACTTTGTCTATCCTTTTACAATGTTATGAAATGCTTGTTTCATGGTGGCAAAATTTGTGATAAAATGCCCAAAAAACTCAACAAAGCCTGTTACAATGAGATGATGAGACCAAATTTGCTGAAATTATTTACCAGAATTATAGCTAATTATGTAACTAACACAACCTGGTATTGCAAACATTTTTTCGGGCCTTTAGCCAGAAATGTTGGCTGTTATAGGTTTATCACACCCTGTCAGTCTGGATGAAGTGGTACATACTTTCTGCAAAGACAATGACTGTATATTTTTACTTCTGAATATTGACTTTTATCTCAGATATTACCTAACAGGAAAAATGGATGGTTTTGATCACCTTTTCATTGAGATTACATGCTAACAATAGGGTGTGATAAATAAAAAATCTAAAACTCGAATATCTCAAAAAATTCCCAACAGATTTTTTCGTTTGATACATCAAAATGTTCGCCTGACCTTTCTCTACATCACTACGCTAATCGTTTTCTTGGTCAATTTTTTTAACCCCAAAGTTTGTTCAAGCTCGCTGTGGGGGCGCTACCATGCAAAATTGTCAGTTAGATACCAGATTTCCAAAGGTATAAGTATCTTGGTGATGTCTAAAGTTACTTTTACACGTATATCAGAAGGTCTATTTTAGCAATATCAGGACTTGCGGCCAGCTACACAAATTGATACACCCATTTTCTTGTAGAATATAGGCTTCTTACATTCAAATACTAACTAAAGATATCACTTCATATACAATCCTCAAGTGAAGGTAAGAATCACGAAGTAAGATAACCAACCATAAACTAGCGCAAACAAAATATGATTTAGAAAGCATCAATACTGGCCAGCTTGCTTACAGATGCAGTGGCCTAGTGGATAAGGAGCTCGCCTGGTAACTGAGACGTTCCAGGTTCGACTCCAGGTTCAACATGGCTCCTCAAAGGAGGAAACCGAACCCAAACGACAGCTCTCAAAAGAGGATAGTCAACCTCGTTAATTAACCCTAACCAGGCTAGCCACTTCCTACAAAAGAATCTGACTTTGTGACATCATCATCAGCCTTTAGGGACATAAATGGCCCCGTAGGCAGTAAGCTGGGGATGCACATAAATGTCCCTTCAGTCCAGTAGGAGTTTTAACTTAATCACAGATCTAGAAAGTCTTGGAAAAGCGAAAAGTCCAATAGACATGTTAGAGTTTTGACAGACACCAAGGGAAAATCTGTACTTAGCAATTTGAAAAGAATTACGAGCATTCTAGACTGCTAGGAAAAGCGCAGCAAACTGAATACCGGGAAACCCGAGACATTAACTCACCGGATACTGGAAGTGACACAATTAACTAATGATGTTAAATGACAAGTTGAGAAACATCATGGGCTGCAACATGATGTAGATGGATGGATGATTGAGGCTTTACATCCTGTATTTAAGCACTTGACATGCTAATTAGGACAGGAAGAGGACATGGCAATGAGGCAAAGAATGATTGAAACTGCTGTCCAATATAGGCCCAAGTAACCCTGCAAGAGCTGGATTCGAACTGAGGACCCAACGATTGGCAGCCCACAACGTTACCACTCAGCTTACCATCCCCCCACAACAGGATGTAGGTTAATACCAGTGAGATCTGCAGCCACGCGGCATCACCAATAATGGAAGAAGGGAAGGATGAGTCAGCAGGCAGTGCTATAAGTGTTCAGTTTCAGTATTATTGTATTAATGTGTTTGGCTTGATGCCAGGGAGGACCTTTTCACATAAGAAAAGAAAAACACAAATTAAGGAGAAGATGTAGCTCCTTCACAATATATTTTTACTTTTCAGACACAATGTCCACTTGATTTTTAGGTGAAAAAACAAAACAAAGAACTAATTGAAGAATGCAAAGACACTAACTTTTATTGAAAGTCAACTCAACAAACAAGTTCAAACAAAATCCTATAGGCAAAATCTAGGCACTCTCAACAGTCACAAAATAATCCAAACAATACCATCAAACCTGTATTTTATTCATGAATATGAATTTGCTGGACTAGACAAAAATCTATAGCAATTACAACAATAAAGGGCTACAAAGACTTCACAACATTGGAAGACATCAGCAATGAGGCAATAATAAAGCACCTAATCATAGCTATATATGTTGGAGTACATTGTAATCTAATGGTGGGATCACTACTTTAATGCAAACATGTATGAGAGAGAACAATCAAAACAAAATTGTCAAATTTAATTACATCATGGGGCAAACTAAACTACTGAAGAAATTATTGTAAAGTTTCAATTCCTTCAGTAAGTAAGACCAGGTGAATTCATCTGTCTATAGGAGAAAGAGGCTCCTCAGAAATTTGATAATGACAAATTTTTACTTTTTGACATTTTTCCAATGCTATTTTCTTTCCTGTCTAATAATAACACTGTTGAGCTCTGGGAGGGTTACTAAAAATAGAATATTTACTGATTTCACATGGCATGAGCTGAAGGGCAGCTATGGTTATTCTGATCTACAGAAGGTTGTGTACGTACCAAACTAAAAGAGAAAGAGCCCGTCACTGAAAGTTTGAGAATAATCATACAGAATTAAGCTACATCTCAACTACCTCCTAATAAACTAGAAACAAAAGATACGATTTTGCAATTACAGTGAAAAATCACATATGATGCATAGTAATATGTCTTCGCAGTTCGCACAAACGGCTGAAGAGAGCTTGGCAAAACGGGCAATGGTGGCCTTCCGACACGATATGTTTCTTAACATGGACCAGTGCACAATTTCTGTCTCTAGATCGATGTCCACATAGCTTGCATGTGCCATTCGCTTCCAGGTAGCATTCTGGTGGTGTTCCATCATCTTTGACTCGCGTGTGCACTATAATATGTTTCACAATGTGTACTGGCTTGAAATTGCACACTTTGCATGTCCCATCTTCTGCAACATACTTTGCTCTGATTTCCTTCCCCAATTCGCAGGCTTTGACTGCAAAAAATAAAGCAAGACAGCTACAGTAAACGACATGTGTTCAACTATCTTGTTATCATTATTTATATGAATGATGGTTGACTACCACAACTATGGTTTAGGAGCAACAGTGTCTTGTAGGAAACTTACTGGATCTTGAATCTGGGAATGTTGCTTACCATGGATGGACGGATGATTGGGGCTTTACGTCCTGTATTTATGCACTTGGAAGGCTAATTAGGACAGGGGGAGGACACGGCAATGAGGCGAAGGATGATTTAAACAGCCGTCCAACATAGGCCCAGGTGACCTGGCAAGAGCTGGATTCAAACTGAGGACCCAGCGATTGGCAGCCCAGCACACTACAACTAGACCAAACCACCCTCCCCCCGGATGTTGCTTACGGAACAGCGTCACAAAAAGGAATTGACCAGTTAATACTACATTATAATACTACATTAATAATATAGAATTGAGTATGCTTTTGCCAGTTGGCCTCTGACGGGTTAATTACTGATCTGATCATCATAAGTAACACCTTATATCTTTTGAGACATTGAATTAATTGGCCAGTGCAATCTGACAACTATTTTGTTTTTTCAGGCAAATTGACATAACAACGTAATCCTTTCTCACATCCAATCAGTCAAGCACCATGACCGGCAAAAACTAAGCCTCCGAGAAAAATGATATTTCAATAAGCAGCTGTATTTTGAGGAATTACACTGAAGCCTACCTGATAATTGAGGTACCTCCTTTTTTGCTCTCTTGATGTGACTTCTGCTGTGATCTGAAATGAATAAAATATTCAACTCAAAAAGATCATGTGTTATCTAAAATGGGTATTTCAAGAATCAAATCAAAATTCTGCAAATGTTCCTATAAATCTCATAGAATAGGAAAACTTCATTTAATATCAGGGTTGAAAACTCTCGCCCATCCATTAGTCAAAAACAATTAGAATGTTCAAGTTTTTAGAGGCGTGAAGCGCAAGGTCTTCCTGAAGAAATTCTGCCAAAACTTTTGACCACTTGCTTGGGCGCCCCTAACCAATCTGATTCAAACTTATCAAACAGATGATGCTAGATTGTCCACTAAAACTAGTAAAAGACACTACCATGAACAAAATCACTACTTTTAAGTCAACTATCAATATGAACAACAGGTTATAAAGGCAAATGTGACATCTCTTCATCATTCTCATTACACAACCTTCACCAGACAAGTCGCATACTTTGATGAGCAGACCAATTAAGAGCGATTTAAAAACAATGATGAACTCCCAGTGGTGAGTTATAATACAAAATACATGCTCAGCAGAAAATAAACGCGTGTGTCAATCATCCTAACAATTTCATTTGTGTCTTAACAGTCTTACTAAAAATACCTGGTCTAACTTGAGGGTGTCGTCTGGACTTCCTTGCAAGATAACCGACATATGCTTGCACAGCGGTCACCTCTCTGCCAGCCAGCCTGGGATCTTTAAGTGCGTCCATGACTGAAGTATAACTGGGCGCTATATTTTGTTCGATGTCGGCCTTAAATATTTCTCTAAGAGCCTGAAGAGCATCTTGCGTCCATTTGGTGTACGTCTTCGTCTTTTTTGTCTTTTTAGTTTCAGAATCTGGAACTAGTACAAAAACAAAATTTATGAGAAAATAAACACTAGAAACCAAAACGGCATGAAGTAAATACCACATTTGTTCAATTATGATTATACAGAATACTGATTCAAACTGACGCATAAATTATGAATATTTCAAAAAGTGTACTCCCTTGATTTGAATAATACACTTCGTAAATCTGTCTACTACAAGATTACATACTGAACCTACAATCTCTACCCTTTGAGGTGATTTCAGGAAATGAAAATCCATTTATTAAATGTGGAAAGCTTTAACAGTTAAAACTTGACAACTGCGATCAGTTGAGCATTCTGCTGGTGCTGCTGGGAAAACTCAGGTCATGTGACTGACCCAAACTAACCCCAGTCCCTTTTTGCTGAATAGTGGTAGCTGTGAGAAGACTGGCAGAATTCATGGTCATGCATGAGTAAATTCAGTTTTATGTTTTAACTCCCAACTTTGGGACCCTGTTTCTGGTATTAATACAAATGATAGCGGGCCGGCACGGGCCGCTCCCAAGGATCACAGCACGTGCGAACTGTCAGTCAGCTTCTCAGCCTATGATCCAATTTATTTTGCGGCACTTTTTTGAGGCGTTTATTTATAGCACAAAGTTTATGACGTCACGCAGCGTAATGGGCCTCTCCGTAACCAAGGGAACTGCAACGTCAAGTAGAGAAAGTACCAGTAAGTTGCTCATTTGGCTCTAACTTTCGTGGCGTCAACATGTCAGTCTGCAAGAAGTTTGTTTTGAATGAAGTTGCTCACCAAGAAGGCAGAAATTTTGCGCTGAAAGGTTAGTGATAATTACAATATGATCTAGTCAATGTTGGCAAGTGTCTTTGGGTCAGTTTAAGTGAGTTTAAACTGCGGAAAAAATTCACTTTAGCGGGCCGTCAAAATGACCATATTTGGCAACTGAAAAACGATCGTTTTTTAGTGCTTCACGTGGGGGCTGCCGCCCCCACACCCCCGCCAATATGTTACCATGACACTATTTCAACAATTCATCACTAAATCTAATCTAAAACTTACATTTTAATCGATTTTGTCACTTCGTTGCGTCACCAAAATAAGATCGTCGTCACTTGTTGAGTGCGTCATGTCAACATTTCTTGCCTGGTTACAATGATATGACGTCACGAATCTATTGTTCTCCAAATATGGTCATTTTCACGGCCCGCTAAAGTGAAACATACCCGAGCGGAAAAAATTCACTTTAGCGGGCCGTCAAAATGACCATATTTGGCAACTGAAAAACGATCGTTTTTTAGTGCTTCACCTGGGGGCTGTCGCTTATGATGGAAGCGATCCCGTGATTTTCCAGTGGTTTCGTTGTCGAATATTTCCTTTAATGTCTTATTAAAATAGGTGAAAACCTCCTTTATTTTACGGTAAAACATTCCTATATTCCTATAATATTTTGTGCGATGTTCGGTGGGCACCCTGTCAAAGTTACCTACAAATGATTGGTATTCTTTTAAAAATGATTTATGTAGTAGACTAGGCGTGATAGTGTCAACTAGGTCAATTAATCATTTGTATTTTTCTTTCAGCAGAAGCATGAGAAGAATTGCAGACATCATGCATGCACCTTGAAGATCACTGATTAAGTGGAAGACTCAACTTCATTAATATACTTACGTTTTTAATTCAATTTAAATTATGATAATTCAATCAATTTTGACAAAAAGTTGTCACGTATTCTTCACCCTGTTGCCCAATATTTTATGTTTTTCAATGCCTGGATGATAAAGACAACACCTATGCCTCTCATGACCTGCAATTTTTATGTAACATTTCAAAAGTATTATACTGGTTGTATATGAAATTTGGATTTTAAAACAAACTGGAATGCTTCATACAAGCTCAGTTGGTGCATGTTAGCTTTTCTTATCATAATGATTGCAGTTTTCCTGATATTCATTAGCAACTCACTTTCTTGACAGCATATATAATGAATTATTATTTGTTTACTTCACACAAATGTGACAAAAATAAAATAATTTCAATTGTATTGTATTAAACTTAGCTGCTCGATTATTAAATACAACAATTACACTGCCTGTTATGAATATGAATTATTATAATTATATTGTCTGTTTTGCATTGGGGTGTACACGATAGTGCTAGTCCAAGCTGGCTTAGTGTACACCTCCTAGTCCTAGACCCGTAGAATAATTATTTCAAAATTTAATTGTGTACCTGTTTTTCTTTATTGGTTTGAATAAAATGTTGTCGTTGTCATTGTCTGCAAAATGTGATATATGCTGTTACATTTTATGTCATTTTGAGTTAGAATGGCACTATGGTGTACTTTTCCATGCATCTGCATGTCATAATGGCTAATGGCAACATGATGTGGGTGCAAATGATCAAGTGGGTGCTGATGCTGTTTTGGGTGTCAATGCTTTTTTTGTGCTGATGCTGTTTTAGGAGGCGATGCTTTTTGGGTGTGTTTGGGTGCTGATTATGTTTTGAGTTAACATGCTGTTTCAGATGGAATAATAATGCTTTTTAAGTGTCAATGGTCTACGAATGCTGATGTTTTGGGCGCAGCTTAGTTAAAGTTAATAAGTTGAAATTGTGCCCAAGGTAAGAATTTAAAGTGAAAAGTTAATATTTGTTTACTTCAATAAAAACATCAGACACTTTCAGTGAAAATAGCTAGTATACAACTTACAAGTACCAGAATGAGGCCCATCTGTTCTCTCAAAAGAGGCACAAAGGAACTCTGAATACACTGTTACAAGACATTCATTGAGTATTTGGTGATTTTATGATAAAGTTTTGTCAGTCATTATACATTATTGGAAAATGGAGATTTCGAAGCTTGGGACTGACAATATTTCGACATAATATTCATGGATAGATATCCAATTGACTCTGGATCTTGCATGGGTACATCTATTAGTCACTGCATTTTGCAAGTCTATTTTCTGGGCTAACAGCATTGATTTGTTCTCATAAAGTTTCTATTCTTCAGGAGGAGACCATTTCATCTCATATGGAGGGGGGGGGGGTGGGGGCTTGGAGTGTTTTTTAAATGAGCAATTTATTTTTGGTGAAATAAATTCTTTTTGGGCAATCTTGAAATAAATAATTTCTGGTCGTCGAGCGCTCGAAATAAATAATTACTGTTGCCGTTACCGTGAAATAAATAATTTCTTGCCGAGGAAAACTCCCAAGTCCCCCCCCTGGCCCCCATCATTATATGGTCGCCACCTTACATCTATCTTCTTCATTGTAAATCCCTCCCCTTATTTCGGAGTACCCCAGATGAATCTGGGTAGTAAGGGGGGGGAGGGATCTTTTGCTTGGCCAATTTTTGTAACAAAATTTTGAGTAATGATTATCACTAGGGGTTCACTCTCAGACTTTCCAAGTCAACATTTTCATCTTCATTGCGGGATCTTTAAGTTTCTATGAAACCACCAGTTCCCTGAGCACTGAGGTTCCCATGACGCTAATTTTTGCACATAATAAACATGCAGAACATTCCAGCGATTTAGAACTGAGTCCAGAAACAAATGAAAATTAATTTTGGGTGAATAGCAATTCTTTGGTTAGTGCTAAATGTGCATTGAATTGAATTGAATCAAGGCTGTTGATAAGCCATATCGGCTTCAAACTAATTAAAAAATTGTTTATTATTTTCATGGCCGAGGCGTAGCCGAGATGTTAAAAATTAGGGTTGCTATATCACATATAAATATTTTGTTAAGATTTACCTCTCGGGCCCGCTACACTAGACATTGTCTACATAATTATATTATTCCAAAACGAATTATACCATGTGACAATAGAGGCTTTAAGGTGCCAGTTTAAACTTTCAAGGCAGTTGTTCCACCACAGGGTCAGTTGCTCGGCTGCCAGTTGCTGCATGTGAATTCTGGCAGAGTTCACTGCCAGTGGCAACTCACTGTTGTTGCCTACTGTGCATGTATAGAGAGTACAATCTCCTAATAAATATTAAGTATGAACTTTCTGTCCTGAGTATGACTGAGTATGACTGCCCTGTTTTAGCTCAGCCGCTCTGCCAAGTCCCTTCTGTGGTCGTAATATGCTGCAATGACCATACCATGTGGATTCTTTATGTTGCAATGACCATACCATGTGGATTCTTTATGTTGCAAAGACCACACCATGCTGTTTCTGTTTACAAAACAACAAAAGTTAAGCACAGTTTACTTTGAAATTGCAACGTCATTGTCACATTCCTGGTGCGTAACATATTGCGATAAGATAGCATTCTCATCTATTCTGTAGTAACAAGTAGAGGTCAGCAGCTGGTTTATTTTCTGCAGTAAGTCAAAAGGACAGGTTCTTCATCAGATTGATACGTGCACAAATGGCCGTCTGTTATTGGTTGAGGTTTCTGTATATGTACGTAGATACGTGAGCATGACATAGGAATTTTCACAGCCAGTTACAAGGTCTGTTAGGCGGTTATAATCCAATTCCTAAATAAATGAAAATATGACGGCACTCAAGTTAAGATAGAATCAATGCTTTCGACTTCTGCCGCAAGGGTGAAAATGATGTAGTGGTCACATAAACAAGGATTCTCCTTCCACCACTTCTGAAGTCACTTACCCAGCAAAATTAGAATTGGAGTGGGACCACACCACACTAAAGCTGATGTTATAATTTTGGGTTAAATCAGAGGAGCACTGGGCCTTTGAGAAAAATGTGTTGCCATTGATGTGTCCAAATTGTCTCACCAAACTTACCTCCATGTTGTTTGGACTTCTTCAAAAAATTGACATAAGCTAGCACTGCAGAAAATTTTCGGCCAGCCAGTCTAGGATCTTCTAGTGCAGCCTTAACTGATGCACTGCTGGGATTAGTCCTTTGTTCAATGTTGTCCTTAAATATTTCCTTGAGTGCCTGAATAGCAATCGGTGTCCATTTGTTGTAAGATCCTCTTTTCTTACATTTAAAATCTGGAAGTAGTATAAAAATTAGATTTCTTTTGAGAAAATAATTACCAGAAACACACACGGCATGATGTCCATTATTGTGCATGCTCAATTATGATTAGATAAAACTGATTTGATATGATATATAAATTATATAGGCTACAGCAGCCTGCTTCAGTTGCGAGCGGAAGCGAGCAGGCTACAACATTTCACTAGAGGTGTTCTATTTCACGTCCGTCGTCCGCGTATACATGCATTTCTGAAGCAGACCTGTACTTTCTGCTGAGTTCTGCAGGACGAGGATCTGACAGGCAGCAGCGCGGACCTGAAAGGCAGCTGCCATACAGACCTGGAAGCCAAATCGATACCCATTTCGACTTGAATTGCGTAAGTCTGCAACCTCGCTCGCTCGCCTGCTTGAACAGCAGAATGTTCTCAGTCAGTAAATTATAGACAGCACTTTAAAAGCATTGCAACAGTTTCGCACACAATAAATATAATATTAATTTTAATGTAACAAGCTTAATTTATAACAAGCTTAACTTGTCAATACAAACTTTCTCAAAGAGCTTTTACGTCTTACCTTTCTTTTTGGACTGACCATACTTTAATGTTTCCGCTGGCTTAGTGCTGCTGTCAGTTTTGGGGCCTGCAACAATAAGGGTCATAGTTGAAATTTCTCTTACAACTTGGTATGAATAAGACTTTCAACAGATAGAAAAGTTACATTCATCATACTAATAATTATGCAAAAATTACAAAAATCCGCCCAGATCTTACCTTCGTTTTCAGACTCTTTCAAGCTCAACATGGCTGCTGGTTCCTTGCTGTTGTCTACATTGCGGTCTGGAAAGCCAAGGGGTTCAAAATTAACACTTTAGTTGGTGTGAACAAAACTTGCAACAACTGAGATTTGTCATGCAAAATGTGAAATCAGCATGACACATACCTTTCGTTTCATACTGGTTGGAATTCAGTGTGGCTTCTGCTTCATTGCTGCTGTTTTCGTGGTTATCTGGAAAGCCAAGGGGTTAAAGCTTGTTACCATCTGCTTTAAATACAAGAATCTGTGGATTGCAAAACAACTTTGCCACCTCTGTGTCTGTTTTTAAAGTGATGGCATCGTTGATTGTTCAAGTCTATAACTGGTCATTTTGGGCAAAATGTAATTGGTCATTTCGGGCAAAATTTTGTTGATTGATTGGACTTTGGCATCTTTCACAGAAGCCAAATAAGGGGGCCACCATTTCATCTCAAGGGGGGGGGTTTGGAATTTTTTTGAATAAATAACTTCTAGCTCAGCTTTGGTAAAATGAATAAATAATTTTTGGGCAGTCTTGAAATATCCACTGCCCTGGTCACATTTGCGCTGCGTTAAAATTTCAGTGCAAAATAGCAACAGCCCCCGCAAAACTGCCATCCCATAAGCCTATGCAAGTGATCCGGCAAGACCTTGATTCGAACCCTGAACCCAGCCATTAGCAGTCAGGCACAGGCACACTACCACTAGACCAACCCTCCCCCCAAAACTAAAGAGAATATAAGAATGAAATTAAAGTTTTCTTTCTTTAAAAGTTAACTGAGGCTGGAGATATCCTTACAGGTGCCAAAATCAATACAGCTAACAATCAATAAATATATCAGTCAGTCTCTTTCTCAAATTAAACATGGGCAAACTTGTTAAAAAGTAATATTACCACAACAATTTATAATTCATTGATGACCATTATCACATCAAGTCAGCCCATGTTAACTCCCTTGCAGAATTGTATGCATGGGACTCTTTCCCAATCTACTCAATTTGTTCTGTAACTAATCCTTTATAATTTTTCCATCTTATCAATTTCGTTTTGTAACTAACCCTTCATATTTTTGCTTCCACCTAACATTAGGTAAATCAAACTTAGATGAATCACTGCATTACATAAGTCATAAGATTTATTTCATGATTGTCACAGTCAATCAGTGTGCAAGAATAACCCCCCATTTGAAAAATGTAATGGCAGTTTGTGTAATATAGTAAATATTGCATTCTCAGAGCTGATCCGGGGTCATGATATAAGAATGACGCCTCTACCTCTTACGCAAGTGCCTAATACGGCGACCAGACTTCAGGTGCATAACATATTTTAAAGTCCGATCAATGGGCTGGATTATAGGGCGTGTCTTGCAAACTCACAAAATATTTTTCTGAAGAGCAACTGAATTAAAGGCAAATTAAGTTTTAATTAAATAGAACTTTCTATTACTTGAATGAAACTCACATTGCATTACACGTAATCTCTTCCTTGGACGTTTAACGAGATCATATAGGTAACCACTGAGCGACAGGTAAGTCCGTCCAGTTAGTCTATGATCCTGGAGTGCTGCCTTCAGAGCACTTCTTTCAGGGCGTCTGCGAAGTTCAATCTCTTTCTTAAAAATTTCGTAGACAGCCTCAATTTCACTCGGTCTCCATCTCTTACGATTGTTGCCTGCAACTGATAAAATACTCAATTCAGGCTATCTGTTACCCCATTATGGCCACTTTAAAAATCAAATCCAGACGTTGCTCTGACTAGCATGGAATAGGGAACATATTTTGTTGCATATTATAACATACTTCACCTTAAAATAAAGGAAATATATAAAATAAAAATTTTCTTCAAATCCTTTGTAAATTACGTGAATGACTCAATAAAGCTTCAGGAATTAAAATAAATGGTACGCATCGAGAATTGCAATAAATGGCATAGAAACCTACGTTGTTTCTTAGGCATCCCTCTTCTTCGTCTATTAATGCAATCACGGAGGTATGAACGGAGGGAATCTTGTGTCCGTTCAGAAAGCCTCGGATCTTGTAGAGCAGCTTCCATAGAACTCTTCGTAGGGAGTTTGAGTAGATTTAAGTTTATTCTAAAAATTTCATGAACAGCACGAAGCTCACGGAGTTTCCATCTGGATTTGCAACGGTCTGAAACAATCGAATATTCAGGTTATGTAAACTCAGGTTGGTCATCTGTTACCTTTAAATCTTTGGTACCTGAGTGTTAACAAAAAAAACAGTCCACAAAACAGTTTTCGTAAAATGAACACTTCATTCCGGGTTTATTCAGACATTCCCAAATACGTCGGACCGACAGACATTGCCGACGTTATTCACGTTGGTCCGACTCAATGCGTATTGCATAATTCAGTCAACCGACTGCCTTATTAATACAGTAAATAGGCTATGAAAGAACTCTATTATCGCCCATATGAATGAGCGTTAATTGCGTGTCAACACAGCACTTAGCAATAAGTTTGTGGAGTCGAGTCAATTACAGAATTATCCAATCATGCTAATTACAATTCTGGAGGATTCTAAGCCTTTGTCTCACCTCCAGTTTCCTTAATTGTCATTGAAGAACATCAAATGGAGTAATGCTGACAGGTGTAAAAGCTGATTGCACTCAGCAATCACTGAATGCAGCTTTGACAATAGACCTTCAATAACCATTCACAACTAATTAGAACAGTCTGGTCGAGGGATTGAAAACAATTATTATTGATAAATGAACAAACGTTCTTTAACAATTATGTACTTTTCCTGATTGCTGATTAGTCACAAGGCAATCTGTATTTGACACACTCAGTGACATATCACTTGGCCTGTTATGACTTCGGCCTCTTTCTGGTACTGGATATACATGGTCCAGGGTTCAACTATCTATAGGGAGTACAAGTGAAGTGGTATTTAAATAATTCATGTGCTCCTTTATTATCTGGGTATCTATAGATGCCATAAATATATATATATAGGGCCTGCATGGTCCTACGATATAAAATCTTTGTATTTTCACATTTAATATCGATGATCAAATCTTGTCCTTTGCGAAGCTGCATTTTTCGGCCCTGCAAAAAGTCTTTCGCTCCTGCTAGAATTTGCAGATCACAGGACCGAATGTCCTGGAATATCTGAATGGCTTTGGGAACGTCTGGGTATATTATTAATAAACTAGCATAAGACCCGTGAAAGCATGCATGTGAGGGAAGGGGGGAAATAATTAGTGTTTTCTAATGGCCTATGGTTAGCTTATGGGAAATCATCACATTAATTTCTGTGACTGTAATTTGAACATCAAACATGGCTAAGGACATTGTAGAGAATACATAAAAGGTGCTTGCAAGTTTTCATAACTGGGTAATGAGTAGTTTCGTCGGAGTAGCGTAAGGGGTCCGTGAATTAATAGTATGATAAGTTCCATCTTCAACAACTCAGCTAGCTTAAAAGTGCTGTCAACATGTAAAAGCAAAGAGTTTTTAAAAGTTGAAATTTCGAACCATCATACTATAAATTCATGGATGCTTTACCCCACTCCTCCAAAACTATGCAAGCCACACTCTCAAGAACTTGCACAACAACCATATCTATGTCTCCCCTCAACATTCTCTTCCATTCCCACTCAGCCCCTTTCCACCAAATCCCACCCCTCTCTTCCCACTGCTGTGGAGTCGACATTTTTACCCTCGGCAATGTATACATTGCCGACGGGTATTGTAGTTACTTTGGGAAAATTTGTCCGTCCGGCGGGCGGGGGGGGCGGGCGGGCGGGCGGGCGGGCGGACGGGCGGGCGGGCGTCCGGATAACGGGCGTCCCACTTGTGTATTGGGAGTAATGCCAAAACTATGGAATGTATACTTTTTATTTTTGGGACATTATTATATCTTTTATCCTAGTTGTACCTATTAGAGGTTTAATCCACATGAGATTAATACTTTTCTCACAATTATTGAAAAATGTGAAAAAATATTTTTTTGTGTATTGGGTGTCAAGCCAAAACTATAGCATGCATATTCATCATTTTTGGGTAAATATTGTATCTTTTATCCCAGTTGAGCCTTTCATAGGTCTAATCCCCATGACATTAATACTTTTCTCACAATCATTGAAAAATGTGAAAAATTGTTTATTTTTTGTTTCTGTGACAGAGCTAAAAAACTGCAGTACTTTTGACACTGAAATTGGCATATTGTATGTATTAAATACCCAAGATGTGTTTTTTGTGGGTCTAAATGCTCTGAGAAAGTTGAACGGACGACAATTTACCAAAAATATGAAAAAATACTATTATTTTAAACTTGTATAATTCAGTCAATTTTGAAGTTAAATCTATGAAATTTTCCACTTAGGTGTCTAACTTATGCCTCTTTAAACATCTCTAATCAGTTGGAATGTTGGTCCTATGAATTTTTGTAAAAACCCAAAAATTCGAAAAAATGCCAATTTTCCAATATTTCTGCATGAAAAGCCAAATGGTAATGGGTAAGTTAGTTAACTTTAGGTCTTATTGTAGTTAGACACACTATTGACTAATATTCACAGCCATTGCATGAGTTGTTGCAATTTTTTCCATTGAAATGTATGATTGAAAAAAGGCAAAAAATCATTAAAATGTCTATTTACTCTCCATTTCCTTCTGATGTCATACCAGTCGTTGACATTTTTTTTGTCAAAATAAACCTGACATGTTTCACATCATCATCATGCTGATTTTGAACAATATGAAAACTTTTATTGGCAGCATAGGTCAATATTAACAAAATTAGATAAATATGAAGGATTTTCAGATAATCATATATCAGTAAATATTGGCCCTGGTCAATCAAATTTGCCACAATTATGTCTAAATTTGACTTTTTCTACCTCTCCTCATGAAATATTATATGACACTAAATCTTTTTAAAACTGACAATTATTATAACTTTATGGTTAATATCTAAACTCAGTGATGTAAATTTTTAGAAGATGAATAAATGTCAGCCCCTTTTATTTAGTTGTTTGCATGAAAATTAAATGTGATTGAATCAGACAGATTGGCTTTTGTTGAATGGAGCACTTGAGAAGTCTTGATTATGTAATGTTATGTCACAGGGTAATTGTCTTCCCTGCTAATCCTTTGACAAGAAATCTTAAACTCTCAATTGTAAAGTTCTTAATGGTTTAAATCTAACATCAGTTATGTACATTTAACATATAAAGTACTGTCAGCTTACTTTTATCTTGGTCTTTAATGAAAAACATATAAGACAGACTGGCAATAAGACCGCTATGTATATATAGAGGGTTATCAAAGAAAATTACTTGGCATGCAAATCCAATTTCTGCAAATTTCAGTGTGTAATTTTACATTTCAAGACATTATTGGATAAATCTGTCTTTTAATTCATTTTAAAACTCACTCCAATTGTATTTTTAGCATTTTAAAGAAATATTGTTTAGGGGGTAAAAGTGTCATCATTGGAAGGGGTCCAGTTTTTTTGTGAATGGGCCTGGAGACAGTATGTCTGTGCTTCATTGTACCCCTCCCCTCCAGCCATTCATGTTATGTAACATTGTGTCACTAATCCTGTCCAGTGACCAAAGCTGGGAACAAAGGAGCACAAAAGCAGTGCACAGCACCCTCAACTTTTTAACAAATTTTCTTTTTTCTTAGAAATATGTCCAAACTGCATTGACACCAACTTAGTAGTCTTATATTGAACAAATAAAGAAATTTCCAATTTTAATAAAATATTTAGGCCAACTAGAAGCTGAGATATGACTTTTTGTAGCCCATACAGGCTGTACACAGAGTTGGGACATCTTTCTCTTGTTTTGTTTTTCTTTACAGCTATTGTTATTCTCCAAAGTTTGACCAGCATTTAACCTTTGTATTAACTAGCAACTTGCTTAGTCTTAAAAGATATATATATACTGGCATAAACCTTGTTTTAGTGTTACTATTTACAATGGTTTTGGTTGGAGACATCTTATCTATAATTTATGTTTTTAGACCCATATTCCATATTTGTAATTTATGATAAGAATAGCTAAGACTAGATAGACTAGATAGACTAGATAGATAGATAGATAGATAGATAGATAGATAGATAGATAGATAGATAGATGAATAGATAGATAGATAGATAGATAGATAGATAGGTAGATTGATAGATAGATAGATAGATAGAAAGATAGAAAGAAAGAAAGATAGAAGGATAGAGATAGATAGATAGATAGATCGATAGATCGATAGATAGATAGATAGATAGATAGATAGATAGATAGACACATGTAGATAGATAGATATATATATAGATGGATAGATAGATTGATAGATGCATACATAGATGGATAGATTATTAGAGTAATTTTAATCCTGTACAATTTCTAAAGCTTTACAATGATTCAAGATTCCTATACATGGATATATCACAAAATCCAATCATCAACTGGAATTATTCTATTTTCTCAATTTAATCTCTTTTTACAAAAAGCACAAAATCAGCCATAGGCCTACTTGCCTGAATCACATGATCCAGATTTCATTTTGACTAGAAGATATATCATTTCAAGTTTAATCTCTTGGTAACCATTGACTTTCAGTGATGTTTCATTGGACCCCCCCCCCCCTCATCACAGTGGCACACTTCTGAGGTGTGTGAAGTATGCCACCCTCCATTCTTTTGTCAGGTTACATAATGGCATTGCATAAGGTGATTAAAAGATTGGGGTACAGCAGACAATAGCCAATTGATATGGGTGTTTAGCAGCTGAGGAGGGGGACTAAGGAAGCCCCTTTAACCCCTTTAAGGGGAATGTCTGCAAGGATAATGTAATTTAACTGAAATTGTTACAACATCCAACAATTTACATGGCTACATTCTAAAATGGATCCAGGATCAAGATGATGTAGAACTGAAGTCAATGACACTGTTTGATTAGATATAAGATTTACAGACAGAAATTTATTGAACTGATAGATATCTAATTTTTGTTCAAACAATAGCTACCCTTATTGCAATTCAGTTTTATGCAGTTTAAATGAAATAGTAATTTTATCTTTTCTGCAGGAATTATGACACATCTTAATAGAAAAACTGATAGTTGGATTGATCAAACTACCAAAAATCTATCTATCTATCTATCTATCCATCTATCTATCTATCTATCTATCTAAACAGTCCCCTACATGTCCTGATCGTTTTCTGACTGTCTTTATCTCAGTTGTTGTCCATTTCTAGTTGTCTTTTTAATGGTCATTACCTGTCTATTGTGCGCTGCATTGCTTTATTTTCCTGTCTGTCACCACTGTATATTACATTCAGACAAAAATAAGTTTGATAAAAAACCAACTTTCTATAATGGTAGTGGAAGAGGGGACGAATTACTGTGGGTAATCCATGCCGGATAATATTGTTCTTAATATTGTCACCGAAACCAGTCATCTTCTTGACTTCATTTTTTTAAAATTTTATTTCTCAAATTGCTCGTTCACAAAAAGGCACAGATTTTGCCACAGGCCACCAATAGGCAAAGTGGAATACTTGCCTGAATTTCATTATCCAGATTATACCAAATTATACCACTTCAACAGTACAATGTAACGTCTTGCTAATTGCTAACCATTGATTTTCAGTTCATTTGATCTTGTGCCACACTTTTTGACTCCTTGCCCAAATTTTAACTGTTTCCCCTCTTTTTCTGGGGGGGACCCATCCTGCAAGCTGATTGCATGTGGATTTTGAATTCCCGCCAATACAAAATGGCAGACAGGAAACATTTATATTATTTTGCTCACAGCTCTTGGCCATTCAATGAAAGTTTTTCAACGGGAATTTCATGTTCATGAGGATATTAGAGTACCCAGTGGGGTCCTGCCTCAATGTATCCCACTGTCTGGAGAATAGCCGCTGAGTAGCCGAGGGTATGCTGCCGCGCAGCCTATGTTTCTGCCTGCAGATGGCATAGTCGCATCCCATTGGACACAAGGATAGGCCTATATCTACAATTCCCTCTCTTTTCATTCATCACTTGTCATTAAAATCAGCCTTACCTTTCGTTTTAGCCAGGGTCAACTTCAACGTTTCAGCTGGATTATTGTTGCCATCTACGATGTAATCTAGAAAGCCAAGGGGTTAAAGTTCCTGTTACCGCTTGGAAAGAAAACTTGCAACAGACATAAAGATTTCCTTTTTTACCATTATCATGTCAAATGAGCGTTTCAGTTGATTCTTTCATCGAGAATTCTGCTTATGACAGAGTAGCGTCAAAGCTCTAAAGTTTCTTGCAAGTCCTTGCAATCGGCAAGTATGTCACTTAATTTTTTTAATCTTGTTTATTACCACTGAATATTACAGAAATACTGTTTTAATATAAAACTGCAGATATTTGGATTTGCACTACAACCTACATTGCTTTTTAGGTAATGCCTTCCTCGGTCTTTCAATGCGATTATAGAAGTAAGCACTGAGAGAAGTGTAAGACCGTCCAGCAAGTCTGGGATCTTGCAGGGCAGCTATCACAGCACTTCTTGTAGGGCGTCTCCGCATGCTGATCTCACTTTTAAATATTTCATGAACAGCCTCAAGCTCACGCGGTTTCCATCTGTAACTTTGTTTACCTGAAACTGATAGAACAGTCGAATCAGGTTAAGAAATTGAAATTGATTTTATTTTGCCTCAAAAAAGATTACAGTATAAAAAACATATACAAACATATGTAAAAACAGGATATCAGAGACTGAAGGTTAAAACGGAGAGCGTAACAATGATAAAACATACCTGTCATAGTCATTAAAATGATTTTTAAACTGTTACCTCACAATAGGAAAACTTAGCTTTCCAAGATGTTAATCACATGGAAAAGGAAAAACTTCCATTTAATAACTAGTTTGTTTTTCTTTAAATTTGCTTCCTAACGCATGTCAACTAAATTTATAGGGTCTAACAAATTAGCAGGATTCAGGAATTACAATGAATATCGCAGATACTTACATTGCTTTTCAGGTAAATTGTTATTTGGCCTTTTGATGCGATCATAAAGAGGAAGATCCGCCAGTCCAGAAACTCTTGGAGCATCCACAGGATTCTTTGCAGAAATTTCTTCATTTCTTTCCGTGCGAGGCACTTAAAAAACACCAATATCAAATCCATACAAACAGCTGAACAGTTTAATCCATACACCCAAACAGTTTTTGTCATATTCCACTGGTGTAACAGGGGGTTATGCCAGAAATCAGAAGGTTTGGGTGTGCGAAGTATTACGGATGTCAGCAAGCTAGTGCCTGTTGAAATGCTTTACAGAGGGATGTGGGGGAAAAATGGCAGGAGAGATAATGGACTGTGCCTCTGAAAAGTTTCTGTAAAAATTATACTTAGAGGTCTCCAATGTGGATGGAAACGTGGGTGTGGTGACTCAAAGGCATTTGAAAGGCACGTGGAAAGTTTCAAGGCAATGCATTCAGTAGAAATTGAGAAAAAATCCGGACATTGTTGTTTTAATATTAGTAAGATAAGAAGATAAGAAGAGCTGTTTACCCACAGTCAGTGTTGGGTAATTTTTACATAATATTATGCACAAGCTAAAGAGCAAAACCACACTCATATGTGTACCTGCACTGATACTACTAGTGATTTTCCACAACATGAATTATCTCGGTTCGAGGGTCTTACCTTTCACTTCACAATGATTGAAATTCAATGTGGCTGGTGGTCCATTGCTGCAGTCCTCATTGTTATCTGAAAGACCCAAGGGATTAAAGGCAACTGTTAATACCATAAATGAAAAAAAAAAAGGACTAAGTTTTCCATGACTACTGCCAAGTTAAATCAGCATCGAATATGTGGCAGCTATTGTGGTTCTTGCCTTTCTGCATAACAGATGAACACTAAATTTCTGTTTAAATAATTATAAACAATATTTTATTCTATTCTATTCTGTTTCATGAACATTACGGTTGGTTTATTGTTGCAACAAAAGAAAAAGATTTCACTCATGCATTCATGCCCACTGAAATCAAAACCTAAAATTTGTGGCTGCCTTTTGAGATTGCTTTTAGAATGCAGTCCCCAAGATAACCTCTTGGGAGACAGTACGTTAGCAAAGAATGCAAGACCAAATGAAGTTTTTAATAAATAGCAGACTTCAGGAATTACAATGAACGAAACCTACATTCACTTTTAGGTAATCCACTTTTTGGTTTGTTAATGCAATCATAGAGGTACCGACGAAGAGACTCGTACGTCCTTCCAGAAAGTCTGGGATCCTTAATTGCAGCTTCCACAGAACTCCTATGAGGTGTTTTCTTCAGGTCAATGTTAGTCTTGAAAAGTTCATACAGAGCCTCGATTTCACTTGGTTTCCATCTGTTCATGTTGCGGCCTGGAACATACAAAATGAAAGTTTAAATGAAAAGTTTGAAATGTTTTTAAAAGTATTTAAATGAATTGCACAAAAACCTACCTTGTCTTTGGGATGTTCTCCTTTTTGCTTGTATGATGCAAAACCCGATATAACCTTTGAGGGACAGGTATGATCGGCCACGGAGTCTCGGATCCTGAAGTGCAGATATCACAGAACTCTTGGGAGGGTACTTGTGTCGATTTATGTAGGTCTTGAAAATGTCTTTAACGGCATTTATCTCATTTGGCTTCCATTTGGTATAGCAGCTGTGACCTTAAACAAATGAAATAGTAATCTCAGATTATATATCATTTTCCAAAGCCGGTACATGTCATTTCTTTCGTTTATCTTAAGAATAAAATCGCATAGCAGCTGTGACCTTAAACAAATGAAATAGTAATCCCAGATTATATATCATTTTCCAATGCCTTTAGATGCTATTTTCTTTTGGCTATCTTAAGAATAAAATATAGGTTTCTTATGCTAATAATATAAATCTAGGGTATAAGACATTCATTTGCTGCAAACACACACTCTACTCCTGGATAAAGGCAGGATACCATGTTGTTCAAGAGTTCTGCAAATTGGTAACCATAATTGGCCAAATTTATAATGATTAAGACTTAAGAAATTTGGCAATATCAGTCTTCAGTGTTTCCATAATTCATTTTCACACAAGGCAAATTAGGCAATTGAAAAATACCAATATCAAATTGGTTACTTTATAGTACCTAAGACTTTGCTTTTTTACAAGATCTACCTTTTAATTAGAAGGTTAAACGAACTTACTTGTTAAGTGAAGTTTGACCTGGATTCCATCGATGATCTGGAGGCGGCAGCAGAGTTCATACGAGAGATGGCGCTTCGAGCATTAAACTTCAATCTTTAAAGTAGGCGATGACGTCAGAGTACAGAAAAAAGGGGCCGGGAGAGGCGGGCGTATGAACTCTGCTGCCGCCTCCAGATCATCGATGGAATCCAGGTCAAACTTCACTTAACAAGTAAGTTCGTTTAACCTTCTAATTCCATCTCAGATCTTCGGCGGCAACAGAGTTCCTACGAGAATTTTAAAGCCCTCTGACGTCAAGCCTAAACAAGAGAAACAGAGTACAAACAAACAGATCCAAGTTTCAACATTTATTAAGAACTGCTACATCAAATGTACTAGGATCTACTACCGGTTTGTTGTAATACTGACAAAAGGTGCTGGTGCGGGACCAGCCCGCAGAGTCCATAATTTCCGTCACTGACGCCCCCCCTCTTTTAGCTGCGGAGGTACTGGCAGCCCTGACGGAATGCGGACGGAACACAGAAGTGTCAATTCCAGCGGATGACATAGTTGATCTGACCCAGCGGGTCAAAGTGTCTTTCGATGCTCCTCTGTGAGGATGTTTCAAAGTTACAAACAACTGTTTGGTATCCCCTCTAAGAGGGCCAGTTCTACTCAAATACTCGTTCATGTACATGTAAATGCATAGATCAGGATCCTCAGGGAATGCCTTCAGGACTATCAAAGGATTCCTGTACCCTGGTCGGCTTTGCTTGATAGCACTAACAACATGACAAACAATTGACGAATGTAAAATTTCAATGTGATCAATGTCTAAGATGCTAAAGGTATGAATTCTTTGACCCGTCACCATTAAAGCTAGCATAAGAACTTTGTAAGTCAATTTTTGCAAGGTAATGTCTGATGGTGGAGACCATTGTTTTAAGAAATCAAGAACTACGCTAGGGTCCCACGTTGTCGTATATCTCGGACATGGAGGGCGGATCTGAAAAGTCCCTCGCATATACAGTTTTACATGTAAATTTTGTCCGAAGGGCACACCATTGGTATGGGGAAGGAGCGAGGAAAGTGCTGACCGAGCTGTGTTTAACGCATTATAGCCCAAATGTCTTTCTCTACGAATTGTCTCTAAGAACGAGAGGGCCTGTGGAATGGTTGCTGCAGTCGGAGAGATTGCATGAGAATGGCAGTAGGTCAGCCAAGCAGAAAGGTAAGTATTGTACTGTTTATGTGTGGCCGTTCGTTTGGCCTGTAACATCACGTCTGTTACCTCTGGGGAAAACCCTTCTGCCTGATACGCTGACCTGACACTCTGCATGCCCACAGTGTTAGCCGGCCCGTTAGGGGGTGATGTTGGATCGGGTCGTGGGCCAATGTGAGCGTTCCGGCCTTGACGGGTATCGAGATTGGGTGGTCGATCATCAGGTGACGTAGCCTGGGGAACCAGGGTTGACTGCTCCATTGCGGAACCACCAGAACTGCTTCGGCTCGGTCTTGCACTATCTTCTGAAGCACTCGGTTGACGAGGCTGAAAGGCGGAAAAGCATAAATCAGTGGCCATCGACTCCAATCAAGCAAAAAACAGTCTATAGCGAAGGCATGTGGGTCTGGTTGCCAGGCACAGTAATTGTCAATTTGAAAGTTGAGGCGAGATGCGAATAAATCAATTTCCGGCTTGCCCCAGGAGTTACAAGTGTTTGCGAATGTCTTTTTGTTCAATTGCCATTCTGTTGAATCATTGAATAATCGAGAAGCCGCATCGGCCTCAACATTCAAAACTCCTGGACAGTGAGTAGCTGATAGCCAAATGTCTTTGCCAGAAGCCCACAACCAGATGTCTCGTGCAATGTTATTACAGTTTGGGGAGTGAGTTGACCCTTGTTTGTTAATGCAGACAACTGTTGTTTGATTGTCACTGTAAATCAGAATGTGGCAGTTGGAGTTGCTTGCACAGACAGCCAGAAGGGCTAGGTAAACTGCTTTGAGTTCGAGATAATTGATATCTTGTCCTTGTTCGTCAGTATGCCATCTACCTCCTGTGCGGACTCCGGTGGTGGGGCAGAAGCAGCCCCAACCGCTAAAGCTAGCGTCCGTGTAGATGGTAACAGAAGGGTTGGGCACAGTCATGGGGCGGGACGCCGAAGCGATATTGGTTAGCCACCAGCGTAAGTCTTGTTTAATTTCTTGTGTTAAAGTCAGTAAGCCGTCAAAGTTGCCTCTTGACCGTTTTAGTGCTTTTGCTTTCGCCCATTCGAACTGTTTGAGGAACAATAGGCCGTAGCGATTCCCAGGTAGAGTTGCGGCAAGCTTCCCCACCAGTCGAGCAAAGTCACGAATTGTGATAGTGTCTAGTTTCAGAGTGTCAGAAAGAGTCTGTAGAATGGGCTCAACTTTGTCAGGAATTAAAGTCACAGACATTTTGTTGGAGTCTAGCGTGAAACCTAGAAAGTCGATTGTTTGCGAGGGTACTACCACACTTTTTGAAGGGCTAATTGAAAAGCCTAAGTCTGTGAGCAGGCTGAATGCCCGGTTCGTAGCCTGCAATAAGTCTTCTTTTGAATGAGACATGATGAGAATGTCATCTAAGTAGGCCATAATGGTAATGTCATATTTCTCTCTAAGTTGAGATAATGGCACTTTCATGATTTTTGTGAAAGTTCGGGGTGCAGAAGTGATGCCATTGGCCATGCAAGTGAAATGGTAGTTGGTACCTTGAAAGGTGAACTGCAAGTATTTCCGATGCGCTCTGTCTACACTAACTGAATAATAGGCATCGGAAAGGTCCAAGCTGGTAAACCAGCAATCTGGAGTTGTCAGTTGAATGGCTGTTTGTAAGTTGTCCATCTTAAAGTGGTAGTATTCTACATAATCATTAAGATGTTTTAAGTTCAAGATCAGACGGTGGCCGCCATTACGTTTAGGCCTGAGGAATATGTTAGATATATAACCTCGAGGATGCAAGTCTGTTTTGGCAATCACTTGCTTTTCAAGCAGTTCATCTAACAGTTTTTGTGCAATAGCAATCTCTTCTGGAGAAGTTATTAATTGCTGTGGAATGCGATTGCTAGGAGGAGCAGACAGAAAATCAAGTCTGAAGCCTGCAACAGTGTCAAGGAGAGTCCTATCCGTTGTAAGTTGTTCCCATTGGGCAATGTTATCACTTAGTCCACCAGCTTTGAACTGTCTTTGCGACGTCAAGTCAGTTTGTAATTGTCTTAAGCGTTGCTGGGCGAGTGAGGACAGACTAAGTACCTGCTCTCTCTGTTGGTGTGCTGCATTGTGACTGGGCCTCACTGCTTCCCGTTGCGCTTCTGCTTCTTGTTGTAGTGGTTGCCTGCAACAGAAAAGTGACAATAAAGCTGACTGTCAAATAGGACAAGCAGTTCACAATTTGAACCTGCAATTACCTTTGTTGCTGTTGTTGCGGTTGCCCTTGTTTTTGTTTTGGCTTGAGTGCTTGTTTTGGGACCTGTAGCGGTTCTGTTGCCCATAGCCTTGGCTCTGTTGTCCGTAGCCTTGTTGTCCGTAGCCACTGGGTGGTCCATAACTGTACTGGTTTCTTTGCTGTTGGCTGGGCCATGCATTCTCCAGTGGCGACTGGTATAAAAAAGTGTTCGACAAGATGGACTTGGTCTCGCGAGCTGCAAAGCAAAGGTAAAACCCATTAGCAATCAGTAATTAACATGAGAAGAATGCCACATGTCAAATAAGCAACAGCAAATGCAAGGTGAGTAATTACCTTCTTTGGCCTGCTTGATCACCTCGCCCCCAAAGAGGAAGTGAGTCTTGTTAGTTTGCTCTAACGTAGTCTTGTGCAATCTGTGTCTCATCGGGGTAATCAACCGGGACTTGACATTGTTCCGTCTGATAGGGTGAACCGAAGCTGCCCCATATGATAGCACTTGCAGCATTTCCATTGACTTGTCAAAAATGTCTTGACGGATATCTTGGCCCTTGGAAGCAGTGTACGCCAGATTGGCAATGTCAGTGAGCATGACAGCTGAGTTGACAAAGGCCCCATGTACTGTTCTCAAGTTGAAATCCAGTTTTCTCATCTGCACATCTCTGGGCTTTCTGGACATCATCATGTTCATCATCAGCTCCTCATCCAGTTCAACTCTTTGCAGAGAAGGTGTGTTGATCGGTCTGACAGTCTTGTCATAGAGGGCTTTGAGTTCCTCTTTGTTGGAAGAGTTCCAGTATCCCTCAGTAAGGGTGGCCACAGTATCATGCACAGCAGGTCCAACATTCTTGTCTTGGATCAGGACTTTAAGGTGCTTGTCCAGGGAAATGTCTGACTCAGGTTGTTTCTCTGAGGAAGCAGCTGATGACATTTGGGAGCTAGGTGGCTTTGATTGAGATGGCAGCAAGTGGGAGGTTGAGGACAAATCACCCCCACGGCTGTACCTGGAACTGCTGTTGACTTCAGATTCGTCTTCTGATTGCTCAGAACCCTCATCAGAAGAGTCATATTGTCTGAAGAAACTGAACATGTTCTGTGCTTGCGCCTGCTGCATCATGGGTGCTGGCGAAGTCATGGCTTGTTGCTGCCAGGGCCCGGGGGCACCTTAAAATTGAGCCAATTTGGCAGGCCATAAGGTTGCAGCACTGGTGGGCTGAAATCAGTTTGCATCTGCTGCATCTGCTTCATAGCTTGTAATTTAGATTTCTTGGTAATGGGCATGAAGCCGAGAAATTGCTCACTATTTTCGTCACTGCTACTCAGTTCGTGAACCACTGTGGGTGCGAGATTTTCGCTGCCCGAAATCTGAGAATTCTTCCTCTTCCCACCTTTGATCTTGTCCTTCGGGGCGAGCTTGGAAGCTTCGTCGCCATTACCGATGGATGTGGACTGCTTGGGAGGCTCTGTCGCCGTCAAATCTGACATTTTTCCGCCGTTCGTATCTTTGTTTACGTTCTGATCAAGCGCCATGTTGGTATGCGAGATCGAAGAAGAAGGCGGAAGTTGCGGCTATTGACCAATGAGAGCGCAGGAGGGAGAGGAGGAAGTGGCTAATAGCCAATGAGCGCCAAGGCGACGTCGTAAGACGCCACACTATTGGTCGAGAGCCCAGCGGTCGTTTGTAACGAGCGCTGTGATTGGCTGAGAGCGCTGTCGCTGAAAGCAATGGCGAAAATGCCGACAGCTTTGCCTGAACTTTGCAGGCAATATACGCTTTGAGTAATGTTTCAACTCGCGCTAAATTGTGCCCAAACTGACGGGGCCCAACGGGCGAAGTGTTGCGCTCAAGGTGCGTAAAATATACACCCGCTTCCCCGTCAAATGCTATGACGTAATGGGAGGCCTCGGAGCTCAACCTTGCCGCTGGTTGCTCGACTTTGCAAGCGAAAATGACGCAGAGAAAATGACAACTCTGGCCAACGGCCGCATGCCCATATCCCTGGGACTTATAGCGGTAAGATTGAAATGAATTGAGCCGTAAGTTCTTACTCGAACAAGCCCAAATTAATGCTTTATTGACCCTCTCGATCGTCAAGATACCATGACAATCGAGAAGGCGCGCACGCATTGAAGTTTAATGCTCGAAGTGCCATCTCTCGTAGGAACTCTGTTGCTGCCGAAGATCCGAGATGGAATGGTTACATTATCCACGTTTTAAAGAGTAACATCCTTAATAACAAAAAATATTTCTCGCTAGTTTTCCCAATATTTACCCTCATAGAAAGAAGAGATTTTGTCAAGTCATTTCACTTGTGACAAGACAAAGAAAAGAGCATAAACATTTACTGCAGTGATACTGCAATTTTTTTTTCAGTTTGCATGCCAAATGACACTTTCGTTACCAGGAATCAAAAGGTATAAACAATTTTTTGTGATCATGTTTCTTGATACATCAATGATACTTTATCATTAGGTTCCATCTTGGTCCAATTGACAAGGCCATTTTATCAAAGCTCAACCCTCTCCGGCTCTACCCCAACATGAACTATCTTAGGCTATTACCTTTCTTTTTCGAGTCCCTGGACTTTAAAGTTTCTGGATTACCGTTGCCATTCTGAAGAAAGCCTGGAACAGAAAGGCGTTCAAGTGGAAATCTCTGGCAGTACATAGAATCAATGACTACAACAAAGACAAGCATTCGCTTGCAACAGAGAAAAAAATTATTTAGTGCAACTGTCTTGAAAAATTTAACAGAGTAAAAAATTATTTAGTGCAACTGTCTTGAAAAATCTAACTTGCTTTCCTTTTCAGCTCCACCAGTCATTGACATCAGTAATATCTATTTTTCAATATTCAATCTAAAGGAGGCTTCTTCAAGACATTTGCTCTTTAATGAAACAGTTTGTGCTAAGCTCACGCAGGGTCCCCACGACAGGAATTTCATAACTTTTCCATGACTTTCCATGACCAAATTTCGGATTTTCCATGACCAATGCTTTACTCGAGGTTGAGATTTACCCCGTAGCAAATTCACGCGACGACCATCGTCCACTGTCCGGCCATCCAATCAAACAACCGATTACCATAAGCACAGAAATTTGTTATATTTTATCGCAAATTATTGTTTGAATTTTCCTTGACATTTCAAAATATTTTGATGTTCCATGACTTTTCCATGACCACTACTTTTTCCATGACTTTCCATGACGGTGGGAACCCTGTCAGGAAAACATCGCCTAATCATAAGCAGTAATTAAGCCTATTTCAGGTTTTCCTTGGACCAGTATTTCAGATATCTTACCTTCCTTTTCAGAGTGCATCAATGTTTCTGCAGGTTTATTTTCTCTCTCTGTGGAACGTAGAGAATTTTCTGTTACTTATGGCATTAATAAAACTTGTAACAGATAATCAAATTTCTTTCATAACCACTACCATGTAAAATCAGTTTGCATATTACCTTTTGTTTCAGACTCCTTCAATTTCAACAGCTCTGCTGTTTTATTTGTATCATCTGCATGGTTGCCTGAAAAACCAAGGGAAGTTATTTCTGTCACCATATGGTATGGCCAGAACTGGCAACAAAAACAGATATTTTGCCAATGACCACTACATGTCAAATCAGTTTCTAGTATTTCAAAGCTAACTCACCTTTCTTTTGTAATTGGTATACACATGCTTTTATGTACGATCTGATAGCTTCAAAGCTCCGATTCTTCAGTCTGGGCTCGTTTTTCAAGGCCTCTCGAATATTTCTTCCTCGAGGACATTTTAAGGAAAGCATATTTTCTCCAAAATGGTCATTAAGTGCCTGCTTTTCCAATGGGGTCCAATACCTCCGACCTGAATCAAGAAAATCATATAGTGAATGTGGCTTAAAAACTGACATTTTCAATGCTGGGGGAAAAAAGTTGCAGAAAAATTATAGTACATAAGTCCATTAGGTCACAGATGCTATTGAGTGAATTGCTAAGCATGTCAGGTTATCAAAGGACATCAAAATAGTACCTTTGATGTCCAGTTTAAAATGATTAGCAAAGCAAAAAAAGAGAGTATAATTGTACCTATCACCTGTTCCTTCATTCATTTTCAAAATGAAGTGTCTTGATTTAAAAAAAAGAAGAAGACATCAACATGTTAATAAATAAAAGAGTAGTTCCGGAAAATCAAACATGGGTGTGTTTGTGTGAACAAAGAGTGAAAATCTTTACTCCACTTTTGCTATAAAAAGGGACAGAGTGCACTTTAAAAGCTAAGATATAACATTTAGAACACATTGAGAAGAAATTAAAGCTCCACTCAGGTTAATGCACTTCTGAGTTTTTTGAGGGCTACACTGCCATTTCTTTAAATGCCGCTGTACTAAAGACAGTTTCACATATTTCATTAAAATTTTCGGCATCAGTCATCTAACATAATAGGTCAAGGAAAAATAATAATTTTTTGGTGGGGTCACTATATTCGTCAAAAATAAGGCATTAAATTAAACACAAAGCTTTTTTCTCAATTGGGGGAGGCTCCAGGATGCATGGATGGATGGATGAGTGGGGCTTTACTTCATGTATTTATGTACTTGGTGGGCTAATTAGGACAGGAGTACATGGTAATGAGGTGAAGGATGATTGAAACAGTTGAAGTGCGCAATTTCATAATTCATTGTTTTATCAGCATGTTAGACCACCAAAAGTTGATGCTGGCTAGTAAAAATTATTCTGAGACAGTGTGCAAAGTTTCATTGGGATAAATCAAACAGAACGACTTCCAGTTTGTTGACAAGTTTTCCCAAAAATGCCTAAGGTAATAGCTTGCGCCATGGCGCTGCTAAAAATGCTATTCTTTAGCTTGAAATGTGAAGAAAACTTAAAAAAAAAAAAAAAATAACTTTAAGCTAAAAATAGCATGTTTTACTATTAAAAAATATAGTGACCCTCCAAAATTGTTTATTCTTTGACATATTTTCTGAGATGCCTGATGCTGAAAATTTGGAGCAGAACTGCACAAATGCCTGTAATTGAGCATCATTTAAGAGAATTGCAAAGCAGTCTTAAAAAAGCTAAAAAGTGCATTAACCAACCAGAGCACCGTCACTTAATACATAGGTTAGATGTAGCACGTGGAGTACAATGTTTTGACCAGCGCAAGACCAATTTTTTTCAAAATCATTATTAAAATATTTATCAAGATCCATACATATTTCAAATAGCTTTGAGATACAAAAAGGAATACCAAGTAAATAATTACTCAAATACATTAAACATTATTTACAAAAGCATAGCCTCCTGGTATTCAGACTTCCCAAATATGTTGGCCCGATGGTCATTCCTGATAGATTTATGACAGCCCATATAAAGAATCTACTACCACCGAATAAAATGGCAGTCAACTAATGAATGCAGATTATTTACTTACTATTCTTGCCTACCAAGTTCGCATAGTGAGATTCTTTAAAGGGGTCAAATTTTTTGAGGAAAGTTAGAAATTTATAAATTTGAAATACTTAAAATATCCCTAACACCAAGCGAGCAACTAAAAATTTATAGCAGAAATGATTTCTGAGGTTCCATTTTAGTCTGCTTGAAAAGGCCCATTCATCACCATCAGATATGAAAACATTTGAGTCTTACCTCTCTGTTTAGATTCCTTGAGCTGTAAGTTTTCCGCAGCGCTATCGTTTTCATCCACACGGTAGCCTGTAAAAACGAAAGGTTTACGTTATTTCTAACAATGGCAGCATGCAGAAATATCACTTTAATGACAAATCATGCAAAATCTCACCTTTCTGTCCAGACTCCTTGAACTTTTCTTTGTTTTTCTTGTTTTTGCCCACATGGCGGCCTGTAAAAAATAGAGGTTAAATTGTAATTTCTGACAATGACCACACAAACAGAAATATTTCATGTATGACAATTTGTGAAAAATCGGCTTGTATTTCCTCAGCATCAACTTACCTTTTCTGAGCAGTTTCTTAATAAGAAATTGAATGTAGGACTTTGTTACGACAAAGCTCCTATTCTCAAGTCTGGGTTCTTTTTTCAAAATCTCAAGGATCGCAAGCTTCCCTGGGCATTTCAAGGAAAGTATTGCTACGCCAAAATGTTCATACAAAGCTTCCTTTTCAACTTCGGTCCAATGCTTGTATCTTTTTTCTGAAAGACATTGTCGTTAATGTGTCTTAAAAAGTGTCGTTAATGTGTCTTAATAAAGTGATATTTCCATACTGAAGAAGTGGCGCCAAACATATTGTGAATAATTTCATAAAATATACTAAATATGTAGCGTTTTAACAGGTCATAGATGTCATATATCCGCACTGACTTTTAAAATTATTTGATAGAATTGTTTAGTATGTTAAGGAAGGTAATCATTCAAAAAGGATAAAGGACATTAATATCAAATCTATTGTGACAGCATGCATGTCATAACAGTTTAGTTATTTAAGCTACGTGGTACTAGTCACACTGTAGAGAAGCTACCTGGCATCATCTAAATTCCAGAGAAGCTACGTGGTATCATCTATATTCTAGGAAAGCTACATGGCATCATCTAAAATTCTAGTGAAGAAAAATTTTTAAAACCCCCTAATACATGTAACAGTGTCAGAAAATAGAAACAAAACAAGACCCAAACATTGGCAAATAACATCAAACTTACCTTTTCATAAATCTTGAAGAAGAAAACCACAAAGGCAGCTTGTAAAAATCAACCAAAGAAGCAGGGCAGAAAGAGCAGGGGTGTCTTTCACAGTAACTGCATCGAACAATCACGCATGAGGCAATGAAGCATCAGCATGTGAGAAAATCTCGGAAGAAGCTGGGGGGGTTAACATATGGCCATACAGCAATGAGGCAAACAATAGGTACAGGGACACAAACCATTTGTAAGTCCGGCTAAGGGAGATTCTTTCCTGAACAGTGGAAACTAGAATTGGGGCCATTTCATAATTTCACAGCCTTTGGAAGTAATTTACAAACTCAATAACTCAGTGAGGTATCAACTGCCATTTGTGTGTTGCTAGTACGACACAGCTTGATCATCATTAACAGTCAAAACAGTAAAGCTGCATGACAGTTTTGATGTGTTTTGCATCACATACGTCATGCCGATATCTCCAGACTCAATTTCAAATATATCAGGGTAGTGAGGGCACCCATTGATATTAGGCAAGCATATTCCCTGTATTTTCCCTGATTTTTCCAAAACCTTTCGGGTTTATTATTGTGTTATCGCCACTAAGCGAAAACCGAAAACTAGAACTTATACAGATTTTCACTTAAAATGTTCACATATTAACACATTTGAGGTCAAATTTTTAAATCCCTGATTTTTCCCAGAAGACTTTTTTTTTCTCTCACCATTTTCCCTGTTTTCCTTGTCCGGTGGGAACCCTGTAAATCTACCATTTTATTTCTGAAACAGACCTTGTGGAATATGACACGGTGAACCATATTGTTCTTCTACCTTACTGCAGAACAAACACGAGCCAAAACAAATGGAATGCACGATTATTGTTTATTGTTACCAAAGTACAGGCGAAGCTTTAACTGCATAGACTGTTTTATAACAATTCAAAAACCATTCATAAGCCAACTTCTTGCAACTATACAAATATATCATAATATCATATATCATATGAACAACAAGTAAAATTGTCTGTAACCAGTGAAATAACTCAGCTCTGTTATGAGACAAAAAATTCACTCTATTCCTGACCATAAATAGGTAGGTGCATAGTAGTCTCAGACTTTATTGGTATTTATACTCACAACGACTCTAGAATATACAAGGTGTGCTTCTATCAGGTATAGCATCTGTTAGTTACGTCAAGATTTAATCAAGATTTAGTCTAGCATATAAACGGTTGTGATGCCAGCTGTGTGTATTGTGAATACATCAGTAAAATCAGAGATGTAAAGATATAAGGCACTAAAACTAATATAAATGTGAGAAGGATGTAAACATTTCAGGACATCACTAACACAACAATATACCACTATATTCATAAGGCAATAGCCACCAGTTGGTAGCTTTTATATCAAAGGTAACAAGAATCCATGGATTCAAAGGCTAGTCGATTCGGTATAAGGCCTATATTGATGAAGCAGTGATTAACATTGAATGGGTGACAGCGATATTCCTTTATATTACATCTGGCTTGCAGGTATGGTTATCACTGTGATACTGCAGTCTACCGTGCATTACTTATCATTATATTATCACTTAGCAGACCAGTTGCACTGACTTTTGTTCATTTCCAACTGCACATTTTTGTTGATCTGTTGTGTCTTGTTAGTTGTGTCTGATAAATGTGTTAAATTCAGCTTGTATGAGAAATTGCTAAACAACAGCACTGTGGTTGCAATACAAATGGAACAGAGTTCAGGCCTGTTTGTTTATAGGCCTACACATAAACAAGCTATTGTTGTGATGTGGTACAACAAGAAATCAAAATATTGGAAACCAAAAATTCCAAACAGTTTCAATCCAACAGGAAAGTAAGGTTGTAAAATTAAGACCACACTGCCAAATTGGTAAAAGTATAATTATTTACACAGTTATGTCTTGATAAATCAAAATGTAGCACTTATTGCATAAATTGTGCTCTATTGGGCTGTAATTTATTTGATAGAAGACAAAATAAATCAAAGAAGACCTGTAACTTGTGATGTAAGTGCAATTGAAATGATATTTCTTCTATAATCTGCTCAATTGGATATCACACTAATGAACACCTTTTTTTAAATTATTTACTCTCATTCACACTGTGGTGTAATTTACAATATATAACACAAAATAATTACAATTAACTAAAAGCATTGTGTTATACTTTCAAGAAATTTTGATATTCTGCAATTGCAATAACTTGATTTTTTGTTTGACACAGATCAATGAATAATTGCAATCATTAGACACTACCTGCCAACTCAAGTCAATTGCCATTAATTGATATTACCTTTAACAGTGACTGAGCTCCATGACTAATTGCAATCATCAGACACCACCTGCCAACTCAACCCAATTGAGTTGATATTTTCTTTGACACTGCTCAATGAGTAATTGCAATCATTAGACACTAGCTGTCAACTCTGAATGTGTCACTGCCTAGTAAATAGTATATAAAGACCAGCCTTGGTACATCAGTTCAGTGTACAACAAGACATGCTTTAAGAAGAACAACTAGCTGGGACACCAAGCTGTCAAGACGTGTCTCACAGGTGCTCTGCTGACCACTGCTCTGTGCTTACCTGTGTACATTGTATAATCTATTGCAATAGATTCATGGAATGAAAATAATGCACAGCCCTGGACTATTACGGATTTTTTAGCTATTATTTAGGAATGAACACACAATCCATACCATCTGAAAACAGGTTATATATATGAATTTACATTTCGCAGTTCCAGGTAAGGTCCATTTTCTGCCACTTATGTCAGGTAAAATTTTAAAATCTGCAATCTGCCTATTCTAAAATCTTTAAAAAAAAAACATGGTTACACTGAGCATATCTCATTGAAGATGAGATTTGAAATATATTGCTGAAGAGAATTGTTTATAGATTTCATGTCCACAAATTAAAGAATATTAAAGACAGAATTTGATTCTACATACCCAGTACAGAAATTTTTAGCAATGGATCTTAGGCTTAAAAAGGATGTTGATAGGAAATATACTATATCAATTGAGATTTTTAGAGATGGCCCTGTTGAATCCATTGAACTAATTGAAGCCATAGAAAGGAGGGGTTGGCTAGATATTACAGCATGTATCCAGCAGACAGGGAGAAGCAGGTTCAATTGGTCTGTCTTTTCGGAGGGGTCTGCCCAGGAAATAGTTGATGAATTGAATACTTTTGAGCTGGTAGTGGGTAAAGATAGATCCAAAGCTACATATGCAGCGCAATTCAGAACATTCATTCTATATGATACTCCCTTTGAACTCACAGATGGTGAGATTACAGATATCTTTGAGGATTATGGCAGGAAGATAACCTTAAGACGGACCAGTCACCGAAATTATCCCCACATTCTTGATGGAAGAATTATCATCCAATTTGGCTATTTGATCAAGGATCTCCCTAAAACAATTCACCTTGGTAAATCTGGCAAGATATATGTTCGACTGCCTGGTGAAAAGGTAAAGCAGATATACTGCTACAAGTGCTTTGCACAAGACGAACATGTGACAAAAGATTGTCCAAATGGGACAACATGTCACAACTGTCAGAAATCAGGCCATAGAGCTGCAACATGTCCTGAAAAACAGACTCTTCAAGCTTCAAGCAAGGAGTCTGATGCGGCTAACATTGATTCAGTAAATTTTACTCCAAGTCAAGGCATAGCTAATTATGCTAATGCAGTGACAGGAAATAACCCTGTCAATAACACACAAAGCCCACCAGATACATTTACAATGACCCCCAGTGTTACCCCAATTAACAACGTAGGTGCAGCTTGGGATGCTAGGGATGACGTAGAGGGTTCAGAGTCTGTGATAGATACCATGATGGAAAACATTATCAAAGATATGGGTTTTTCTGTGCAGATGCGAACATCTACTCCCGTGAATCTTAGGCCGAATAGCTCCGATTCACAAAAAACTAGAACATTCTCAGAGAGAAACAGCGATGGCAATGTGACAAACTCTCCACACAAAAAAGTAGTTAAGATGGGTGAATATCACAGACCAGCAGAGCACAAAGATTCACCAGTAATGAAAACTCTTGCAAATCTGGCCGCTGAGGAAGCCAATAAAAGAGATAAAGAAAGAAAAAAGAAAGACAGAAGGCAAAGAGATAGAAGTGGTAGTCGCAGTGAATCACAGACTCAATCTCCCAGTACTAGAGTATAATCTTCCTTGTAGCAAGGAAGTGTCATATAAGTGAATGATAGAATTGATTTTTAATTATAGGTATCTACTGAATTTGTAAATACTTGTTTTTAATATCATCAATGAATCTATCTATTTTCTGTTTTCCGGCAACGACCTCTCCGAGACTTCACTGTAGGTTAAAAACCTGGTGAACGTATGGCAGGCCATCGGACAACCCATTGTAGGTTAAAAACCTGGTGGGGTGATGCGATATACGGATCCTGTGACCATTTTAGATTAAAAATCTGGTGGTTAAGAAAATACCCTGTCTGCCCTGGAAATATGAAGCCTCCTGTCTCTCAACTATATGAAGGTGAGTTGTCATATATCCTTTTCTTATCAGCTCCTTGAGCCTCCACTCATATCATGACAGAACCCTTAATAATAGTGAGTCTCAATTGTAGAGGTGGTATTAATACTAAGGGGAAGAGGGAAAAAATTGCATATTTCCTAAATCAAACGATATGGGACATTGCTTTACTTCAAGAGACGTCTAAAATCCAAAAAACTACTCAAGACTTCCTTGAAGAAAAACTCGATGCAAATATATTTCAATGTCCCAGTACAAAACAGACACCAGGCCAAGGTATAGCCACAATTGTTAAGAAAAGTCACAATAAGTACATCAAATTTATTAACTATATACCTAATAATAGATTTCAGGACATGGAATTTGAATATAACAATAAAAGATTTAATATTATAAATGTATATATCAACACAAAACCACTTGAGAAAGAGGTAGACTTCCTACAACTTGATAAATATATAAAGTGTATAACAAATGATATAATAATAGGAGGTGACTTTAACAGTATCACTGAACCTGACCAAAGGACGGGAAATAAAGAAAATGCACGAGTAGACAAATCCTTTGTAAATATTATCAAAAATAACTACCTACATGATATACCAAAATTATTTAAAAATTTTAAGCCAACCTACATAGGCCATAAAAACTCGTCAATGTTAGATAGATTTATATGCTCAGACAAACATATGATAAAATCATACGATACCATAGTGTGCCCCTTCAGTGACCACTTGATGGTTAAAGTGGAATTGTTTGCCCAGAAAAAGAAAGGCATATCAGTTAAAAGAGACACCCTCTGGAAACTGAATATCTCCCTTTTGGATACGGAGACCATAAACAAAATTGATGTTCTATGGAGTGAGTGGAGGCTCTTAAAAGATAGCTACAGTGACCCCTCTGAGTGGTGGGATGAGGGTAAAAACAAAATTAAAAAATTACTGATAACTATAGGGAAGTTGAAGGCTAAGATAAGAAGGGAAAATGAGAATACGCTTCATGACCAATTAGAAAGACTAATTAATGAAAGAAGTACAGACTACCCTCTGATGAATAGTGTGAGAAAAGAAATAGACCAATTTCTAGAATATAGAATTGAAGGTGCCAAAGTACGCAGCAGAGAAATCTTGCTGCCCAATGAAGAAAAAGGATCAAAGAATTTCTTCAACATCGAAGTTAAAAAACATAGAACAGAAAGGTTAGATAGTGTCATGATAGATGGGAAAGAGACTTATGAAAGCGACAGAGTTAAAGATCATATAACAGACTTCTATAGCACCCTATACCATAGTGAAGGTACTTGTAGCAACTCAGTTGAGAAAATGATAGATTCAATATCAAAGCCAAACATCCCCCAGGAAATCCTGAATAATATCAATAAATATGTCACTAAAGCAGAGATAAGAGAAAGTTTATATAAGATGGCAAATAATAAAAGTCCTGGGAATGATGGCCTCCCAAAAGAATTTTATGTAAAAACATGGGAAATACTAGGAGATGACATCACAGAAACTATTAATAACTGTCTTTTGAAAGGGCAGCTAACTAACTCACAGAAAGGAGCGACTATCAAACTTCTGTATAAAAAGGGAGACAGGAGGCTTCTCAAAAATTGGAGACCTATAAGTCTCCTAAACGTTGACTACAAGCTATTAAGTTCTGTACTAGCCAAAAGACTCAGTTCTGTCATGCCATACATAATAAGTGAAACACAAGGATGTGCCGTCAAAAACCACTTTATCTTTGAAAATTTAAGGTTGCTTGAAGATATACTGTGTTTAAATGAAACCTAGAAGGGCCAATTTATCTGGGAGGTAAAATGGTAGCCATAGATTTAGAAAAGGCTTTTGACCGTGTGGAACACGAATATCTGTATAAGATAATTGAAAAAATAGACATTGGCAACAACATAACGAAATTCATAAAAACTCTCTACCAAGATATCCACATTAAGGTACAGACTAGCTTCGGGCTAACAGACACAATCCAGGTTACTAGATCTGTCAGACAGGGATGCCCACTAAGTATGATACTTTTTGTCATCTCATCTGAACCCCTTCTGAGAATGATTAATAAGGATCCCAATATAAAAGGCATAAAAATAGATAAAACAAATACTGTCAAAGTCTGTGCCTATGCAGATGATACAACTCTCTTACTAAGAGATGACAATGATGAGACAATCTGCAACAACATTTTGAAAATATATTGCAGAGCATCAGGAGCAAAGATAAATGTCAATAAGACCAAGAGCATTTACTTTGGTAAACTGAGAAAGGACAAACAGATCCAAACACAAGATCCAATCGAAATTCTAGGAATACAATTCCACCATGATCAAGGAACACGATATTTAACAAATTGGCAGAAGGTGATAACAAAATTTAAGGGAAGCATGTGTAATCTGAAAACCAGAAGGATGACAATTTTAGGAAAGGCGACAATGCTTAATGCCTTTCTGATATCCCAAATTCTATATATAAATCGAATCATGCCAATTAAAACACAAACCCTTAAAGAGATTGAAATTATCATGAATTATTTCTTGCTCGATGCAAGACCAATAAATTATGAGAATAGGGAGATGATTAGACCAAATGATCATGGAGGTTTTGGGATTCCGGATATTGAATCCAAATGTAAGGCTCAAAATATGATGTGGTTAAAATATTACATGCTAGCCAGCCCCTCACATCCTTGGAGACTGCTTTTTAAAAACTTAAACCTTGGAATTCTGTTAAAACTTAAAATAGAAAGCTCAGGTATGGCCACCCCACATATTCTCAAGTTCACCACCCACGAGTCCTTGAGAATACAAAGACCCGAAAATTTACAAGATGTCAACTGGGAAAATATCTCTATGAAAGCCTTATACAATACAATTGTTAGACAAAAGTTTAAGATTTTCCCAATTGAGGCAATCCTGAAAACCGAACACTGGGAAACTATTTGGTCAAACTGGAAAAGTCAGTGCATTAGCAATAAATATAAAGTTCACTTCCATACCGTTATATCAGATAAATTCAATAGTAAAAGACATGCAAACAGGTCAGGAAATTGTCCATTGTGCGATTATGCGTATGTCCAATCCAGAGACCACAGTTTCCTAAACTGTAGAGGGATAAAAGGCCTGAAACAACACATTCTAGACAAGTGGCAGATATGGATATCACCTGAGAATTTATTTTTTCCTAAATTGGAACGTATGCCATTCAAAATCTGCACTGCATATATATACACTATAGTTAAGATGATGGAAAACTGGAGAAATCGATGGGGAACACCTCCCACAAAGGAGCAAATTAAAAAATTCGAAAAAACCTTGTCCAAAATAGAGGTAAAAAGATGAATACAAATCTGAATCCAAACGTACACCCTTTTCAATGTCCTATTCTGCTTTTAATACTGATTTTACAATTGTTCTTAGATTTGCGGATATATGGTTTTAAGGTAGTACACCCGTGATCTTACTCATGATGTATGCAGTTTTTATTTATCTATTTTATTTTTCAGCTATTGCACTGCTTTTTTTTTTTTTTTTTTTTGTAGCATTGCATCCCCTCACGTCCGAACAAAACGGGTGAGTGGTAAGAGTAAGAGGCCTGTTTCCCTAGTCAAACTATTATCATAACACAATAAGATATAATTTGGTCCCTTCCTACCACTTTGTAAGCCTGATGAAGAGTAAAATCCGAAGGCTCTGGGTGTACTTAAAAAAAAATTGTAAACAAGTCAGGCGGAGCATGCTCCATATATTTCATCAGAACCAGGTAGAGAAATACATCGATCCTAGGTTAAAAACCTGTTCGAATGTCTCTACCTGTCATACATTTCACACTTCTGATCTACTTTAGGTTGAGAACCTGGTAGAACACATGAAGTCCCATCCCTCATTATTCCTGTTTTTATCATTCCTGGCTAAAGACCCAGGAATACTTAGGTTTGCTTTTATAATATCACCCAAAAAAAAAAAAAATATGCCCAAACAGTACTGCAAACATACTGAATGATAAACTTCACGCTACATCTTTTGGCTACAAACAGACAAACACAAAATAACACCTTTTTCCATGCAAGGCATTTCAAAAAGGTTAAAATACCTACATTTAAGACTAAAAACACCCGGGTGGTTTAGGAATAAATTGCACTAATGGAAAATCCGTCGTCAATACAAGGTCTTTCCATTATTTTAATTGTAAATATATTACCAATATGGCTACCTTCAAAATGGTATGCAATAATTTTTAAAATGCACAATCACCTGGGGTACAATGATGATATGCAAAGTTGCTTGTCCAAAATCCTATCTCCCATGACCGCGCAAATGATATTGTGACTAGCTATCACACTTGATGCAAAAATAAGGTACCTGTTAGTAAGCAAATGATACCACATCAAGGGCAGAAAACAGGTGCCAAAATAGTTGGGTGTCCAAAGAATGGTTAAATTGGATAGAGGAATGGACAACGCATAATCTGAGTACAAAAAAAGAAAAAAAAAAAAAAAAAAAAAAAAAAAATGCCAAAGAGGATTAGAAAAAAAAGAGGATAATGGCTTTTCAGTACATCTTAAGAATCAAGGTAAATGTAGCTTATGTTATGATTTCTACTTGTTTTGCCTGCTCATCTTGTGCTGGTTGTTGTTTCAAGCAATGTCCATTAGCAACTTCCCATAGAAGGCTAGACTGCATATCATGCTCAGGGTCAGAGACATTATTTAAAGTTAGGCTTACCTAGTACTTATCATGTAATTTTTGCAGTAATATCATGTAGAGCCTGGAGCCAAGTCAGTCATGCATTTGTGACTAACATAACTTATTCCACAAGTTTTGTTACTTAGCTGACCATTTTCAACAAACTTAGTTGATCATCAGGCAGTCAGAGCTGAGACTGTAAATTATGCTCCACAGTGCCCAGGGGCGGACTGGGAGAGAAAATCAGCCCTGGAAATTTCAGTGGACAGAGCCCCAGTTAGCGGTCAATCTAATAATACTTTGGGGGGGGGGGGGTGAGCTAGGCCATGGATTGTATTCCATAGACAAGCTTTCTTCTTCAAGTGTAAAGCAATGCCAAAGTACATTTTTGCTGTGGAACAACATGTAGGCCTATGGTTTTTAGTGCAAAATTAACATTACAATACCCCAGATAATAAATAGTAGCTATAGGTGGAAATTAAAAGTTACATCATGAACAAACATTTCTAAATGCTAAAAAACACACATTTAACTACAAATCCATAGCCACTTGTCACAAAAATCATCTGGTTGTTGGAACTTTTGAGGTTCCATCATCTAGAACATTATCTTTTGATTTGATTTCTATATTCCCTACTCCAATGCTCATTGTTGTTATAACTAACAGCTGTGTAAAATTAAATTAAGAAATAATAATTTCCAATTTGCCAACTTCATTTTTATTTGCCATTGGCTTGAAGCCTTGAACAAATGATTTGTGTCGACCCGCTGAGATCTCAGTAGCCAGCATGTGTTGGATTTCTAAATATGGGATGGGGCTGATGACATACAATATTGTCGCAGAAAAAGGTTGATTTTTTTTACTGATAGCAGGCCTAATGGCCCAGATGCAGTTATTGATAATTTGATATTTCCTCAGAGTATGTAATGTGCTAATTCACTGATCTGACACATTGGTTGTATTGGCCACATATAGGCACTTTTTAGGGCCACGGAAAAGAATTCAAACCATATAATGATCCTTGAGTACAAATAAATGAAACCAACTTAGGCCTAATCAAGCTTATAAGCCTAATGGTCTAGAATAAGTCTATGATTTTGATACCATTGAAATTCTTTTTTAAAGACGATTCTAATGATACCAAATATGTTGGGGTTGCGAATACGGAAACCAAGTTTTCAGAATTTTTTTGGATTTTTTTCTTTTCCTTTCCAATCGGCCCCCAAGACCATGCGCCCGGCTAGCGGGATCCCAACAGTACCATTGGGTCCACCGCTAGCTCGAGCGTTGCGCCTCATTACCATGCGTTGCATGCATGGTGACAAGCGCACAGGATCGTTTAGAGCTCCATCGATCGTAAATATGATCGTGGACGATCGTTTTCGGTCATATCTCGGCCGCTGGATGCTTCTAAGGTAGTTCTGGACCCACAGACGCTTTCTGAGGCAAATCTGCATTACGGTATTTTGAATTTCCGATTTTCGCGGGCTTTTTTGTCATCTCTCTAAGGGCTAGTCCCTCGACTAGCCAAAAAGCTTCATAGCTAAATGCCTATTAATTACGACAAAGCACCATAAAATACAATTAACAAGCTTTGTTCAAGTCTTCATTATGTAAAACCCCGAAAACGATTAACGACGCTGAATAAGATAGTAATCACACCACAAGAATCCAACAGCTATATAATAATATAATATAATATAATAATATAACATGATTTTATATAGCAATAAAATATAATAATATAACATGATTTTACATAGCTCCCATTGCAGATAAATCTGCTCACCGGTGCTCACCATACTGAACGGCAACCATGCCTATCATTATAGTGCTAACCTCTTGACATGGCCAGAATGGGGTTTGAACCAGCATAGACTCCGCACAAGGCAGACATGCTAACCACTATGCTACGGAAACTTCATCTGCACTTCCAGCTTATTCAATGGAGCATTTCCAGATCACTATAACGAATTTAAGGCATGGCGTCTTCCAGGGAAAAACAAAAGGTCAGCAAATGATGTATCATCACAATAAATTAGCAAAACTAGGATATCAAATGGGAAATCTTTAAAATTTCAAAGCCAGACTCTCAATGATAGGTGTCTATTCTCAAGTTGAAAATTGACCAAGCTCATGGAAGGTAGTAGCCTGTAGCCTAAGGCAAAGAAAGACATGTTTGCATCTTCTGACACAAGTTACTTGTCTTCAATTAAGTAACTTGTCTTATTCTGAGTCGCTGCTGGAACACATAGTAAGTATCGGACGTAGGCTTGAACTGAAGCAAATTTCCGACCGGCTAGTCTCGGATCCCGTAGAGCAGTTTCGATTGAACTTCTGTCTGGCATGATGCCCAATTGAAAATTCGAACTGAATATTTCTTTAAGCGCCTGAAGAGCACTTGGTGTCCATTTGACGTAAAACACTTTTTTGCGTTCTTTTCTTGAATCTGAAAGAACGAAAGCATAAATCTGAATTTTTTGACAATCGTTATAAAAGAAACAATTATTATGCAAGGATCTTAAAGAAAGGGTGTACAAAAATTCATGCAGCCTACTGGTAATTTAGTTGTCCTATCTATAGCACACTTATTGGCATACATGAGAACTATGCTACAACGAAGAGAAAAGCCTTCAGCAATTGCAGCGTTTTGATAAAACAACGGAGTTAACCTATTTCTCTGTTATTAAATTGGGGGTTGTACAAAAGCAAAATCTGTTCGATATCTTATCTTGGAGACGTGAATTAACTGTTGGCTTATTGTTGCACTGTTTACGAAGTTAAGAATTCAGTGTTCAGATTGATTTCTCCTTCTGCATGATACTAAAATTAAGCTGTTGAAAATGCAGATTACGTGTTGAAGTCATCAAAATTATATTATGGCAACATGAGTTTGAGGTTGCAAAAGGTTAGCAAATTCAATTGAGAGTTAGCAAAAGAAAGATGCATGAACGTGTTTGAGCACAGTATTTCACTGAAACGAAAATTGCTGTTCTGGTAATGCAATAGAACCAACAATGTCATAGAAGTTGCTGTGGCATGCTGTCAAAAATTTTACACAGGCAAAACCAGCCAAACATTTCACAGAGCAGTAATGCAGGCCTTGATCACAAACTCCCTACTGGACCTATCATTTAAGTCAAAGTTATCTATGGCCGGTTATCTCTCACGGTGTCAAAAAACTTCCGAGAAAAATGGGCACAATCCCTTTCTAAATGTTTCATTGATGGACAATATCAAGTAAAATCAGTCCAGGAATAACTGGCTCTTACCCTTCTTGTCAGGCTGCTTGAACTTCCGGACTTCTGCTGGATTATTGTCTGCATGATGGCCTGGAAATGAAAGGGGTTACAGTTTACTATTCGGTATGAATAGATCTTGCCACAGACGATTTTAACGTAAGACCTTGTTTCTCAAGAGTAAACTTACCACCTTTCCGACGCAGTCTTCTTATACAGAAATGTATGTAGGCACGGGTTGTGGCATAGCTCCTTCTCCCAAGTCTGGGGTCATTTTTTAAAGCTTCAAGAATGACACTCTCCCTTGGACATTGGAAGGACTGTATAGCTTCCCCAAAATGATCATTTAGCGCCTGCTTTTCGACTGGGGTCCAAAGCCTTTGGCCTGAAATAACAATCATTACAAGATTTTCAAGTAGGTGTATCACTAATTCACATGCATTCTCAATGTATATCTGCCAAGTAGTTTGCTATTCCAACTTTAATGATAAACAAATCGCTTATTATGGCAGCTAAATTTAAATTGTGGTTCATCTGCTAAATTTTTTTAAAATTCAAATTAAAGACAATTCAGAGCTCACATCATTATTTCAATTCTTATATGACAAGTGTGTGTGTGTATTTGAGTTTTACGTCTCATCAGCACCTGAGTGGGCTATTTAGAGACATACTCAAACTTGAAGAAGTTTCACGGTCACAGGAACATTAGCCATCTTTTGCAATTCGCATAATTTCCTGGCGTGAGTGGGGTCAATGACTTGCACCAATAGGTTACCATTATGTTGTCGTTTAACTGACTTTGGTTTGCCAATCATGTCCATAATTGTAGATGACATGTATACCTTTCAGGTTGCAATCCCGTGAAATGATGACAAGTTTGTGAATTGAGGATTGTTCTGTTGTGCTGGCTGTCGTACTCGTGTCCTTGGGAGATAACAAGGGGTCTGTTGAGGATTGTTGTCCTGCTGGCTTGGGTGCTTTCGCGGCATATGATGGGGCGTCTTTTTCCTGGCATTTGGTTGAAGTCCCTGTCTGTGAATTATCAGAAGATTGACTTTGTTGGAACTTCTGTGGTGAGGTGTGTACAACTGGTCGAGGGAAATTCTCAGTTTCCTCAGTCTTTGGTTGAGGCGGTGAAGTTGTTTTCATAAAGACATCGGTGAAGAGGTTCCTGTCCAGATGAATCTTTCTCTGTGGTGATGATCGAAGAGAAGGTCTTGGGTAATCTACTTCTAGGCAAGGTTTGTCCGTGTCCTGTTCTACAAGGCGTTTGGCTTCCGGATATGATAGTTGTCTTTCAGTTCGTAGTTGCAGAATTTCTTTTTCCCTCTTAAAGACTCTGCATTCGTGGCTAAAGGCAGGATGGTTCCCTGAACAATTTACACAATGCGAGAGTTTAGAGCAAGGTTTGTTGTGTGTTTGAGTATGATCACAGTCGCCACAATAGACCTATTTCACTGAATGTCCTGAACATTTGCCCCAAATAACTTTTATGTAATCCCATGATATTTAATTTGCTTTCCACACATAGAAGATGCATGCACTTTAAATCTAAAAACACTACTTTCAAAATTTAATCTGAAACAATTAGGAAGTTATAAAGCCTCAAAGTTACATTAAAATGTACTAAAAATACTCCAGCTTGGAGACACCTTGGGTGGACCAATCAGAGGCAAGGGCGGGAAATCTATCAGCCAATGAGATTTAAGTATACTGACACCAAGCACCATTTTTCCCCTAGTGTTTACTGAGAGAACCATCCTTGAAATTAGTCTATTGGCACAAATGGTTGACCTGATGCATGTACGACTAAAATGACCGTACATTTGGCAATTGAAACAACAACCACAAAGTTACTGTTCCTATTTCTCCACAGGAGAATGGGATAAGTAAGTGACAGGCTTTACATTCCGGAATTTACCATATGCACTAACAGGGATTAATAAGACAACCTGGGACCATCGTTCCCATTGGGTGTACTCACTTATTTTGCAGCACCATTATTTTTTAAACACTCACAACTTACAAACAAGAAAGTCTGCACCATTGAAACTTTACATACAAATTTTATGAGGTCCTAGGGATATCATATGCTCCTTAAGTTGGATTACTTAAGTTAGTTCCTGACTTATTAGCAAATTAGTCAATATGTCGCAAGGGTTTACTCATTTACTGGGGATACTGTAGACTCTCCTGAGCTTGAGAGAAAGACGAAAGCTCCTGTGCAAGTAAAATATTGACTTTAGTTTCTTAGATTATATACTAAATCTTTATTTGTTATGTATTGAACTTTATGAAAAAAAATTGTCTTAATAAATAGGTTGTTAAAGGAATTGTAATAGGAATTGTAATGAATCGCACTGAAAACCTACCTGGCTTTGGCAACGCTCTCCTACGTGCTCTCATCATGCGATCTATGATGTAAGAACGGAGAGACACATACGTTCGGCCCGACAGTCTTGGATCCAAAAGTGCAGCCTCCAAAGAACTTTTGCGAGGGTACTTGCTAAGAGCTATGTCGGTCTTGAAAAGTTCCTGAACTGCCTCAATTTCATGTGGTTGCCATACGTTATAGGCACGGTAGTCTAGAACGAATAAAATAGTCAACTGTATTTTAAGAATCATATCTCATATTTCTGATTTATATATCACCATAATCTATGATTGAGAAAATCTTCATTTGACATTTAGTTACACACCGCACCAGGTGCATCTATGAACAAAGGTAGGTTGCAAGTTATTTGGGACTTCTGCGGCCATATTGACTTTATAAGAAATTAGGCCATTAGGTCAGAACTTTGTGTTATCACAAATTCTGAAGTGCACGACAACGAAAAGATTCTTCATACGAGGCCTTAAAAAGACCAATATGAAAATGCAAATAAAGAACATCTGGATTAATCATCACTATTGTCACTGTATTGATAGTTATCAACAACTAAATGAGTCATGACGACCTACAAGTTGAGCAGAGCAAAAACGCCAAAATTGAATTCGAATGCAAACATGCTGGATAACCAACCAATCAAATGCTATCTCAGAAATAGCATCTCAGAAATAGCACATCATTATTTCCTAGATTAAAAGTCTTCGTATGGTTGATTCAAAGGTGTCATGTCTCCACAAATTTATCACTAAAATAATTTTTGGATTTATGTTTCATAGAGTAGTCTTGAGCTAAGTTACGAATATGAAATGCCAGAAAATTTGCCTCACAATTTCTTGTCTGGCCAGTGCTTATAATCCTATACTTGTATCATAATCCTATAATAATAATCCTATACTTCCCGGTGGCCATCTTGTGCAAGTTTTACACTCACCCATAACTCTTTCTCCTTTTTACACATATACTACTAAAAGTAGCCCTAAAACCCCTCATTTTACCTCCCATTTGATCCTTCCTCCTCTCCCAAACTCAACTATCATTAATTGCACTAAATACAGTCAGTCTTTAATCACCCTCTGATCCCTCTGGTGCCTGTAATTTCAACATTTCTCTTTCCACCAGGTGGCTCTAAATCCAACACTCAGCATTTTCTGCCCTGCTGGCTTTCACTTCAACAATTGCCTTCCACCAAGGTTTTCTTTAAACACACATAGATATAAGTACAAATATCATTTATATACATGGATACATTCCTGATAGTATACCCTTTCAAGTACCACTTTCAGCATTCTATTTTCATTCATCTATCAACTTATTCATTAAACAAAGTTCAGCTGGTCTACAGATGTCGTACATTATGCACTAATAAATAAATGCTTCACAATACTGTTACTCTTTTCCTCTCCCACTCACAAATCCTTAACAAAATGCTCTGTCCCTGCCATTTGTGCATTTTTTATTAACAATTTATATCATGGGTAAATGCTATACAGATGTAATCATGTATGTGCAATAATATGTGAAAGCGTTGAAAGTAAGATATCATTTCACTTACCTTGTTTGTTATTATATCTTCTGAATGTCAGTGTGTTTGCCACATTGTTGCTCTTGTCAGCAAGGGGTCTACGAGACCTCATTCTCTCCAAATACTTGTACAATGCCCCAAAAGACCTCCCTGCAAGTCTCGGATCTTCCATGGCACGGAGGATTGACTGAGTAGCAGGCTGTCGATGTTGCTTGATACTCTGACCAAAGTACTCATTGATGGCTTTTTGTTCAGTTGTGGTCCACCTCAGATTACGCCCGACAGTTTTGGCAGAAACTGGAAAAAAAAGGAAGATAATTGTAGAAATGGACAAAAAAAGGAAGGCCTAATTGTACAAATGGAAAAAAAAGGACGACCTAATTGTAGAAATGGAAAAAAAAGGAAGACCAAATTGCAGAAAGATTATTACATGGGAAAGACAAAGCATTAGTTCATTTTATCAAAATTGCAAGCAATACAAACAACATATTGATCAATACTATTCTTATCTATGAGGCCATTCATTTTGCTTCAGCCACACCACGATCTTTCATACAACTGAATTCATAGATAAATAATTTAACTAAGTTCTGATTGATTGGGTCTTGAAGAGCCAGGCAACTATTCATGACTGGGTAAATGTTACTAGGACTGGCCCAGTTGCAAAGGTCGCCTCCTTTGCAACAGCAGGGCAATAACATTGTTTTGAAGGGTTTTATAGAGACCATTGATGAATCTTCAAAGTAAGGTGAGGACAATACCCGGCTATTACAATACGCCGCGGTTTTGAAATCGAACTGGTATCAATACCGTCAGGAGTTCCAACACCCAGCCCTACTTGAAATATTTTGGACTAGGACAGAGCAATTTAGTGCAGCTCAACATCATTCTAATTTTAAAATAATGATCCAGTTCCCTAATTTCAATCTTTATGTGTGGAACTCCTGGAAGATTTCATATAAATAAACCATTATTGACCTAAACTGGTCTTAAAAACTGATCAAGTCAATGCAGGGTAAACACTGTAATTTGGCAAGCAAATTCTGTGTATTTTCCATAATTTTTCCACGCTTCATTGGACGTTTCTATTGACGTTATTTGGCCTTATTATTGTATTATCGCCAGTAAATGGGAAACCAAAAACTACAACGTTCTCAGATTTCTGCTTAAAATAGAGGGCATGTTTCTTGCATTAATGCATGTAAAACCGTGGTTTTCCTTGAATTTGAGGCCAAATTACAAATCTCCTGATTTTTCTGAGCAGGGAATTTTTTTCACCATTTTCCCTGTTTCCCTGTCCGGTGGTGACCTTGCAATAACATAGCTCTGACGTTAATTGTAAAAGAATCAGCAAAACTGAACAAACGGCTACAGAACTGGAGTACATTTAACATCGCAACTAATGAATCCATAACCACATTAATCATAATAGCTTATCTCGATTACACTGTGAAAGCATACCTTAATCTACAACATGCATGATTCCCAGTGGCCATTTGAAGCATGCTGATTGGCTGCACTTAAAGAACAAGAAGTGCACAACCACTAATTCTGATTCACAACACTCAAATCATTTCGATAGGGAATACCCAGAATACTATGTCAGAATATTACCCCCCAAAAAAAACAGATGGAAAAGATGGTAAAAATGTTTTACCACAAATAATCCGAAATTTTACGAGTATCCAAACCCTCGACATTATTCAAAGAGTAAAAGAGAGATATATCATGACTTGTACACAGGAAACAGACCCCTGTGCCACTATAAATTCAATACGATAGGAAATATAACAAACGGTCAATATTTTTTTCTATATCATCACCTCGTCTCAACATAAGCATTAGCGGTTTGGCCTCTGTATTGCACATGTTGAATGTTATGAAAGCAGCCTTGCTCAACATTAGTTTTTACATAGAATAGATTAGAAGAATATAACTTGTATGCCAACTAATTAAATAACGACCACACAGACACACACAACATTCAATTTACCTGCATTAAGTCCCTCCAAATTTGAGAAGAACAATGTTGTTGACCGATGTGAAGAAAGTGCTCAGAAACAGAACTCCAAAAGCCTCCAAAGCAGGTCGAAAGAAATTAAATCTCGTAGAAAGTAAAAGCACGCCAGAAGCACGGTGATAAGAAATGAAATACCGCAGAGAGTATACAATACTGGATGTCAATGGCCCTAAAAGCAGCCAAGACAACACATGAGAATGGCATAAAGCAGTTACAGCATGCTCATCGTGGTCAGGCTTACATCTTGAGATATTCTAAATCCCCAACAGGGTACTTGTGTTGGGAATTTGGGAGATATAGATGGGAGAAAAGAACTCTTGGGGTTGGCCTAGCAAAACTCTAGACTTTCATATTCACAAACATGAAATCCTGCGTATGAAGAAGGTGGTTGTTGAAACAACACAAACACTGTTTGTGAAAACAATAACTTGATAAATATGATATACAATTTGGATTACTAAACTGATCAACCTACTCAATGACAATGGATGGACTGATGATTGGGGCTTTACGTCAGATATTTATACTTGGTGGGCTAATTAGGACAGAAGGAGGACAAGGCAATGTGGTGAAGGATGATTGAAACCACCATCCAACATAGGTCAAGGTGACCCGGAAAGAGCTAGATTCAAACCCTGGACCCAGCGATTGGCAGCCCAGCACGCTACCACCCACTAGACCAACCCTCCCCCCATTCAATGACAAAACTGACAAACCAATTAGTAAGTGCAAATTCATAATGTTCAATATGATTTCATGAAGCTGATCAGAAAGACACAAACCATTGTTTCAACCTTTTTAAATGTAAGTGCGAAAGACAAGATAAAAATGAAGGAGGATAAATACTTACATTTATATCTTTAGAATGATAGAAACTCCGCCTGACTCGGGTAGTCAGCTGGACCAACATCTATTCCACAATTTAGAGCTGGCGAACGGAGTACAGCTGCGTCTTGTGAATTTCACGTTGAATTGGATCATGGATTTGGTTTTATGATGTTTCAAATCACGGTGCTGCCCAGCAGAAATTTTTGAAGGAGTTTGCATATGGGGGGATGAAATGTTGTACATACTTTGGCAAACTGAGGTCCTGACAGTGTGCACAATTGGCATCAATAAATCAGGGACCAACAATCCTACATACACGTAGGCCTACCAAAACAGTCACTTTATACCGAGACATACATCCCAAATGACAGAGACATCAGCTACAATATTTTCTGGATTCCGCACACAATTTAATGTCATAATTTTACTTAACATTCTTCATAAATGAGCTACGAAACTGCGAGTCAGAAGTTTAAATGAATTTGAGTTTTGACAAATCAGTTAGGCCTAATATCAAGTGGTGTATGCAAGGATGTGGGATTGTTATGGAACTTTTCGTTAATCTATACCAGCTGGACCAGACATATGCAGAACGAGACATTAAACTGGCATCTTCTGACAAAGGGACATAACCATTGAAACAAGAGATATGCCAGCCTTACTACAACATATTTTTATCAAAACTTATTATATAAAATTCCAATTATAAGCCGAGACCATCAGCTTTACGAATAGCGGCATGTAATGGCAATACTAGTTTCTGAACTCACATAACAAATACATGTGGAGTACTATATGCGCCACCACAACAATATTCATTTACAGCACAACACTTTTGAATAAATGATAACCTGGGCTGGTGCTAGCCATTACAAACAACTGTTTAATGCCCTAAAATTTGCTAAATTATCATCAAATTTCAACAATTTCTTGACATTTGGTCCGTTTTCATGAGAATTTAGATTTTTATGAACTGTTGCAAATCCTTAACCTAGCACGAGCCCAGATGTTTCTCTTAATCATTAGTTCTGGAAATCATTTCCTTACCTAATGAACTGTAAATCCTTGAGCTTCCGTGATGCGATCCCAAGGATGATACATGAAAATGTCTTCAAACAGCCCGATGAGGAGGATTAATGAATCCAAAATGAATCACAAGGATTCTTCGCTGGGGAAGGTAAACTTGCATGCAGCATCAATTTCACCAATAAGTGGTCTGACATTGAAGTTTGGACTAGTATACAGTACTATTATACAACAGAATATCTGGGGGTTTCTGACGATTGGCTTAAAATATTCGACAAACCTACGACAGACAATCAAAAAAAAAATCTTGAGAAAAAATCCTGATGCTTCACAAGTATTCTGTGGCTGAAGACGGACAAAACTACTTTCCGACACAACATTGCATCGCGGTTGAATTACACCCAAAGTAAGAATCTTCCCTTACGAATGTTAAAAGAGTGAAAGGACGGCATAAAATCAAGCAAGTTCTATCCGAAGAACGCGTACAGGCAAACAAACGTAAGACATAGCCAACTCAAATGATCAAACAGAACATACAACATGTACAAAACAAAACAAAATCAAAATTAAATGCAATTTGATCACAAAATTCTTTTAAGTACAAGAAATTTGGTGTTAGTACCAAAAGAAATTGAGGGGGAAACCTCAACATTTGTGGGACACATGCAATACACAAAGGGTCTATATTACATACAATATATGTAACATAATAACAAACACAATCCCCCCACATTCATACATTCGACCAATGCCAATATCTACTCTCCACCCTATACATGCATTTATGTCGAATAAGTTAACACTTGCAAGCAAGTATCCTCTAAGATTAAAGAGCCAGCATGCTATTATTGTAAATATCTATACTGAACTTCTTTCCCCTTCTATATTATACTGTGAGTGTATCATCAGGTAATTGTTAGAGATAGTGTCATTTTCAAATCTCAACAAGCAGAGGTTTTGGGGTTGTCAATTTATCAAAGGGGTTTAGGAATCATCACGTCAGCGATATCAATATCGATGGTCATGACACGTGTGACATCAGCATCTGCAGCCGTATGACATCAGTAGCCGGAGATATCAGAAGTTGCAAACAATTGTTTACGGCAATAAGATATCATACGGCCTATGACATCAGGAAGTGTCTGAGAACATCATATGGCCGTTCTGACACCTTAACAACTAGTTCCCTTAACATTTACACAGCGAACTAAGCTCAATACATCATGATATCCAGGCGCAATTTGTAGTGACAACATTAAAGAATATGGCAGTTTGCCACATTCTAACAAAACCAAACACATCAGTGAAACACATCAAATTTCTACATTGACGATGTAACCGGGGTAACTCTAGACGCTCAAGTTTCAGCTAAATATCGCAAGCAATAACATGCAACTTATCACACATGGAAACACACATTTTTCTTGAGCCAGATATACACAGTGTAACAGCATACCTTATGAATTACACTGAACGTGCTTAGCATCAGTTCTTACGAAGATTGGCAGAAAAGACCAGTAAGATCCAGAATCCAGATATGCTGTGGAAGTCCATTTTGGTAGGTGGTGAGATCTTCAGACTTTCAAAGTTTTATTTTCAGTCAAAAATTTCAGACGGATGTCACATGTTGAATTGACCAGTTGGTTGTCCGACCAAACCGCCTGTTGTTCTTCATGAATTCTTAAATTTGTTTCATGCCATCTGTACTCTGACATTCATGACCAGGACTGCTAATCGTAAATTCAAATGTACCAGCAATTCAAACAATCTGCTGTCCATCGGTAAATTGCATCTTTGAACCTGGGACCTAGAGCATGTTTAGAGGAGCAGGCATAGGCTGTAACCGCTCAGCCAACCAGTAAAGACACAAAATCACAAGACACAATATTCACTGGTGCTGTTTGAAAATCAACAGCTTACTCAAGAGAATCTTATCTGTCTATACTATGCAATCTTAACTCTATAACATTCACAAAGTATACATCTGGCTCAAGAAAACAACTAAATGCACTAATTGTGAGGATTCAATAAAAGAAATACTAAAAATCAAAATAATCTAAGATTAATTTTGTGGCAAAAAGTAAATCATTCAAATTTGGGAAGACAGACAATCTATTTTCAAAACAGTGCATGCAGGAAAGGGGGTGACGGCAATTAGAATGTAATGATTGTATTTCTATCTTTGTATTTTCAACAGGATATGGAACGCAATTTTTTTTTTCTTATTCAGAACAACTGGTGCATTCAGTTATCATCAACTTGTAACAGCAACATAGATGGTCAAAAGAAATCATTCCAAATTTTTCACTTTTTCTTGAGCAGGGTGGAAGTTCCAAGAAATGATTATCAGATACAGCAGTATCTTTGCAAGTTATCATGAGCAGTGCACCTAATATGGATATATCAAAAGTCGTTCACCCAAAAATTTATCAAATCATCATCATATGGATATATATATTATATATATAGAAGTAATGCAACTCAAAATTTGAAAACTTAGAAGTCGGTGAAGCATGAATAAAATTCTTTATCTGCTGCTAGCATGAATAATTTGGAACGAAATATTTTGACCAATATGAGCTCTTGAAAATTAAAGGAACTTACTGCGACTCGCCCCTCCGGCAGACGACGAGGTTCCTTCCTTGGCTTTCTTGACGAGCTTCTTGCGAATGTTGTCCTGAAACTTTTTGGTCGAAGTGGATGCAGCTGGTTGTCCAGGTTTCTTCTTTGCGGTGTCGGCATGTGAGGAGCTAGCCACAGGTTTGGAACCATGTGCTTTCATGGGGCTAGCTTTGACCGGACTGTTCATAGGAGACATAAAGCCTCGACACGCATGGCGGGAATGTTCATCTTTGGTGTTAAAGAACTTAAGACACGTCGTACAAGGCCAGATTTTTCCTCGGTGGGCTTTGGTTGTATGTTTGTACATTCTCTCAAAAACTTTGTTACAGAAAATGCACCTGTTTTTAACATAGCCCTGGTGTATTGTTCGGTAGTGTTGGAGCAGATTTAAGTCATTCGTGAATGTCTCGCCACACTTCACGCAGCTGAAAGGACGACCTGTAAAGTAAAAGGGCCAAGAACCTGCATTAGAGGGATGCACTCAACACATCATGACACAGTGTGCGATTAGAGGGATAGAAAATCAGGGCCTCATGTCCCGGATCCATGCATTTTTGGTAGGCTCAAGACAAGAGAAAAGATGGATGGATGGATGATGATCGGGGCTTTACGTCCTGTAGTTATGCACTTGGTAGGCTAATAGGAGGTAAAGGATGATTGAAGCAGCAATCCAACATAGGCCCAGCCGGATTCGAAACCTGGACCCAGCGATTAGCAGCCTAGCACACTACCACTAGACCAACCCACTCCCACAAGAGAACATAGCAATGACAAACTAAGAGGCAGAAAGATAAATAATAAGATAGACAAATACCAACATTCCCCCCCAATGTATAGTTGTATACAGTGTGAGGTCAGAAGACAATTAGCCAGCAAAGGAACATAATTCACAGTTCGCCAAATTTTTGTGGCAAATTAATTTACACTAACCATATAATACAGTGCTTTTCCTAGCCATTAGCCACACTTGCATTGGCTGTAAATTAGCCATACAATAATACATGCAGGCATTTCACTCATAATATACTGATGTGGCTAATTGATATTTTGAGCAGCATTGTGATATAATAACAAACTACAACAACAAAGGATTAAGTTTACATAGTAGTAAATGCCAAATTACAGGAAGTACAGTACACAAATACTCCAAATATTATTTTCGATTTACTTACTGTTGTCCACTTGAGGACTTGTATGAATCTGGGTCGAGTCAGGAATCTGATCTTCGGAGTCACTCTTTGGCTCATAATCGACGTTCAACATGGACTCCCAATCTTCCTCCTCCTCATCCTCCACATCATCAAAGTCCAACTCATCGATTTCCTTTTGTAGTCTATCTTCGTCAAATTCATTAAACTTTATGTACACTTCGTCCCCAGAGCCACTTTCTGCAGGGTAGGATGGAGCATTGTCCGGCGAGTCTGGTGTGTTATCGATAGCATCGTTATTGTCCTCTGGTTCCGACTCCTCAATTTCAATAACTTCCGTTTTTATTTCCAAATTGGCACTACTCGAAGTGACTGACGTCTCCAACTGGAGGTCTTCAGCTGGGGGTGGTCGGGGTCGAGAGTGCTCAGCTGGTCTCGGTGCCTCCCTTCTTGGCTCAGCAGCTGGTCTCGGTGCCTCCCTCCTTGGCTCAGCTGGTTTTGGTGCCTCCCTTCTTGGTTCTGCTGGTCTTGGTACACCCCTTCTTGGTTCTGGTCGTCTTGGTGACTCGTGCCGGGGCTCAGTTCGTCGTCTGCGCTCGGCTGAACTAGAAAGATCTCGAGACGGTTCCGCAGAACCGGAATCCCGTCGTGAACGCCTGGTGACTTTCTTCGGGGGCTCAGCTGGTGATACTGTTCGTGAACGCCCCGTTGACCCAGATTCAGCTCGTGAGCGACCACCTGACCTTGTCATTTTCCGTGTCCCAGAACGCTCAGCAGGCGAGATTGTCCTTGAACGTTCGGAAGACCTTGAATCCGTTCGTGAGCGACCACCTGACCTCGTAGCCGTCCGTGTCCGAGCGTGCTCAGTTGGCGAGATTGTCCTTGATCGTTCGGAGGACCTTGAGTCTGCTCGTGAGCGACCACCTGACCTCGTAGCTGTCCGTGACTGAGCGCGCTCAGCTGGTGAAATTGTCCTTGATCGTTCGGAGGACCTTGAGTCTGTTCGTGAGCGCGCAGCTGACTTTGTAATCTTGCGTGGCGGTTCAGCTGGTGAGGCAGTTCCTGATCGTGCAGCTGGCGAGGCAGTTCGTGACCGTGCAGCTGGCGAGGCTGCTCCAGAGGGCTCGTCTCTCACAGGACTGACATCTGGTTTCCTAGAAGTCGTGTGTGAGATGATCAAGCCATCTTCTTGCTTCTTCTCCTCCTCCTCCATCAGCTTCTGAAGCTCTATGTGAATCGGCAGAAGTTTCACCTGAAAAATATCAAGATCTTGTAAAAAAAACAAATACAATATGATGATACCAGGCCAGTGTTATTATCTGTGACATAAGAGGCACGAGTTATAATCTACATTCAACATAGGTTAAATTTTTAGAAATTGAATTTTAGACAAATTTTTATGAACTTCATAAGGCAATCTATTATTGGCGATTAAGATAATTAGGGCTTTACGCAGTGCTTTTCCTAGGACCAAAATTCCATTAGCCAAACAGTCCGTTTTGAGTGAAATGCATCCATTAGTGGCTAATTTGCAGCCAAAATAGGCAATTTTCATTAGCCACATGCACACGGAAGATGTATTAACCAATGCTAATTTGGCTAATGGCAGGAAAAGCACCGCTTTATGTCCTGTATTTATGCACTGACGGGCAAGTTACGCCAGATGCAGACAGAGGCTGATTGAAACTGCTGTCCAACATAGGTCAAGAAGACCAAGTTGTTTCTAAATTAAAACGATGTACCCAGCAAATTAGAATCTTCCATTCTAGTAAACTCCCCTTCCTGACCATAAATTGATATATTAACAGGGAATGCACTATGTTGCACGTTGTTGCTGCAATTCGACCTGTCAAATAACTAGCTCGATTGATAAAGTTCATCAGCTTAAAGATTAAAAGCGCTGTTTTGAATTATAGAGAAACAATTTCAGTGATATCCAAAAGGCCTTTTAAAAAAAGACTTGAAAATTGAAAAACATAGCATAGTGCATAACCTATACTGGTTACGCAAAATTCACATGGCAAGGACATATCATTGAAGGTGGAAAAAGCTTGATAAAGTGACAGAATGATATATCTCAACTCAATAGATAAAAGAAATAGTCTTTACTCACCTTGGGGATCATGCAACAACAATTAGACACAATATTCGTATGCTGGTAATGGAAGTGGCAATACCTGAAATAACGGTATGAAAATGTTTCAATATCTTGTTCATTAAGTCCATTAAATTAAATGTTTAAATATTTTCTTATTGCAGAATATATATTCATCAGGACACATAATTCATTATGCCGAGACAGACATGTAGTTTAGTTTACTTCAAGATGATCGGGAAGCAGTCTTACTGCACTTACCGCGAGTCCGCAAATGCACACTGTTTTGGGGGAGGTTTCCGAAGTGCTGCCAGATTAATAGTGCCAAAGTTACTCAATTCTTCCTGGATCTGAAAAGGCAAGTACAAAAATCATCAGACAGGGATAGAAGAGAAGATGGAGGATTGGGGATTTATGTCCTGTATTTATTTGCTTGATAAGACAATGATAGGTTTATTGGCACAGGAGGAGGATACATAAATGAGGCAAAGGCGATTGAAACTTGTCCAACATAAGTCCGGATGACTCAGACAGGAATACAGATGATGGAAGGATCATTGGGGCTTTACGTCCTGTATTTATTCACTTGGTAGGCTTATTAGGACAGGAGGAGGAGGACACAGAAATGAGACGAAGGATATTTGAAACTATTGTCCAAAATTAGGCAAGATGATCCAATCAGAGCGGGAATCAAACCTGGGACCCAGTGATTGGCAGCCCAGTGCGCTACCAACTGAGCTAACTCTTCTTATGGAACACAGATTAAGAATACCCTTTCTTCCTACATCTCTATTCTGTGTCATTTATTTACTGATACATTTAATGCAACGCGATCCTTTACCTTCTTGAACAAGTTTGGCTCCTCTTTATCTTTAGACGCTTCTTGAACCCCATCTTTAGACGCTTCTTGAATCTGCGTAGGTGGCTCCTTTGGTCCAGGTCCAGGCTTAGGCGCTGCCAGGCGATGGCACTCTAGAAATAGTAAATTGTTTTTGTTGAAATCCAATGCAAGTTCAAAATTTAGAGGTTAAACAAACTAATTTTCCCTCCCACATGACTAACATTACAAGTCATGAGAAAAGTTCAAAATTGACACTAGAAGACTCTCTCTCTCGTACAAGGGATTCTGGGAATTGGAAGCGAGACAGAATTCATCGAATAATCGATGTAAGGATTAGAGGTGATATTCTTACATGGGTAGACAGATCTCTCTGAGACCTTCAAAATGATAGGTCATACGTCCCTGAGAAATTAATAGATGCTTCATAAATCGCCGGTAAAGTTTTGAACTGGAGAGAAACACTGCTTGCTGATTGGCTGTGACGCTCTAACGCAAAACGTTATGATGATTTACAATAATGGAAGGATTCATCTAGGGTAGATTCTCTGGGTGTGTTGATCTAATCAGACATACATACTAGCCAAAGATCAAAGACAATACAACCGAAGACCTCTTGAAATTTTCATTCATCAATAACTAACCTGGTTCCTGTTGAGGCTTCTTGGATGGTCGACCAGTTGACTTTTTGGCACAGGCACGTGCCTTATCACCTGAAAATATTGGCTATGATTATCCACTGAAAGTACTTGCATAATTCATTCATTGAACTACAAATTTATTAGTGCATCACAAAGTTCGCAAGTTTTACTGGAAATTTAATAACAGCCATTTTAAGAAAATTCTAAAAATAATGTCATTCCTTGTATCTAAATTGGCAAAAACTAACCTGACTCTTTATCGTATGTTAAATGACTATTTTTCCCGATTTTTCCCTGTCCTGTTGATTTTCGTGCAAGAAACACATCAGCTGCAGAAATACGGAAAATGGTCCATTGGTCATCAAAAGTCAAGTATTACTTCACTACTTCACAACATTTACAACTTGAGTGCCCCCCCCCCCCAACGATACAGACATATCTTACAGATTAGAATCGACTGAAATATCATCAGTTGAGCTCGATCCAGGGGCTAGCCATTGAGAGTTTCCCTCCCTCTCTGAAGCCCAGGGAGAACATTCATCTAACTAGAAGGCAAATGGCAATTTGCATATCTGGACGCCGATAATTGACCTGAACATCGTAACATAATATTGGTCTGGCAGTCTGGTTGGCTGAATTATAACAGCAGTAGTCAGAAGGTATCAGGGCATAATGGCCAATGGGCCTTAAGAGAGAGAAATAAATGTATTGCTACAGCGATGCATGAAGTTTTTTGGTTGATTCTTGTTAAATTTGGCCAGCATAGAATAAGTTTCCATGGGTGATGGAGTTATGTGTTTAACAACTTGACATAGTTGTGTGAAGCTGACAGAGGAGATACACACCCACAGCTCATCATTGCTTTGGACATCTTAAGCTAAGGTAGATACAGCTCATCTTCATGAAGCAGACACACTTTTACGATTTCAATAAAACCTGATATGTTTGAGAAAGAAAGCAATAAAGTAATTTAAACAAAGTAAAAGAGCCCTGAGGCTATTGCCCTACTTCATTGCACATTGGCCTAGAAAAATGGACCAAGGGCAGTGTAAATGTATTTACCCCCTTTTCACACCTCTTTCAAATGACCCAAAAATCTTGCAGTATGTGTATGTGTATATATATAGGCATATGCAGCTTACATTTACCATGAGTGTCATCATAGGCGTACGGGACGCGCGATTTTTGGGGGGGGCGAGCGACATTTGCCCGAATTTCGAGATCTAAATTTAATACCATTTCAAATGATCTGGAAATCACTAATTTAAAATAGTTTTTACCTAATCATCTGCCCAAATTTTTTAGCCTTTTTGCCCGAATCTTACTGTTTCCCAAACTTTTGGGGGGGGGGGGGCGACCGCCCCCCCTGCCCCCCCTCCCATACGCCTATGAGTGTCATGCATTTACTAAAAGTACACTGTATAAAGTTTATAAACTTCAAATTACGTAAAACTTTTATTTGATTATGTATACTACACCTTACTTTATTAAAACATATATATATCATGGGAGAATTCTTTTTATTTTGTTTCTATAAATTGCCAAACAAATGGACCAGTGTAGTTTGCTTCCTCAAATAGCCATTCTTTAGGTCAGAAGGAGGTGTGAATGAGGCCATGGTTGTAAAACAGTTCATCCTGTCTGAGCATAAGTAGGTCACAAGTCGGTCAATAGCTTTAGGGCTCTTTAACCCCCTATTAAATTGTTTCTTTATGACACTTCAAAGATTTTGTTGAAATCGAAAAAGAGTGTTTGCTTCATGAAGATGAGCTGTACTATTCTAGAATTCTGTAATCATGTAGAAGAGGAATATGTCATTCAATAGCTTTCTAATATGTAATAGCTTCGAGAAATTAAGCATCCAGTTTTATTATATAAACTGCAAGCTGCTAGGGAAAACTACAACCTGCTGGGAAAAACTCAGATCAGTGCACTACATCAGTTAGCTGGCCCTGTGTGATATAGATATTGTAGGCCTATATCCCAATAATGACTAAATAAAATTATTGCATTTTTTCATGAATCTATAACACAAGCTACACAATCATTGTGACACCCACCAGTCCCCTATATATAGGCTAATAGTTATAAATGTAGGCTTTGGGAATGGGGGTTTGTGCAGATTGTGAGGCCTGTGATCTATAAGTTAAACTCAACATTAGACCTGTATGCATGCTAGTTTCAATCTAATGATCTAGTTGTTAAACACCTGCAAATCCATATGGCTCTCTCAACCAATAGCATTAGTGCGTATTTTGCATGCTAGATGGCTACCATGTGTTGACGACGGGTGTGCGCTGAAGCATCTCAGGTTCTGGCAGACTGGTCCCCCCTCCCTGGTGTGCCATAGGGACAGTATATCAGCTATAATTCTAGTACATTGTCCTATTTAGACTTCACCGGGTGATATCTGTAGATCTATCCACTATCTGTTTGCTGCATCAGTCTGATCCACTGGGATCACGTGTGTGCAACATAAAGTAAGTTTGATGAGTTTATTGTGCACATCACTATGTGTAATATTCAGCCAACAGGAAACTGAAAAACACGCGAAAAGACAGGAAGTAGCGCGTTGTGCAACAGTATCTGGACGCCAGAGGCGTCCAGATAACTATTGCTACAAGAGTCAACCAGGACTTTTTTATTACATAATTATCCATATATATATCTTATAGATATTTTATGAAACGTTACAAAGACTTGAATTACATACGTTGCCTTGGGACAGGTTCTTTTCTTGTAGTAGTCGCTGACTTCTGCCCACTTCCTCTCTTCTTTGCCACTTTTTTCTGAACCGGCTCTGACACCTCAGCAGGTTCCGACCACTCAGCTACAAAATAACATTAATTTTGCAATGTGATAAAGCACCACAAAAATTTTCAGAAATCCTGTATTTCAAAAATGCTATCAATTCACCACAAATAAGCTACCAGATTATCAGAAGTAATATCACCGAACTATACAACTGAATGAACTGATCTTTTCGCACTAAGTAAACAAATTCAGGGCAGCATATACATACATATATGTCGAGTGAACTTGATGAAGCCACTCTGAATCCATTTTGCAACTAATAAGCAACAATAGTTTTGCATGCAAATATTTCGTTTTTAAGTTCTCATGTTCCAATCCAGGAACAAGTTGGAGACAAAATCAGAAGAATTAATCATTATTATTCTTACTTGAGTCACTCCGAGGACTGCGTGGACTTCTTGTGTCCGATCTTCCCCTTCCTCTACCACGGCTAAAAATTGAAAGAAAATTTAACAACATGAATACTATTGAATACCAGACATTCACTGATCAAAATTAGCCATTTACAGACACCTTTAAAACACCTGTAAAACACCCCAGTAAGACTAAAGATAGAAAAGTATTGATGGCAGAACTATCATACCGGGCCGATAGAGACGATAGACAATCAGTTCAGGAAAATGTTTAGAGCAGTTGCTGCTATGATAGGCTGATTTCATTTTGAACACAACTTTAAAAGGTGTCTTAACCCTTACAGGACAGAAGGGAGATTTATGTGCATCACCAGCTTACTGCCTACTGGGCCCTTTATCACCAGCTTACTGCCTACTGGGCCCTTTACGCCCCTAAAAGCTGCTGATGTCACGAAGGCAGATTGTAGTCCTTGCAGATTGTTTTGTTGGAACAGGCTAATTTGGTAAGGGTTTTAAATATTTACTAAGAATAATAATTATGTATACATACTGTTTAGACTTGGTCATGGTCCTTTTACGTGCTAAACGACTCTCAGAACACAACATCTGGTTAAGCGCATCCTCGTCTACTCCCTCAAAGCGGTTACTGCCCGTTTCATCAGCCGCGATCCCATCACAATCCTGAAGAAATAAAAGGCGCAATTTAATTGGTGTCATAAATTGGTGATTTTTATGTAATTATTTCAGCGAAACATTTCAAGATGATGGACCACAATTTATATCCATGGCATTAGTCGCAGAACACAATGAAAATCCAGGGTGAATATACAGTTGGCATAATTCGAGGTTTTGACATCCCGCAAAAATTTTTCTCAGTGAGGAGTGAGCGAATTTGTGTTTTACATCCGTTCAGCACCAAATTGGGCTATTTAGAGACTCGGCGGGGAGAAAAATGATCAGATACAACACATCGATTAGTATCACTGATACTTTTTTTCAGGCCAAGTTTCTATAGACAGCTTGTCATGTTGATTAATTTTCGCAAAATAAATGCGAGCAGTACGACACAAAACATGGTTCGCAATGACACAAATGTGTAATCCGGTAAAACGCAGAATTTGCTGAAATTTGAAGCGGAAAACTATATTAAATTGTCATTACCTCTACTCTCTACATGCTCTAGGGGGGGATTAGAAACAGATCTTGTTCTTGCTATTTCTGTTATTGCTTGAAGGTTTTTATATATATGCACAAAGCGAAGAAAGAACAAGACTCCCAACCACCATTAGTACATTGTTCACATTTGCCACTGCAGTAGGATTTCAATATCCCGAATTTTCCGTGCATCTGTAGAAATTTATCCTGACAGCAAAAAGGGTAGGCCTACACAAACAAAAATGTTGCATTACTATTCACAGGTTTTCATAAATTTGTGATGCGACTCAAGCAAAAAGACAAGGGATGATGATACCAGATTTACCACTTCGATGTAAATCACTACTTCTAAGGCCATCAACACTCGACAGTATAGACACGCAAATGTGGCACATTTCTTTATCATTCTCATCATGAAACCTTCAATATCCATGTCGCAAATATATTTTATGGCCAAAAATACCCTAATCAAGGTTGGATTAACCGGATTTTTCACAAAAATACGGATTTCTCTTGACAAATTTCAAATTTCCCGGACTTTGAATTTCCCCGATCAGTGGCAACCCTATTAATCTATTCTGTGTTAGATCAGGAACGGAAAATTTGTTAGTGAATTAGCAGTTGCTGGACGTTATTTTCATGCATTTTCTAACTTAAAGCTATTAGCGGCTAACTACAAATTCATCATGAGGCCTGGTACCTGAAAATTCTCCACAAATGTTAATCCACTTCGACGAGAAACTATGTTCATGTTGGAATTGGGGAAAATGCCAGGCTACAAGAAAGAAGTACAATTTAACTATCCAACAAAAAGTCTGGTTAATAAATGAATAGGTGATTGAGGCTTTACATCCTGTATTCATGCACTTGGTAGGCCAATTCTGACAGGACACAGCAATGAGGCAAGTCATGATTGAAACAGCTGCCCAACACAGGTTCTGAACTTCAGGTGACCCTACCGGCTGATGATTAAGCAAAATGAGGGTCGGACTTATTCTGACACCAGGCTGACAAACCCCACAAATCATCAATCCTGTCAGGGCCAGGACTTGTCTAGAATTGCTATAGTCCTCATAAGATAGTAACTTCTTAGACTGGTAGTGAAGCACTTTAAAAATTTCACGAACTCATTTGTCATTTGTGCTGCGGAAACGATTGTCATGCCCCAAAAAATCAATACTTTTGTCTGGAATCTGGTAATTGAGACTGTGAGTCAAAAGTCTGCAGTGACTAGCCAAAGCATATTCTGACTTTGATTCAAGATCCCATCAACTTGACTGTTGACGAATTCCTAAACCTCTCAGGACTTTGCAACCGAGGCAAAATCTAAAACTTTTATGAGAAACCAGGTGTACATTTCGTGTTTTGAAATTATATTCTGTGTCAAAATTATTTGTATTAGGATAACTCATTTACATGAACAGAGTTTCAAGTCAAAAATGCAGACTTAAACAAATATAAGCACAATTTTGATTGTGTCACAAAGGGATTAGTTTTCTAGAAATTGAATTTGCAACCACCTGAAATCAGTTTGCCAATTATCCCGGACGTGCAAGCTTTCCCCAGACATGCATTATGGGGTGTTTATCAGTTATGGTCATTAACTTAATGCCCGAGCCCCTTGGGCATTAATGACTTCTGACCTAAGAAGACAAGACAAGTTAATCACCAGTAATGCCCTCCAAAGAAGTAATGCCCTCCAAAGAAATGTTATTGACAAATCGTCTTTTCTTTTAAGGATTACTCACCAAGTACGGCCCGAGGGGAATTGGAGGTGTGGGCGCTCTTTTACTTGTCGCAACATCGTCAGCTGCGGCCTCAGTAGATGACTCAGTAGATTCTGTTGCTTCTGTCTTCTGAAAACGATTTTAACATCAATGTCAGATCTATGCTAAATTGGCGACCACTTGTATCAGAGTCTGCGCTGGGCAAGTAAAACATCCTTCACATGCATGATCATGGGGTAAATACAAAATGTGTCCTGTTGAGGACTCTCATCTGCGGACTCCAGCAGTTGCCGTTCTTTTGCTAAGAGCAAGACCGTCTCCCCAACATAAAGTTACTGTATGAATATAATTATACTGTTTATGTTAAATTGTATGCTGCTTTATGGCGAAGAAATGATATAATATAACTAGCTAATTGAAAGAACCTAAATAAAAGTGTATTATCTGTCTGTCTGACCCAGACAGCCAAAATTCAAATAGCATCACTCAATTATTATTTTCAAAATATTCTCTTACACCAATAAAATCATAACACTTTGTCACAATGCTCGACTTACTAGAGTCACTAAGACATTTCTTTCCACAACAGCAGGGGCCTCCTCAATCTCAGTTTCCTAAAAAAAAAAGAGAAAATAATTTACACATCAAAACAGCTATTATAAAAGCTATCAAAAATTAATTCCGGTGGAGGCAACTTAATTTGTAACTTTTTGATAAACCGCAGACTACAGATTAGAAATTATAAGGGCAAACGTAGGGCGATACACATTATAATATTGTACATGCTGAGCAATAGCAAAAATAGTTCAATAGGAAAAAGTACCTGTCCAACTTGTGCTGGTTATCTAACTCAAAAGATTTCTAGAAAAATAATTTTTGCTAAAAAATTGACAATATTTCGGAACAACAGCAAATTAGCAAATTACAAGCGTAAAGCTTATTCACATTATAAATGACACATTTTGAGTATCTATATCTATATATACTATAATCTCTTTGTGTAAAACTTAAAACAAAGGCTAATGAAAACAGCAATTAACATGAATAATGTATGATTTTCCATTGACTGTGCACTCACCAACTCAAGTTTGATGTCCGAAGATTCGATTTCCATCTGTGAAACACCTGAACTTTCAACTGCTCCGTCGGCAAGGGTTGACAGATTGGTTGTCGAGTCGACCTGCCTTTCGGATGACGTAGCACTGAGCAAGGACACATCAGCAGACGTGTCGAGTAACGTCCTAGTATCAGTAATCACAAGACCTGTGGCTGGTTCTTGTGCTGGAGCACTTACGTCAAGAGGAATTTGATCACTAGCATCAGTCGGGCTATCCAAATCAACAGGAGTTATATGACAAATATTAGTGTGGTCCTCTGCGTTGTCCACCTCCATTGGCGTAATAGGGGAATCGACGTTGGTGGGAGCAATCGAACGAACATTGGCGGGACTATCAATATCAACAGGCGCAACAGGGCCAGTGTCAGTCCGATTATCAACAACAGGTGTAACAGGGCAAGTGCCAGTCCGATTATCAACAACAGGCGTAACAGGGAAAGTGCCAGTCCGATTATCAACAGCAGGCGCAACAGGGCCAGTGTCAGTCCGATTATCAACAACAGGTGTAACAGGGCAAGTGCCAGTCCGATTATCAACAACAGGAGTTGAAGATCCAGCATTAGTCCGATTATCGATATTAGGGGGTGTTCCAAGGCTAGCATTAGTCCGATTATCGATATCTGTACGTGTTCCACGGCTAGCATTAGTTTGGTTATTAGTTTGAGTGTCCGTACGATGATTCGTCGAACTCCCGACATCAGTACCATTATCTCCAACTTGTTTATCTTGGCTTCGATTCTGAACGACGACAAAATCATCATCACTGTCATCATCACTGTCGTCATCAATCGTGATGACATTGTCTTCTGGACGACCCTGAACGAGAAGAAACAAAACAATAACTAATAGACACAAACAAAACAATAACTAATAGACACAAACATATATTTGTATTCACACATCTCCCTTAATAATAATCACACTTGTGCCTGAAAAAATATGAGACCGAGACGAGTCTTTATCATAGTTTATGTAAATTGTTATTAACTTACAATTTAATATTTAGCAAGACTAGGTGCAGAGCTTAACAGGTCATAATATAATAATTAAATTCCAATATACAATTAATTGCTCAATTAGTGGAGCCTTATTTAATTCCATAATTCAGTCTGGGGAAGTCACTGTGTCAGAAACCTTGTTCATGTTGTTAGAGCCCATGTACTTCTGAATTATTTAAGACTTTGACTTCACTGCTTTGGTATGACATATGAGGTCAAAGAAGATTCATTTTTCCGAATTTTATGATTATAGCATATTTAACAAAATCTAAATAAAGAATGTCCTCACCTTTCTTTTTTCAGACTCCGCTGAAATAAAAATATGAAAATTGAAGTCAATAATTTCTTAAACAAATCTCATTGCAATAAATACTAATATTACATAATAAACTGGGGCTCTCACAAGTCACAATTGTCGGATTTCAAAAAATACAATACTAACTTTAAATTTTCTGCACCTATTACTCCATATATTTCAACATATATACAATTTTGTCACCTCAGGACAGACCACAGACCCAAGCCTCATAGTCTATTCTTCTTTTGTCACTAGTACATTCAAAGGTGCCATGCTCTAACTGAGCCTACTAACTTCATCTGGACAGAAAATAGGTCGCTTTTGGAATCAAGCAATCAACATGATCAAAGATGGATGGATGACTGGGGCTTTACGTCCTGTATTTATGCACTTGGTAGGCTAATTAGATAGGAGGAGGACACGACAATGAGGCAGAGGGAGAGGATAATGGAAACAGCCATCCCAACGTAGACCCAGATGACCTGACAATAGCTGGATTAGAACCCTGGACCCAGCGACTGGCAGCCCAGCACGCTATCACTAGACCAACCCTACTACGTTTACAATAGAGTGTGCAGGAAACTTTGCAAAAAAAAGTAAGAGCATGCACAGCACCCCAATGACATCATTCAGAAAGCGATTAAAGAGTTAAAATTGGTAATACATGCAAAAATTGTGTTAGGGGCCAACCAGATGACCTTTCGATTTTGGGGTAAAAAAAAAGTTTGTCTCTCATTTGACACTGAAAAGTTTGTTCAGCATGTGGAAAAAAAAAGTTGGGGCATCGTATAGTAAAATTTCGATAAAATTTTTGTCCTGCATCTCCATGCAAAAAAAATTGTTCTTTGACGCTTTGAGAACGATATAAAAAAGTAAATCCTGGGGGTAAAATCCATAACCCCCAACTATCGTCTGGTCGGCCCCTTACCACACAATAATTCAAACCAAAGGAAGTAAAAACATTGAACATATTGAAAGTAACAAAACTTTGAAAACAGAAAGCTTAATTAAATGAGATGCGGGAAACAAATCAAAAGAAACCAATCAAAAACCAACCTTCAATCAAATGAGGTGGGATGTAAATGCGAGCTTTGGTGTCCAAGTAGTCAGGCACAAAAATACCAGAGCTGGAAGAACTTGACTTTGTTCCACCGCCTGCGAGGTGAAAAGATATCAAACAAACACCAATTCAAAATTTATCAAGAAGTGTTCAGGATCTAAGATAAAGCCGGATACATGAAACTTCCAAATTCTCCGAAATTTTTTTTTTCAAAATGAATAAAATAGTACTGCTAAGATCTCTGATCCATTGATAAATTAAGAACTATTTTCTAATTCTAAACAGACAATTTAGGCCAGACTAAATTAATTTTTAGCTTCTCGGATCGGCTGACTCAACAGATTTCTATAAAACGGGGAAAAAAAAAACTAAGCTTGCCCAAAATTTTTATATAATTGGCGTAATAATAAATTGAGAAGACACCTTTTTCTTCATACTGATCGACCTTACAAAAGTAATAAGAGAAAAACCGAGAAGCTAAAGATCAATTATGTATGGCCTTAAGGATGCACCGATACCTGATATCACATAAAAGTATAGACTATCAGTAGTATAGGTACCAGAAAAGCATCACTTAGCGGACCAGTGATATCAGATCAGAGAATATGACATCATCCATGATAATTTCGAATTGGGGGGCCTCCCTGCATTGGTGTTATAAGTGAAAAAGTGGTATTGGCGCATCCGATATTTTCAAAATATTTTAAAATCATGCAAGAGTACAACCTGGGTGACTGCCGGCAATCATTAATTATTAATTATTAATATACTACATAACAGTAATTACTTTTTCTGATTATGTTGTTCTGATTATCTATGTCTTTCACGCCATTTTGGCACTGCCAAAGGCTCAAAGCTATAATGCCAAATGCAGGGCTAGAAATGTGAATTTCTAGGAAACTTTATTAACTTATATTCAGACAAAATTTTTCACGAATGGTCACATATCGAGCGACTATTTCCAAGTCAGAAATTTTGACCTTTCTTCCAAAAATTTCCAGTGATAATTAGCGATTTCCAGGCACCGACATGCCCAAATACCCTAATTTTTCCAGCCATGATCGACTGGCAGTAAGCATTTGATGCTGTTGAAGATGAGCAGTTGATGCCACTTACACATTTACCATGCCTTTTCCAAAGATTATCACCCAGGTTGTAGCGGTGTGTTTTTCTATCAGTGAAGCTGTCACCCACTTCTACCACCAACACACGACACTATTATAAATTAATACTGCTACTCAACACTAATCGCGCTTATGACAGCAACTCAATTACAGTTTACAGAGAAGGAGGATCAACAAATTCTGGCCGTTTTATAAATTAGAGATGCAGAATATGAATGAACAACTTATGAAAATTATATATATATATATTGTGCATATATGAAAGTATTTAAACTGTCAATTCTCCTTTTAATACCGTAATATATTTTTCATTTACACAAAATACTAGGCCTTAGCTGCCCATTCGCCAGTTAGCAAAATGCTAATTGAGTCCAAATCTGGTTGATTTAAGACATTTTTAAAATACCATTGTTTTTTCCTAGTTTTAGCGAAACTGGCTAAGACTTTGGACAACTTTAGCCAATCTGGCTAAAACATTTTACTTGGCCAGATAACGCCTAGATTATGACATATTTGCATTATATATGTATACATTGTGTCAACTTACTTGGATTACTGGCAGAGGCAGTGCTGGAAGATGAAATGCCGACACGGACATCTGACGTCGAAGGTGCCACGGACAAGATCTGAGGAAGAGGCCGAACAGCCTCATTGGTGGAGGAGGACGAGTTCGAACATGAAGGGATCACGGGATGGCTTGGATTTGATGAATTAGAAGAATTAGTCGAATTTGATATGGTCGGAGACATGATAGAACCTGGCATTGATATGGGATAGGATTGAGTATTTGTCGCACCAGACCTCGGAAATGCAGAATTTGAAGGGTAAGCAGACGGAAAGGGGTAAGGTGGTGGCGGCCGTGGGGGCGTACCATGCATTTGCGGTTGCTGCATTTGCGGTTGCTGCATTTGCGGTAGCTGCATTTGCGGTTGCTGCATTTGCGGTTGCTGCATTTGCGGTAGCTGCATTTGCGGTTGCTGCATTTGTGGTTGCAGCATTTGCGGTGTACTATGCTGCATTGGTTGCGTACTATTCATTTGCGATTGCTGCATTTGTGCCAGCATTTGTGGTGACAATTGTCTTAGCATTTGTTGTTGCATAGGGTTTTGTATAAGCTGACACGCACCAAAACTTGATGCACCAGTGGTGATACTTGCAGCAATAGTGTTCACAGTTTGTGACGCAGACTCTGGGACAGAGGCAGACCCACCCTTAGGATACACAATGTGCATCGGATGAGGCATGGAAACATTTGAGGAGTGGGGATTTGAAGTTGTGCCGGAAGAACCAACTCCAGGGTTGTGTGACTGAGTCCCAGGGTTGTGGGATGAAGTTCCAGGGTTGTGGGATGAAGTCCCAGGATTGTGCATTTGAGTCCCAGGGTTGTTCGATGGAGTACCAGGGTAGTGAGGTTGAGTCCCAGGGTTGTGTTGAGTCCCAGGGTTGTGTGCAAAAGTTCCAGGGTTGTGCTTCCAGGTTCCAGGGTCGTGTGAAACTGATCCAGGGTTGCTCCCAACAATTCCAGGGTTGTTTAGGAGTGATCTTGAATTAGAACTAGATGAGGCAGCAAAACTGGCAGCCTGACTACTTGTTAACCCGCTCAAATTAGGAATAGCATTTAATGGAAGGTTCATGACGCCAAGCACTTTGGTCCCAGCAGGCAAGTGGGTAAAGGGGAAGGTAGTGGGCGTCCGGTTGCTTTGACCATCTGGAGCGTTTTGTCCTCGATCATTGCGGGCATCACTGCAATAACAAATTCGAAGAGGTTTAAATGCCAACTATTGGCTATCAATGAAAGCAGAAAGTGTCTGGGATACACAAGATTAACAAGAAGCCAGACTAATTTCATGCAAGCTTCTCACAGTTAACACTAGAGGGCAAGTGGTGCTTGGTTTCACTTTCAGAATACTGAAATGTCATTGGCTGATATGACTTCCCGCCCTTGCTTCTGATTGGCTGATATGACTTCCCGCCCTTGCTTCTGATTGGTCCAGCTAAGTGCAACCAATCAAAAGTATTTTTAGTGCAGTTTAATGTAACTTTAACAATGTTTAAGGCTTTACAAATTGATCATTCTATTGAATTAAATTTTGAAAGCTGCTTTTCTTTATTTACAGTGCATCTTCTATGCTGCTATGTGCAAAAAAGCAAATTGATAAGGCCACACCAAAATAATTTTATGGATGACGGAATCGCCGCTCCTAAAATTGGGAATTTAAAATTAAAATTAATTTCAAAATTAATTTTGCGCCCGCATGGATTCAGAGAGCCTAGAAAAAAAAATATATTTTCCAGCTCAAATGAACATAAAAACACAACCACTGGGTGTACAAAAATGGTAGACCCCATTTTAGAAATCGCAGATAATGCTTAGCTTGCTCAAAGCAGATTAGTAGTTTTATGGATGGCTTTTAAATGATTTAAAGACAGTTAAAAATTTAATTGTTTAATTAATCAGAACCATTGTTCATTTGTTTCGGGTAGCACATAAGCCCTAAGTTTCTCTTTCTCTCTCTCTTGCCTTAGCACCTTTACTAAATCTGTTTTTTCCTTTGCTTTATCAATTTTAATGCCCGCTACTTACAACATTTTCTGTTTTATCTACCTCAGATAGGTAGATTTGGTAAGTGCAGCTCTTAGCCCAGTTCTATGCAGCCCTCTAAGCACAGTTGATTGTTGAGATGAGAGCCCTCAACATGTTACACATTCACCTCATGACAGTTACCAGTGATAACTGTCACTGGTTACTGTCATGTTCACCTCAAGTGAGAGATCTTTACTTGCCCAGTATAGATTCCCCAACCATCAATAACACAAGAATGAGAAACTGAAGAGTTAAATGAAAATACTAATGGATCTATCTTGGATAAAGAAATTATGTTAACCATCTAGTTAATCAGCGAATATGACACTTAAAAATAGTTGTTGTTTTTTTAACGGAAAAACACTAAATTTTTGTCTAAAAAATGAATAATACTGCTAATTTAAATACCAATAGTAAAAACAAGTATAAAAAATATGATACATGATAATCTTAATACTTTTGTTTGGAGAAGACCTGTTTATTCCCTTGAATAAATTAATAACACTTCATTAAAACATTCTTCAAATCATTTTGGAAGCTTGTAAATCTCAAATATTTCAACAAGCAAGACAGGTCAACCAGAAGGTCATAATGACATTAGAACAACTGGCCTGGTTGGACAGGTGGCAAACCACAGACACTCACTGCTAAAAACTGTCACTCACTTTTAAGTCTTCAAGCTGGGAAGAATTGAGCTTCATGAAGACCTTTTAAATTTTTCGCTCGCTCAAAATTTTCATCTTTGGCGAAGTAAATTTAAAATTTAAAAAAAAATTATTCGCTCGCTTGCATTTGAAAATCTGTCAAAAATTAATCTAAAAAAAAATTTAAAAAAAAAATTTTCTCGCTCGCTCCATTTTTTTCTCGAAAAAATCCGTCATCCATAAAATTTATTTGGTATGGCCTAATCATTGAATTTCATAAAAGTATGAGGGGCCAAACTTTAGGCCACTGAGGCAAAAAAACAATTAAAATTTCGAATCCGGTTTCAAGCCCTGGTAAAAAAAAGGCACGGTAGGCAGGGGAAAAAATTTTCTAAGACATTTTTTTCTAAGATCCTGCTGGCACTTCAGCGACATCTTGCGCACTAAAAATATAATATTTTCGCAATGTTGGCTGTTTCACATTACAAAAAAAAAAACAATGGTATTTTCAAAATTTCTTTTAGCCAGATTTGGATTCAATTAGCATTTTGCTAACTGGCTGATGGGCAGCTAAATCCTAGTCAGCTTAAAACACGGCTAAGTTATTTTCTCAGTAAGTCTGTTAAAAGTAAAGTTATAGGAGTTAACCACTTTAGGATAACCTGTGTTAAGTGTTGATACAATCTGGCACAGCTCTCCATCCTCCAGCACCTGTCCAGCACTCACTGTGCAAGAGGGGTCATTCAGGAAACCGGATTCTAATTCTTTTTTCTTGGCCCGAGTGAAACGGGTCTATAGATCAATTTATAACTAGAAGGCACCCAAGGTGCAATGGCCGCAAGGGGGAGGGGAGATGGAATTGACAAAGATATTCAGACAAATTTTGGTCCAGGGGCACATTGGTGGGGAGGGGGCACATTGATGGGGAGGGTGCACATTGGTGGGGAGGGGGCACATTGACGGGGAGGGGGCACATAGGCAGGGAGGGGGCATATTGGTGGGGAGGGGGGCACATTGGTTGAGAGGGGTACATTGGCGGGAAGAGGGGCCACATTGGTGGGGAGGGGCACATTGGCAGGGAAGGGGCACATTGGTTGGGAGGGGGCACATTGGTGGAGAGGGGGGCACATTGGTGGGGAGGGGGCACATTGGTGGGGAGGGGGCACATTGGTGGGGAGGGGGCACATTGGTGGGGAGTGGCACATTGGTGGGCAGTCGGCACATTGGTGGGGAGGGGGCACACTGGTAGGGAGGGGGTACATTGGAGGGGAGGGGCACATTGATAGGGAGGGGGCACATTGGTGGGGAGGGGCACATTGGCAGGGAGGGGGCACATTGGTAGGTAGGGGGCACATTGTTGGGGAGGTGGCACATTGGAAGGGAGGTGGCACATTGGAAGGGAGGGGGCACATTGGAAGGGAGGGGGCACATTGGTGGGGAGTGGCACATTGGTGAGCAGGGGGCACATTGGTGGGCAGGGGGCACATTGGTAGGGACGGGCACATTGTTGGGGAGGTGGCACATTGGAGGGGAGGGGGCACATTGTGGGGAGGGGCACATTGATAGGGAGGGGGCACATTGGTAGAGAGGGGGCACATTGGCGGGGAGGGGGCCCATTGGTGGGGGGGGCACATTGGTGGGGAGGGGGCACATTGGCAGGGAGGGGCGACATTGGTAGGGATGGGCACATTGGTGTGGAGGGGCACATTGGTGGGGAGGGGCACATTGATGGGGAGGGGCACATGTGTGGGAGAGGGCACCTAAGGGGAGGGGCGCATAAGGGGAGGGGGCACCTAAGGGGAGGGGCACCTAAGGGAGGGGGCACCTAAGAGGAGGGGGCAAATGAGTTCTGTGATTGCCATCATAAGGGGAGGGGGCAAATGAGTTCTGTGATTGCTCATTGACTGCCATCATTGACTGCCATCATTGACTGCCATCATTGATTGCCATCATTTATTGCTATCATTGATTACCATCATTGATTTCTGACATGGCAATGCCATGTTTTCATCCAGCGAGTGCAGGATGCGCCAGCACTCAATGTGAAGTTGTTTCAGCATTGATTGAGTAATACACCAGGTGGCGTCTTTGTCACTGGCGACACCTAGCGTTAATAAAACCGGAAACAGCAATGGCGGCCAAGGTTCAGAGCAGTCTATTAACTTGAAGAAGATGATGAATTACTCAATACACGGAGCTTTTCAGACATGGAGAAAGTAATCCCCGGCGAGATTTAGTCACTGTGGTAATAAATTTCACACCTTTAAAGGCCATTGACTCTCGTGCAGAATGAATTCATCTGCAATAGGCGTTCTTATGCGAGCGATAATACAGGTAGATGAGACATGAAGCAGCTCACTACAAGAATGGCACGTATGCTGCGGCCATTAATTAGCAGAAACAATGTTTAACATTCTTGTCAAAAACTGAACTTTTTCTATGGACTGATTGTCACACAAGCCACACATGTACAGTCAGGGAAATTATCACCAGCTGATGACAATCAATGTCCTCAGCCCCACATGACACTCACCCTAGCACTGTCATCACCCTCCCATGACCTTCTCAAAGTGTCATGGCCCAGCCATGACTTTGGCAGTGCTCAAAATCATATTTGACAGGCTATTTAAAAAGAACTACTGCAACTATCACTTCCAAACTTAGTATAAAGTTGTATCACAGTATCAACTAACTCTATAAATTTTGGCAGACCTATCCATTACATAATGAGGAAAAGAACCCGAAGGCTCCAGAAAAATTAGGGAACTGTCATCAGCTGCTGATGACTTCGCAGTATTTCGCGAAATGTGATAGAATTAAGTCCTGCTGCTGTCATGCTGCTGTGTGGTGAGGATGGCTGCACAGAGATCAGACTTTCTTCTGATACCCAACTGTTCAAGCCCACAAACTCGATCATCCTGTCAGGGCCAGGACATAGCTAGAATTGCAATTGTCCTCATATGATGGTAATTTCCCTGACTGATGTATACGTATTAACTAATTCAAAAGTAACTTAAGCAAATAGCTTTTCCAAAACGATTATTTCATAAATCAGAAACCATGATTATGGGAAGTACAGTTTGTCTCACAACATGCAAAATGGTGTTTGCCCCGATTGCTCCTCATCTACAGATCATACAGTAGAAATACACATACTCATGGTTAGATGAGCTAATTTGCAATTTATTCATCACATTTTTGTGATGTTTTGGTGCCGTTTTGGTCAGATTTTTTGACGACGACCGCTCACTCTAGAAATGAGACAGACTAACTTATTTATTCTGACATCATTAAACCACTGCAGCTCTGCTGTTACAGTGGTTTCAACAATTCGTCCGAGATTTCTTACACACTTTTAAAATTTCTGAGAAATTTTTATTGCACAAGGCTTTTTCTGCTAGCCAAATCCAGCCCTATCCTTTTCACATGTGTTAGATATACCCTTTAAACAATGTGTAACATTCTTATTTCGGGGATTTACATCCTTGCTTCCCCCTCAGCATCCAGAATGTGAATCCAGACAATTATTTTCACGCCAAAAAATACATTTAAAATTCCGTCCAGCCTGCATTTCTCCCTCCCACACAGAAGATGTTCATAAAAATGCGCGGCAGCTAACCCTCAGCACATGCCTTATTATTTTCTGTGTATTAATTTGCTGTATCTCAACTAAAAATCAACCGATTCTAACAATTTAAAAAGCTAAAGTGATCAGCAAAAGCATGCCGTTCTGCTGGTATACATGTTTTAGGTGTATCTTGTCTTATTATCCTATTATATACACTGTGAAACACACTGAATGTAGTATCGATTTCAGAGTAGATTTCCTTCATATAAAGCAAATGCATTAGATTTGCATTTCTTCCTTGACCATACTTTCTCAGGATCAAAAACACACCAGGGGTACATCATTACCTTTATAGAAATTGAAGTGATTCTTATAAGGACTAACATTAGTTCAAATTTATTGAGAGTAATTGTCATAATTCAATATGGTTCTAAACCTTAATACACAATATTTCAATTTCCTATTTTCATAGTGCAATTTCAGGACAATTAACTCGGCACACACTGCACTTGATTTGGTTAAATATGCATGGTAAATGTAAAGGGCAACAAATGAGACAGTGCAGTTGATCATGCATGCATGCCTGCAGTGGTTTCATGAAACCTGATAGATTCTAGTTTAAATATTATACCAAGTGTCTCCAGAGTTTGTAAGATGTATATGGGCCAATACACAAGCAGATATATATACAAGTAGAAGACAGCAGACACAGATATTTATTAAAGGAATAATAATTTTTAATGTATAAAAACATTTTAGTTACAGAAAAGGGAGTCCAAACTTCTCAGCAAGGACTAATTCTTACACACTTTGAGCGTAATGGATGAACAGCTTGTAAAATCTTAAATATGAGCATAGTGGCTAAAATTGTATAATACAACTTCAATTGACTTGATTTGATGGTTTGGGAAGTGTGAAAATAGTTGTAAGGCTAATTACCTTGACGACGAGACAGTATTTGGCCGGGTGACTGGGTTGTCAGGCCAGCCCCCAACTGGATTTGGACGAGGCCGGTCTGCCATGTCGTCCTGGCTTGGCTTCAACTCATCTGAAAGGTGAATACAACGTAATCGTAAATGAGAAATTAAATTGCAAGGCTAAGAAAAACTTCAACCCTATTATGGCCAACAGGTGATTCAGGTCATTGACATCCAGTGGTAGAATTTTCCTGGAGCTCCGGCGCTTTTGTGCCACGGAAATGTTGAATGGCTCCAGAGCCTAAGTCTCTCTGGAGCTATACATAGCTCCAGAAGCTCTGAGAGAGGTGTTCGTGTATATCGGTTGATTGTACAACCAGTACAGTGACGTCCAATCAAATTGAAGCCTAAGTGTTGATAGTCTTGATTGCAATGATCGACCAAGAACCATGTTTCAGTTAATTGCAATTTGACTTCACAGGTTTTTCATCTAGTGATAAGTTACCCAAAATGTAAAACCTCAGGAACGTCAGTTCTACGATTCTGAATTTTTTACAGGGTTTTCATAAACAAATCAGGGTCCATTTGAACAAATTTTTGTATTTAAATAGACAATCGCAATACTAGCCAAAACTTCTACGAGGGGCGTTCAGAAAGTTCACGGCTCTTTTTTATATGGACACTTATTTTCAATCTAGAACTATGAATTTTTTACAGGATAAAATTCAGCAGTTTTGGAATGGATTTCCAAAATTTTGGACAATTTGGACATTTTAAAGTCATCCTGTGGTTGCCATGGAAACGGAAAGTTTGGCTAGGTGGAGCAGGTAGTACGGAGATCAAGAAAATCAATGAATTGCAGCTGAGGGCTATTCCATTTAAAAACCTGGGAGGGGGGTGGTCAGGTTGATTTATTTTTCGTAAGATGGATGTAGGGATCGTCGAAAATTCGCTTCAGATGTATGGTGGGATGCAAAAGAAATCGCTTTAGATGTACGGGGGTGCATTATCGCTCCATGAAGGCTTACGCATTGTAATAATAAAATTTTTATTTGATGCATGTGGGGTGGGTAAAAAATTTGCATTTAATGCATGGGGGGTCGAAAATATTTCACTTTAGATGCATGAGGGGGGTCAAAAATTTAACCTGACCACCTCACCCCCAGGTTTTTAAATGGAATAGCCCTGAGGGAGACCTCACTCTACCACTTGTATTAGTAAGATTGACAATAATTAACACAAGAAATATAATATTACCTTTTAAAAATACTCGCAAGTACTACAAAAGCATTAATTCATACACCTGACGCGTTGAAATAAACGTTCCTTGAAGCCCTCCAGGAAAAGTTTTTGTGAAAGCATTTTGGTCATCCAAAGCCTTTTTTCCTCCAGTGCCTGAAACTATTGCCCCCAGTGATTTAGGTAAAGGAAAACCAGGTCTTATGTAAAGCGATATGTCAAAGGAAAAGCTGGGATGGATAATGCTGTCCGTTTAGGTCCCTTACTCATACCAGTGAATCCATGCTTTATCATAAGTCCTGATCTAGTTAAGGACTCATATTCTGGCACCTGAATCGCTCTTGCCAAATTGGCCATGCACATGATGCAGGAGAGCTTTCCCACATTGGTTCGCTGTAAGAATACAAACATTGGGTATGCTTGAAAGTATATTTAGAAGCTAATATCATATTTGTTGTGTCAAATATTGTCATTTTTACTAATACAAGTGACGGAGAGAAGTCTTTCTCAGCCGCAATTCATTGATTTTCTTTATCTCCGTACTACCTGCTCCACCTAGACTAACTTTCTGCTACCATGGCAACCACAGAATGACTTTAAAATATCTAAATTGTCCAAAATTTTGGAAATCAATTCCAAAACTGCTGAATTTTCCCTGTGAAAAATTCATAGTTCTAGACTGAAAATAAGTGTCCATATACAGGGTTCGAAATTAGCGGGAGTCCGTGAGTCCGAGACTCCTTTATTTATCCACGGACTCCCATTAGATGAGAAGTAAGGAGTCCGTGGGACTCCTACACTTTGAATGCAGCCAAATTCATGGCAATTTTGGGGCAGTGCATAATATCAATTGGCCTTGAATCCAACCCACTCAGCCATCCAGTGTCATCCAATCCAATTAACACCATCAATCCAATTGGGATCAACACATAGGACGGGGGTACATATTATTATATGCAATCAATTGAATTGCAATCATCACATTTCAATAAGCATCAGAGGTGTGAATGGCTGATTGGACTTCTTTGCTCACTTCAAGCTAATGAATGAATGGGTTAGGTTTGCACTCTCCAGAACATTGTAAAAAAAAATCCTAGAAAACTAGAAGGCAAATGGACTTTGCAAGTCCATCTAATGATATCAGAGTTTGGGTTGACTTATATAAACACAAATTAATTACCAAATTATTCGATACCAAATTATTGAAACAAAGACTCCTATATTAATTTTGTCCTTGGACTCCCTCTAGCTAAGATGTAATGCATCCCACTCAGTTCCAGATCCCCTTGTGTCACCCAAGTAAGTTGAAGTAACCAATCCAATTGAGATCAATTTACCAATTCAAAAGGGTGTGATTGTTTTTGGGATTGTTCTGGAAGTGTCAAATTTGTATTGGACTGCCATGTCTGAAGTGTCATCCTGAAGTGCTATTAACTTCCTTGCCTTCAAATATGCTGAAATTCTTAATAACAGAGCTGCCAATTGTACAATGCAATAAGCCTGTCGCCCAGGGTTGCGATTTTTATTGATTTTTATAAAAAAATCAAAAAAATCGGATTTTTTTTATTTAAATCGGATTTTTTTTATTTAAATCGGATTTAAATCATTAATGGAAAAAGTTCATTTTCCATATCAATTTCACCAACTGTTATTAATTTTTATGCATTGACATATTATGAATAACACATATATGGATGTCAATAAGGCATATGTATAATAATTTTGTTTAAATTAGAGAAATTATAATGCAAAATTATGAAATCAAGGCAGGTGATGTATTAAATATAATAATCATAATGTAAGCTACGGCAGCAGTTCCACATTTTGATACGGATGTGTTAATAAATGTCTTTTTCACTGAACATCAATCATAACTATACAGCTTACTTGTAATAGAAGTACACCTTCTAAAAGATAACAAGAATCCATGGATTCAAAGGCTAGTCGATTCAGTATTAGGCCTATATTTATAGAACAGTGATTAACCGGGATAGCGATATGCCTCTATTACATCTGTCTTGCAGATATGGTTATCATAGTTTTGAACTATGTGAATTTCGCAAAAAAATGTCAGTGAGGAGTAATTGCCCCGATCTCAAATTTTTATCAAGAAATGTGTCTGAAATCAAATTCCTTATTTTAATATTGTTCAATGAAACTCAACAGATTGTGATGCTGCAGCCTATCGTGCATTATACTATCACTAAGCAGACCAGTTGCACTGAGCTGTGTTCATTTACAACTGCACATTTTTGTTGACCTGCACTGTTTTTTTTTATTTTTTTATTAGTTGTGTCTGATAAATGTGATGTGCTTCTGTGTGAAATTGCTTAACAACAGCACTGTGGCTGTAACACCAACTAGATGCAGCATGAGATAGGGGATGGTTCAACGCATGTAATGCTGTCCCACAGGGACGAAATTGTCGCCCCTATTTTCACATGGGGGGCAACCATTTAATAATCAAGGGAAGGCACATTGGTGGGAAGGGGGTACATTGGTGGGAAGGGGGCACCTTGATGGGGAGAGGGCACACTGGTAGGGAGGGGCACATTGGTGGGGAGGGGCACATTGGTGGGGAGGGGGCATATTGGTGGGGAGGAGGCACATTGGCAGGGAGGGGCACATTGGTGGGGAGGGGGCACATTGGCAGGGAGGGGGCACAATGGCAGGGAGGGAGCACATGTAGGGAGGGGCACATTGGCGGGGAGGGGGCACAATGGTAGGGAGGGGACACATTAGTGGGAGGGGGGCACATTGATAGGGAGGGGCACATTGGCAGGGAGGGGGCACATTGGTAGGGAGGGGCACATTGGTGGGGAAGGGGGCACATTGGTAGGGAGGGGCACATTGGTGGGGAGGGGCACATTGGCGGGGAGGGGCACATTGGTAGGGAGGGGGCACATTGGCAGGGAGGGGGCACATTGGCAGGGAGGGGGCACATTGGTGGGAGGGGGCACAATGGCAGGGAGGGGGCACATTGGCGGGAGGGGGCACAATGGCAGGGAGGGGGCACATTGGTAGGGAGGGGGCACATTGGTAGCGAGGGGGCACATTGGTAGGGAAGGGGCACATAGGTAAGGAGGGGGCACATTGGCAGGGAGAGGGCACATTGGCAGGGAGAGGGCACATTGGCAGGGGGCACATTGGCAGGGAGAGGGCACATTGGCGGGAGGGGCACAATGGCAGGGAGGGGGCACATTGGCGGGAGGGGGCACATTGGTGGGAGGGGCACAATGGCATGGAGGGGGGCACATTGGTAGGAGGGGGCACATTGGCAGCGAGGGGGCACATTGGTAGGGAGGGGGCACATTGGTAGGGAGGGGGCACATTGGTAGGGAGGGGGCACATTGGTAGGGAGGGGGCACATTGGTAGCAAGGGGGCACATTGGTAGGGAAGGGGCACATTGGTAAGGAGGGGGCACATCCCTACATTGGTAGGGAGGGGCACATTGGTGGGGAGGGGGCACATTGGCGGGGAGGGGGCACAATGGTAGGGAGGGGCACATCGGCAGGGAGAGGGCACATTGGCAGGGAGCACATTGGTAGGGAGGGGGCACATTGGCGGGGAGTGGGCAAAATGGCAGGGAGGGGGCACATTGGTAGGAGGGGGCAGATTGGTAGCAAGGGGGCACATATGTAGGGAGGGGGCACATTGGTAGCAAGGGGGCACATTGGTAGGGAAGGGGCACATTGGTAAGGAGGGGGCACATTGGCGGGGAGTGGGCACAATGGCAGGGAGGGGGCACAATGGCAGGGAGGGGGCACATTGGTAGGGAGGGGGCACATTGGCAGGGAGGGGGCACATTGGCGGGGAGGGGGCACATTGGTAGGGAGGGGGGACATGTGTGGGGAGGGGGCACATGTGTGGGGAGAGGGCACATTGGTGGGGAGAGGGTACATTGGTGGGGAGAGGGCACCTAAGGGGAGGGGGGGCACCTAAGGGGAGGGGGGCACCTAAGGGAGGGGCACCTAAGGGGAGGGGGCAAATGGGGAGGGGGGCACCTAAGGGAGGGGGCACCTAAGGGGAGGGGGCAAATGAGTTCTGTGATTGCCATCATTGATTGCCATCATAAGTGAAATAACATTTGAGAGAATGTCCAATGTAATCTTGATGGAGACCTCATTACAATAATTCTTAAACCCCCCCCCCCCAAATACCCTGTCTGGATCCGCCACTGAAACAGGTGTAAGAACCTAACTTAACAGATATAGAACAAATAGAAATGACATTTGAGGGAATACCCAATGTAATCTTGACAGAGACCTCATTACAAAATAATAGGCTGGCTGGTGATCTACGACGCACACGTTCACCACAATAGAGCCCCCTATACAGAGTATAGGGGCTCCAATGAAACAGAGTTCAGGCCTGTTTGTTTATAGGCCTACACATAAACAAGCTATTGTTGTGATGTGGTACAACAGGAAATCAAAATATTGGAACCCAAAAATTCCACACAGTTCCAATCCAACGGGAAAGTAAGGTTGTAAAATTAAAGCTACATGGCAAAATTGGTAAAAATAAAATTATTTACACAGTTATGTCTTGATCAATCATAATATAGTACTTATTGCATAAATTGTGCTGTATTGGACAGTCATTTTACTTGATAGAAGACAAAATAAATCAAAGAAGACATGTAAGTTATGATGTAAGTGAAATTGAATTGACATTTATTTTTTAATCTGCTCAACTTGATATCACATTAATGACCAATTTTTTAATTATTTACTCTCATTCACACTGTGGTGTTATTTACAATATAAAACATAAAATAATTACAATTAACTAAAAGCACATATATGTGTTTGATCCTTCTTGGGTTCACATTTTATTTTATAAAAAGGGTTGTTAAAGGAGAGGAAACAGTCACATCACGCTTATGAGGAGGCAAAACACAGATCAAACATATTTAGAATGTCTGGCAGAGTTTCAGGCAAGTCAGGTAAGCAATAGCTAAGATCCTGCGTTACAAAGCACAGGCCTGCACAAATATACCGTACTTGAGGGTATTATCAGCACCTTAAGCAAAAGGAGGTCTCGGAAGTACCAAAATTAGGTCAAATGCCACCATACAAGTATTCTGGGAACCAGCATAACCATTTTGCAAAATCCCATCAGACAACAACCCCATTCAATCTAGTTCCGGTATCGGTGGGGACCTAAATGTAGATACAGTCATTGGAGAGTATTATCAGCATAGTGAGGGTATTATCAGCACATGGATGGTATGTTATACAGTTTGGTGCTTAGTAGCATTGTTAAAAGTGCTAGATAGTGCAGCCAATGGACCCGTTGTGAGAAGAATCATTGTCTCACCACGCTAGGTGCCCTGTTACCCATACCTTGTCACGGCACAACTCAGGCCACAGGTCTGATTGTGCTGCTAATGAGACAGAAATGTTGAATTTATTCAAGTAAAACTAAAGATATGGTGTAACATACTTGTGAGAATTTAATGCAGTTGTAAGGGGTAAAATACCAAAATGCTAATACCGTTCCAATGCATTTGCCATATATACTCAAATAAAGGACCCCCCTCGAATAGAGGCCCCCCTCAAATAGAGGCCCTGGGTAGGTGCTGATAATACCCTCCATTCTACTTTTACGGGTTTCATTTTCAACACCCCTCCCCCATTTGGACGGTGAAATGTGTAATAACTCAAAAATGGGCCTAATGCCTTGACAGGGATAGGAGCTAATGTTTGGGACCCATTTCCAGAGCCCTACTGCCTTTTTCAGCTGATTGTGACGGTCAACACAACAAAACGTCCTTTTATCTCGAGAGTTAAAAATGACGTTTCAAACAATGAGGTGTTATTTCTTGTGCAGAAACATGCAATCTGAGGCCAGTTAGGCCCTTAGTTAGGTTGTGATGACTACCAAAATCCTTTAAGAATTGCTTCATGAAAATTTATGAGTTTCGGCACCAAGACATGTGTGCTTGACTAAGTTGTAAACAAGCAAAAACTTCCAGGGGTGCTGATAATACCCCCCCTGCTGATAATACCCTCAATTACGGTATGGTTATAAAGATTTACTATTTACTAGCTAGCTATGAAGGGGCTGCACTTCTACTATGCTGCTATGTCAGCCTAGCTATGTGCAAAGAGAAAACAATCCAAATTTGTCAACAAAAAACTTTTCGTATTGCTCTTGCAAGGTGATCAAGTGTAACCACAGCTAACCATGACATGCACCAGCTACTGACTTAGTGATGGGATATATGGTTTCTCTACCAGAGGCATGAAACTGTCAGCGATGTCACAAGGAGCTGTAACTTCTCCAAGCATGCTTTCACCCTGCAGCATATATGTTTTTGCATACAATGTTGTCGTTGTCTGCAACTTCCTCAGGCTCAGTGCCCGCAGGCTTTTCTTCTTGGCGCGCAATCTGCAGCTGCTGAACTTGCAAGAGAATGGCGAAAGTGTCAGTGGAGCACAATTTCAGAGTCCATGCATCCTTGCTTACAAGACCGATGACAATGAATATCGATTTCCAAGTATGCAGTACATTCTTTGCTAGCTATAGGCAATTCCCGGGCATCAAATAATACGACACAAAATAAATCAAAAGCAAACTATCAACACACCTTCAATTTTTTTGCCACAGAGGAGCTTCTTGGCCCTGGATGCAGCCAATTAGTGTTCACACAAGAGGGAGTTCATGCATCACATTGACGCCTCCTGGTGAGATTACTTTTGTCGTCTGCAAGAAAATACTTTTCTAGCAGACAACCAAAGTGGGGATACCTGTAGATCAGAACTAGGATACCAGCAAGACTGCAACTGTCAGTTTGTGCAACTGTATGGTTGGTGGAGGATAAATGGATCATACATGGATTGGTGGTGGTGAGTTTGTGTTCTTCTATAATTTGCACCATGAATCAGTCATTCACTGATTCAGTGGCATCACCCAGGCCCAGGGCCCTGGGCACATAGGCGTATTTCGCAGGGGGTCAGGGGGGGCTGCAGCCCCCCCTGGCATCAGGGCAAATGGCATATATCAGGGCAAATCCTGACCAATCAGGGCAGATCCACTGCCCTGGTCACATTTGCGCCATGTTAAAATTTCAGGGCAAAATAGTCACAGCCCCCCCGCAAGACAGCCGTCCCGTACGCCTATGCCTGGGCATCACCAACATGACCAAGTCCAAGGGCCCGGGGGGGGTACTTCGCGGACTTTTGCATACGGATGCGCCACGGCAATTTTGAAAACCAGAACCATTTTAATCCGGAGGTTGCGCCAAAACCACATACCATTTTAATCCTTCACTAAAATTTTTTGGCAACCAATTTAATCTCTATGGTTTTTAAACCATTTTAATCCTCTTTTGAAGCCGATTCTAACGGTACCAAACATGTTGGGGTTGCGAAAACCAGAACCAAATTAATCAGAATTGTCAAAAAACCAAAACCATTTTAATCCAAGAAGGCCAAAAAACCTAAACCATCCAGCGGCGCCTCTATACACAGGGGCTCCTAAACCAATGTACATGACGTCAACTTATTATATTGTATTCTATTATGAAAGTTAATGAAATTGGTTTAGAAGCCCCTGTGCCTCTATATACACCCTTATAGAGTGAGTACCCCCCCCGGGTCCAAGGGGTAGGGGGTGCTATCGGCCCCCCCCCCCAGAGAATCGCGTGCCCCCCCTAGCCCCAGAAACGTGGCTACTCTTCTGATGGTGCCCGCCCCCAGTTACGCCGATGCTGCCCCCCGAGTTCCTCTGTATCTTCCACTCCTCGTAGGCTTATATAGGTGCAAACTGGGATCATGGCCCGGGCCCCGGGGGTACTTCGCGGACTTTTGGATACGTAATTACGGATACGCCACGGCAATTTTGAAAACGGAACCATTCTAATCCAATATTTGCCAACCAATTTAATCTTAATGCTTTCAAAACCATTTTAATCGTCTTTTCAAGCCGAATCTAACGACACCAAACATGTTGGGGTTGCAAACACCAGAACCAAATTAATCAGAATTGTCAAAAAACCAAAACCATTTTAATCCAAAAAGCCAAAAAAACCAGTACCATCCAGCGGAGCCTCTATATATACACCCTTTCAGAGTGAGTACCCCCCCCCCGGGGATCATGGGAAGGGCCTCACACTAAATGGACTTTGAAACCACGAAGATCCCATGCGCTTGAAGGTACTGGTAAGATAATACTAACGTTACGTTTGGGCACTAGTAACCCCCCCCCCCACCCCCTACGGTAACGAAATCGGAATTGCTGAAATACCAATACCAGAACCATTTTAATCCATGAAACCCATCTTCACAATGTCAAGGTCCCACTACCGAAAAACCAAATCCCCAGCCGGTAAATTTTAATGTAAAAAAAAAAAATTTGTTAGGATATTTTTAGTGCATTATTAAGCCCATTCAGCATTTCCAGGACTGAAGATGGATCTGCACCTGAAGATCTCTTCCGACTTTTCCCTGGTCTAAATAAGATGTATAAGATGTAGGCTTCTAAAGTGTTTTCTAGTCAAGAGTTTTAACACACTTCTGAGAAAACTCACGAGAGTTGACTAGACAAATTCCAGTGAGTGTTGGTTGGCCTGTAGGCTACTCCTTATAATGCCATTGGTAGCAGACGCATGCAGGATTCAGGACCAAGTTTTAAAACTCAGTAAGGGACCAGAGTCACCAGACTGTACATGTCCCTTCTATTCAAATCCTTCAAGGGAATTGCTTGCAACTCATCCCAGGGAGCATATTGTGTTTCATTAGAGGGATCATCCAATTATTAATCTAATAGACGGGACAGAGCCACCGGCTCTCCGAGCGAAGCGAGGTGTCTCGTCCCTTATGGCAAACATGTGAGTGGAGTGATCCAGATGGTTCAATCAAAAATTTTGATTCAGACATCCCATAATATGATCCTGGCATTTGCCTCTCTTCACGCGTGACTACAACGTGACTACCTTCTTCTTCTTCTTCTCCTCTGTTTGATATTCCGTCTGTTTATGAGGCGAACCAAAAATTATCCAAAAAACATTTTTTTTCGAAAAAAGGAAAATTTTCGGAAAAAAAGAAAATTTCGCGGGAAAAAAAAATTTCCCCAAAAAACAAGAATTCCAAAAAAAGACATTTTTTCAGAAAAAAAAAATTTGAAGAAAAAAAATTGAGGGGAAAAAAAAATTTTCCCAAAAAAAAAAAATTCCAATTCCAAAAATAAAAAATTCCAAAAAAAAAAAAAAAATTCCACAAAAACAACAATTTCCACAAAAAAGAAAAATTTTCCCCAAAAAAAAAAAAATGCTTTGGCATTTACCTATGAATATTGTTAATCAAACGAGCATTTACATGTCCCGTCTTCTATGCTGTGGCATTATCATATTAATTTTTAATTGTTGTGAAATAAATAAGGGGATGGGGAAAGATCTTTACCCTAGGGAGCATACTGTATTCATAAAAGGGAGCATTCAGTTATTTAAATATTTTCAATTGTTTGGGAAAGAAACAGCCCTTTCAGAACTTAAAACTGCAGGCCCGGGGGTGGGAGTTTTTGTCTGAACTTTTCGTAATACTCAGTTTAACAGGCCCCATTTAAGCATGTAACTCCCAAACGGAGCCTCCATTTAGGACTTCAGGGAGTTACGGGAGTTGATAGGACTTACCAGGAGTTGTGAGAGTTACTGGGAGGTACCGGAGTTACGGGAGTTGGCAGGAGTTAAATGGGAGTTACTGGAGTTAGCGGGAGTTAGTGGGACTTACTGGAAGTGACCGGAGTTAGCAGGAGTTAAATGGGAGTTACAGGAAGGAGTTAGCGGGAGTTAGTGGGAGTTAGCAGGAGTTTGTGTGAGTTAGCAGGAGTTGCTGGACGTCTAGGAGTTCCGGGAGTTACATGCTTAAATGGGGACTCACCTTGCCTAGAAGTTGAAATTGTTTTTTTCCTCATGGAATTTCTGAGATCCTCCAGCATTATCTGTTTATACTGTTTAAGGACGTCAATCCTGTATCGCAGATCGAAATTGATCTTCGACAACTTGCACAATTTGTTATAACACTGATAGCAGACATAATCCTCCGCTGTGATGCCCTCTGCTTCAATGCCCAGTACTTCACAGTAGACATCCTTGAACGGGAATAGGTCTATCTCTGGTAAAACTTTCACTGCTTCCCTCCTAGCAGTGCTAGCACTGGCCTTCTTTTGTAAAATGTCCACACAAATACTGCAAACTGCTGCTCTTGCTAGACTGACATTGGTAGTTTTATGATTCCATCTGAGATCAGCCAACGCTGTTGCTTTATCCTCTTTCAGAACATCAATCTTGTTTTTCAAATCAAAGATGCTCTCAGCCAACTTGGACCATGTGTTGTAACATTGAGCACAAAGATTAGTTTTAGTTGAAATGTCCTTTCTTTCTATTTGCAAAACTTCACAATATAGACCTATTACTGTCTTTGAGCCTGATAACACATTTCTCCAGGCCTTCTCTGCTAAACTGTCCCTACATATACTGCATGTAACTTCCATCATAGCTCATCATGTTGCAATGTTTTCAAAAATGGTGCCCTGCTCAAATGTGTGTATTTTTGAGTTGTCACTGTGTTCTACAGCAAACTGACCCCATTTCTATAAATAGATTTATTTGTCAAGATTCTCAAAGTGGGGCAACAGAGTCTTGCTGCAACCATTCAAATAAAGATGTCATGACATATATATATTACATCAAACATGATCAGGGCCAGCTGACAATGCCCTGAAATGAGTAAAGGGGGTGACCATTTAATATCCAGACGAAGGGGGGGGTTGGATTTTTTTTTAAATAAATAATTTCTTGGTCAGTTTTGGTGAAATAATTTTTTTAGGCTGTCTAGAAATAAATAATTTCTGTCAGGGTATTTCTCGAAATTACCATCTGCTCATGACAACCAATGTCTTCAGTCCCACATGACACTCACCCCAGCACTGTCATCTCTCTCCCATGACCTTCTCAAAGTGTCATGGCCCAGCCATGACTTAAGCAGTGCTCAAAATCATCTTTGACAGGCTATTTAAAAACTAGAAATGTCATAACCGGAAACCGGTGATTGATGCGCTGCCCGGACTGAGTCCTAAGGGTGAATCACACATGTATCCGTAGTTAGTGTATATCCCTCTGTGTAATATTTCAGTCAAATCTTGGCTCACAGGATCACTGCTGTCTTGGCTAAATACACATTTCCTGGCCATCCCACTGACCCAAACTATCCACCTTTCTTTGATTTTACTCTCCTGTCTTTCTGCCCAGGAGTAATTTACCAGCTTGTTATTGCTCTCTTATTTACGATTGGCAACACTGCTCTTGCATCTATCTATCTATCTGTCTATCTGTCTATCTATCTATCTATCTATCTATCTATCTATCTATCTATCTATCTATCTATGTGTTTAGCTGTCTATCTATCTGTCTATCTATCTCGAGGCCTTCCCTTCCTTCCCCCACTACATTCGGCATAATCACGAAATAGCCCCCGCCCTCCGATAACGGAATGAGCGAGACCATTGAAAAGCATAGGCTGCCACTCATTCCGTCAGAGGTGCGGGGCTTATTTCATGATTATGCCCTACATTCCTCCCTTCATGCCTTTTTTCATTCTTTGTTCATTCCTTCCTTCATTCATTCTTTTCTTCCTTCCTTCCTGCATTCTTTCTACCGAATTTGTAAACACAGGATCTAGCTGGCACTAGGATGCTTTTAGGACAAATTTAGTATAAACAAGTTGTTGATAACAGCTAACTTTTACAGTTAACATCAAACAGGACTGCTACAAGGTGTTTCATGTTTCTCACACCTAGTTCCATGTGATAAATGGACATTCTTGAAGTATAAAGTATATGCTGACCTGCTTTTTTCACTTCTAAGGGAATACTTGATATGTGAACAGGAATTAAGGTATGTTTTTCTTTAGGCTTTCTTATCATTGTCAGCTAATAGTAAATAACATGTCACATGAAATATTGTCCATTAGATTTGTAATATGATTGCACCACTTTCAATAAACTTCCTGTTGAGATTAATTGAGTACAAGCAAGCACTGACATAGACCAACTGCACAAATCAAGTAAAAAAAAATCATTGTACTTGTTTGAAATTAAAGATTAGATCTGCCAATTCTACATAGAATTCAACTTGCATTAAAATAACACAAACTGGTAAATTCACAACATTGGGGTGATATGAAACAATACCAATCAACACAATTGCATGTTTTTCAGAACTAAGTGAGTTCAATTCATTTAATTAGTCCAGTAGAGCCCCACTATGTCATAGGAACCCAAAAAGCTGTAAAACAAATCTCACTGAATTGAAAGCGAGTGCCCCCCCCTCAATGATGACTGTGATGCAGCCATAGTCCTGTGCCCTGCTATGTGAATGCATACAGGCCAGGAGACGAGGCTAATGCAGCCATAGCCACACTTGGGGAGTGTGTGTGTAGAACTGGGCAAGAAATACTTTCAAAATGTCACAATAAAGGCACTAAATGTTAGTTTAAAGATTCGGGGACAAACTTTATGACAGTAACGTAACATACAGTGAAGAAGGGCTCTGAAAGTAGTGGCAGGTGCCCAGTAGCTTTTACAGAAAATTGGGGCAAGAATGTTAACATTTCAGTGTGTGCAAAAAAGCTTGCTTACGAAACCAAGGACTTGCCCAAGGGGGGGCACCCCCAGGGCAGCGCAATAACTACTGCAGATATCACTTCCAAACTTGGCATAAAGTTTTATCACAGTATGAACTAACTCTATAAATTTTGGCAGGCTTATCCATTACATAATGAGGAAAAGAACCCGAAGGCTCCAGAGAAATTTAATTAGGAAACTGTCATCAGCTGCTGATGAATTTGCGGTATCTTGCAAAATGGGATAAAATATGTCCCGCTACTGGCATGCTGCTGCAGTGCATGCGAAAGCAAATTGACTTTGGTCAATTTTGGCTGACGGAAAAACTCCTATGGTCAGACAATTTTCATTTATGTCAGACAAGCAATCATGCGAAATGCAAAATATATTTTCAACTATTTTGATACATTGCATTTAAAACTTGCCATCATTTGGCCTATAATTAAAAGTAGATATCTATAGCTAGCCTAAACATTTAAATTGGCCAAACATACACAATATGATTGGTATACATGATCATCAATAAATCCGATCCCATTCTTTTGTCGAAAATAGGGGAATACAGGGACACATCGGATCATCAAATCAGACTTCAGTTGTCAAATACATTTCAACATTTTAACAATAGCATTCATTCTCAGCAAAACTGTGGAAATATTTCAGCTAAATGTAGCTTTTGGCCGGTGTTAGTTCCATCTGGCTGTGACTTCCTTTAGTCGCATTATTTTCTTCATTTGTAGATTGTAATTAGTACATGCAGTTGGTACTCATAAAGTGCTTGTGTCACACTTTGTTCTGCCCATGATCAACAATTGCAGTTAGTCAATGGGGGTCAAAGGAAGCTACAAAAACAGAATTGCAATCCACTGAACTTCAGATTGGCTCACTTGAAACAACTGCAAATTGCCATTTGCAGCAGTGTGAAAGGCCAGTAAATTGTCCAGCTGATTCTTTGTGTCATGTACAGCAGTTTATTTTCTGTCAGATTTTTTGTCTGACCTGAGCCATAGACAGGTCGGACAATGTCAAAAACGGCCAGGACTTACCTGGAATTGCAATTGTCCTCATATGACGGTAATATCCCGGACTGTTTAGTCACGAGTGTTGACTAGACAAATTCCAGTGAGTGTTTGTTGGCCTGTAGGGGAGACCGGGGCACGTTGGTCCGCTTTTTTTATTTTTTGGCAACCAATTAGAAACTTCTCTAAATATTTGAAAAATCTTTTTACTGCTGACTTCTGAACATCTACACTACCCTTATGCCGAACCAAGTTGATCTACCTTCTATAGTTGTGGAGAAAAATAAGTTTGAAAAATTTTTTTTTGGTGGTCCAACATGCCCCGGAACCTGGGCACGTTGGACCGCCATGTGGGGCACGTTGGACCACGGAATAAAAGTCCAGGAAAGTAGAAGACAGTGAGCAAACCCCACATTTTATTCTCATAGATCACAACACACACTTGTGTGTCATTGCAGAATGAATTATATTGGAATATTTACCCAGATAATTTTAATAAGTCTTGTTTCAGCTAGTAGGGCTGGCAGATTAGCCAACTGAATTGATTTTCCCCTCATATTGTACATTAATGACTTAAGTGCTCTATTAGTGTTAAAAATTACACAGCTGGCATTTTGCCGATAATTTTTTGTCAGTCAATCGAGTTTATAATGGTCCGACGTGCCCCGGCCATGCTGGTCTAACCTGCTCAGACCCAACCTCTTATGAAAATGTGCATGCCTCGCTGACAAGGTTGAATGTGAACCCGGGAAACTTATATCAAACTTTACTTAATAAGTAGTGATAGTTTCAATTTATGAGACTTGTCCGACTAGATCCCAAATATTTTAAGAAGGGTAACCTAGCCATCGAGACTTGAAAAAGTCACTTTTTATGCCGAAAATCAGGAAACCTGAAATAGAACTCACAATTTTCCTTCAATGCTCATGAAATTTTTTGGCTAAAAGGCATACTACTAAAGGTCTCTTCATCGGGGATTTGGATAACTGCGCATGTTTTATTAAAAAAACAAGAATCCGCGGATTCAAAGCTAGCCATTTGCTATTACATTAAAGGGGCAGTGATTTACATGGAATGGGTTGATAGCAATGTTGACCTAATCTATAGTATATCCATACTGAAGACATGTAAATAAGAATTTGAAGAATGCACGAATGATATCATGAAATCCTCGAAATAAAAGAGCAACTAGCAAGCTGCTTGTAAATTTGAGGGAAAATAATAAATACAACAAAATTAGAAAGATAGATAAATAGTAAGATAGAAGGCAGATGGACTTGAAAGGGGCGGCCTTCCGCCTTAATAGGAAGGAATGCTCATGAAAAATGGGAAGATCAGGCATTAATTATGAGTTGAAATGATTTGAACTCTGTCATTGTCATTGTCATTTTAATGCAAGTGAAGTACAATGAAATGAATAACCCCATTTCACTGAGTGGTCTGAACATTGGCCCCAAACAACTTTTTGTAAAACAGTGATTCTCAATTTGCTTTCCACATGAAGCAGACATAGCACTTTAATTCCAAAAACACAACTTTCAAAATTTAACCTAAAGCAGTGACCAAGTTTTGAAGCTTTAATATTACATTGAAATTCAATAAACATACTCCAGAATGTGTCTCAACAAGAGGCAAGGCTGGGAAATCTATCAGCCAATGGGATTGAAGGATTAAAGCGACACTTTTCCCCTGGTGTTAACTGATAGAATTTCCATGAAGTTAAAACTTTCGGGCCCTTCTTTTTACACAAATTAGCCACAAAATCAATTGTTGATGTGGTAAAATAGGAAACTAAATGCATGAAAGCCAAAAATATCATACAATCAGAACTCACATTTTACAGTGAAAAGAAGGTTGTACAATTAAAGTGTAATACTAGGCCAAATTTTGGAAAATTTAAATCAAGATGATTTTAATAACTTTTATGTTTTCATCAATAAAGTCATGGCACTATATCATCATGTTCAATAAATAACATGCAAGCACTTCAACCTCTAGGTGCTTTTTTAGATAGAATATCTATCTACTTCCTATTAATTTGCATATCTGATTTTCTGTAAGGATCTATCTATCTATCTATCTATCTGTCTATAGCCCCCAACGCTCCCCTCTTCCTTCCAACCTCTGTCCGTTCCTTCCTCCCTCACTCGCTCTTCCTCCCGCACTCGCTCTTCCTTATACTTGCATTCAGTCATGGACAGTTTTGGGTGGCATTTAAAACTAACTCACAATAATATAATTTCATACAAATTATATTGAATTAGGCCCAACTTTGCCTACCTTGAGACTATTATCTCTCTCTTTCCTAATCTTGTTTTATGAAGCTAGCTATTGGCTGTTGCAATGCACCACAGGGGTGTCCTAACTTGCTATTAAACAGGTGAACTAATTATCATTTTCAAAACAACTGTATTGTGATATATATATGTATGCCTAATACCCATTATACCTGTAGGCCTATGTTATATTCAGAGTTGTTAAATGTGAATATAAGTATCTCTAGTCAATCATCACACAAAGGTCTATATTTTTCTCACCAAGGAGCTTTTTTTGCGATGATTGACTATAAATATGAACTTCCGAAGGTCAGGATTAAGTTTATACAATTGAGAGACAAAATTAGATGACTCATTTAAACAAGATGTCATGGATATTGATGGATACACATGTGTAAGACAGGACAAAAGATCAAACAGAGGGGGTCTATTGATTTATATTGCAAATGACATCCCCTTCTCCTTAGGAAGTAATAGTGTAAGCAATGATGAGATAGAATGTCTATCAGTTGAACTCAATGTTGCAGAAGAAAAAATAATGTTATTAGGCATGTATAAAAACCCTAAGACAGATCCCATTAGGTTTAAAAAGTACTTTGAGGAAACATGTGAACAGGTGTGTGATGCATATGAAAACATAATAATAATTGGTGATCTCAACTTTAATATGTTCCATGATAATATGTTATCATCTTTGATACCACCCTTTGGTCTGTCTAATGTCATAAAGGAAGCAACTTGCTGTAAGTCTAGCACTCCCACATTGATCGATGTTATGTTAGTGACAAAAAGAAGGAAATTGTTGAAAAGCTTTTCAAAAAACACGGGGATTAGTGATTTTCATAATCTGATAGGTGGTGTCCTCAGAGTTCACAAGCCTCACCCACAAACTAAAGTTGTAACATTAAGAAGTTTTTCCAAAATCAACTACAGCAAAGTGATAGGAGAAATATCCGAACCAAATTTAGTGCAACAAGTATTGGCTAGCTCAGATGCAAATGAAGCTTATGAAGCCATCATTGAGCAATTAAACAAAGTGTTGAGCAAACACGCTCCAAAGAAAAGGGTAGTGATAAGGAAGAAAGACTTCCCTTGCATGTCAAAGAAGTTAAGAAAAGCCATGTTCAATAGGAATCAATTAAGAAATAAATATTTCAAATCTCGTTCAAATGAAAACCTTGCACTTTATAGGCAGCAAAGAAACAAAGTAAATGAAACTAGATGAAGCATAGGATAAGGGATCATCCAGTGCATGGAATGCTGTCCCACAGGGACGAAATGTCGCCGCAATAATATATTTTTATTTATACATAAGTCAGAAGCCAAACACTTAAGACAGAAAGAGTTAAATTGAACCATACTCTACTCAGTTGTACCATAAGGGGGTACCCCCAGGGGCACCCCGGGAAGGTATGTCATTTTTAAAATGAATCATTGCATGTTGTACTGATGGTAATTGTTTGGCAAGTTGACAACTGAAAAGTTCAGGATACATGACAACATTGACCACATGGCTAGAATCTATTTATAGATCAATGTCAATCAATGGGCAAATGTTGTGAAGATGTGCAGACATAAGGTAAGGTCCCAATAGATTGATTGACAGTATAAACATCCCTCAAAGAAACAAGATTTTTTCAATTACTTACAAATTGGGCCTAACAATACCCAATACTCATTACCTAGTAGCTTAGGCCCATGTGTTTTGAATTCAATGAATTAATAGGCTTAATTAGGCCAACAACATTTCAAGAGGTATAGTAGGCATTCATTTCTTGATATTCTACAACTAATTAAAGTTCCTGAAATCAAATTGCATGGGCTCAGCCGAAAACTGCATGTTGACAGCTGGTGTAGAAGTTGAGATATCATAATTCATGATTTTCTAATGAAATCAGGTGATTTCTTTAATCAGGGGTCAATGAGTTTAAGAAAGTCAGGTAAGAGAGGAGATTAATGGCAAAAACAGTGTATGTCATTGTTGATGTCTAGAGCAACATAATGTCAACTTGAAAACAGTGCAACAAAAAGATTCAGACTCTTGGCGCGGTATAGTCTGTCATAACAATGCAGATTATTATTGTTATGGAAACAATATATTAACTAAATATAAACATTTCTGAAAAAGCTAATTAATTTATTAATCCCTTTCACCAAAGTCACAACAAAATTCAATAACACGCACATTAACGCAAACATAACTTCAATGGAATGAAGTTTCATTCCACGCCACCAAGCAAGCGACGCCTGGACAGGCCCGCCACAGAGTAGCCGGCAGATCTAACGATCTAGCCGGCGACAATTAAAAAGCAAGAAATAACCAAGTATTTTCAGGATAAATGTAAACAAGGCACAAGGAACAAGGATTTTTGGAAAGCAATAAAACCAATGTTTTCTAATCTAGGACAAAATCAGACAGCATAACACTTCGAGAAAATGCTGAGTTAGTCTCTGATGATTCTAAAGTGTGTAGTATATTTAACACCTTTTTCAAAGACATAGGATCAAACATAGGATATGCAGAAAACAATAAAAGGCCAATGACTGATATCATTGCTCAATACAAAGATCACCTTAGTGTAAAGAAAATATTCCAGGAAATAAAGAAAAGTGATGACAGACAGTTTGTTTTCCGATTTGTTAGCTCTAGAGAAATTGTAAAAATAACTAGTATTCAACCTTTAAAAAGGTTAGGCAATGATTCGACCTCAAATATATGAGTAAAACAAATTATATGAGACTATGTCGGATTATTATGGTAGAGACCCTGTAAGCTGAAGTTTCTACTTATATTATGTTGTAAAGTAGACACACTTAGCCCATGCAAAATTTAAAGAAAATTGTCCATGTCAATCACAAGATATAGCCATTTACCCCTTTTGGGGGTTACTACCTAAAACCGAAACTGTTCATCCAGTAACATCCATTAAGTACAAGCCTAGATCCAACATAAACTTGACATTCCATTTTAAACAACCAAATTCCTCAAAATACGTATTTACCCCCCTTTGACCTTGATTACGAGGGTAAATTATCCTATACTGTAACGTTTTCTCTTTTAACATGTGCCTGAGTCAATATCCCATACGTGTGCAAAATTTGAAGTAAATCGTCCATGTCAGTCACAAGTTATAGTCATTTACCCCTTTTGGGGGTAATTATTAAAAACCGAAACTTTTCATCCAGTAACATCCATACGAATAACCTAGACCAAACGTGCAACTAATATTCCATTTTAAACAACCAAGTTCTTCAAAATATGTATTTACCCCCTTAGAACTTGATTACGAGGGTAAATCACCCTATTCTGTGAATTTTTTCCTTTTAGCATGTGTCTGAGTCAATGTCACAAACGTGTGCAAAATTTGAAGTAAATCGTCCATGTCAATCACAAGTTATAGTCATTTACCCCTTTTGGGGGTAATTACCCAAAACAGAAAGTTTTCATCCAGTAAAATCCAACCGGATAGCAGTAGACCAAACATACAGCTGATATTCCATTTTGAACAACATAACTCCTCAAAATATATATTCACCCCTTTTGGCATTGATTACGAGGGTAAATACCCTATGTTGGCAATACTGTTAAAATTATTTGTTTAATATGTGCCTGAGTCAATATCCCAAACGTGTGCAAAATTTGAAGTAAATCGTCCATGTCAATCACAAGTTATAGACATTTACCCCTTTTGGGGGTAATTACCCAAAACAGAAACTTTTCATCCAGTAAAATCAAACCGGATACCCGTAGACCAAACATACAGCTGATATTCCATTTTGAACAACATAACTCCTCAAAATATATATTCACCCCTTTTGGCATTGATTACGAGGGTAAATACCCTATGTTGGCAATACTGTTAAATTTATTCGTTTAATATGTGCCTGAGTCAAATTCCCAAACGTGTGCAAAATTTGAAGAAAATCGTCCAGGTCAATCACAAGTTATAGACATTTACCCCTTTTTGGGGGGTAATTACCAAGCTTCGGGCAACAAGGATTACATAATACAGAAACCATTAATATATTACCAGACTATCATTGAAATCCTTTCATTAAAACCAAAGTTTTACAATGTTTTCACTCTTGGGGCAAAACACCCTATTTTCAACACCCCATTACATAGCTACCCCTTCACATAATCAAAATATAAAATATCACTTACCTTGAATGGTTAGTCAGGCTACCTATCAGTGAAAGAACTGAGTTTCTAGCTTGCTTAGTTTTTCTGGAAACCTGTGCAAACCTGTTTTAGTCAAATTGGGGTAATTACCCCCTTACCCTCATTGCACAAAAACAATTATGGGTTACAAATGTTGGGATACATGTTTATATATATATTCCAGAGTTTCAAATTGATTCTTGTAATATTAAAAAAGTTATTCCACTTTTAAGTTTTCCAATTTTCGACTTTGAGATGACCTGTGACCTTGAGTTCAAGGTCAAGGTCAACCATCTTCTCCCAAAATGAAGTACTAACCATGGACTATATATGTACCAAGTTTCAAGTCTCTAGCACAAAAACCTACTGGCCAAGAAAAAAATAATAATAATAACTAGGGTCCCAGGGGACTTCAACCTTAAAAGGTCAAAGGGATGATTCGACATTAAAACATTCGATAATATGCGTAGAACAAGGTGGAAAACCTAATACTCCATTATCAACACAATGTTATATTAACGCCTTCCAACTAAGATTTATGGTGTAAATCGTCCTCTAACATCAAAAATTTACTTACATCATGTCCGCAGGACCACATAATAAACTTATGTAAAATTAGAAGACAATCGTCCAAGTCAATCAGCAGTTATAGACATTTACCCCTTTTTGGGGTGATTACCTAAATACGCATATTTTCATCCCTAACATCCCAAGTGTAGAGGCAAGAAGTAACCGATGCCAAATGCACCTTTTAAAAACAAGTATTGCTCAAAAACCATAATTACCCCCTTCGTTCCTGATTATAAGGGTAAATTGCCCCATTAAAGCAAATATACTCTTTCATTATGTCTCCAAACCATTATATTAAGCATTTGCAAGAAATGAAGAAAATCGTTCAAATCAATAAAAAGTTATAGCTATTTACCCCTTTTTGGGGTAATTACTTAAAACTGACAAATTTTATCCTCAAACATCAGTAATGAAAAGGCAAAAACCAATCAATGTGAAATACACCTTTAAAAACATAAGAACTGTTCAAAATACACATTCACCCCTTTCGACCCTGATTACGAGGGTAAATTACCCCATGAAATCAAATCTACACCTTCATAATGTCCCCATGTCCAAATGGTAAACCTGTGCAAAATTTGAAGAAAATCGTCAATGTCAATCACAAGTTACAGCTATTTACCCCTTTTTGGGGGTAATTACTTAAAACTGACAAATTTTATCCAGTAACATCAGTGATGAAAAGGCAAGACCCAATCGATGTCTAATACACCATTAAAAACTTAAGAACTGTTCAAAATACATATTTACCCCATTCGACCTTGGTTATGAGGGTAAATTACCCCAGGACTTCAAATTTACACTTTCATTAGGTCCTCAAGTCAAAAGAGTAAACTCTTGCAAAATTTGAAGTAAATCGTCAATGTCAATCACAAATTATAATCATGTACCCCTTTTTGGGGTAACTACCCCAAAACGTCATTTTTATCTTATGATATGACTCTAATTCATAAATACCATATACACTCCAAGTTTCATCAAATTCCCTCCATTCAAACCAAAGTTAAAAAATGTTTTCACTTTTTGGTCAAAACACCCATTTTTGAAAGTCCTGTTACTCAACAACCCCTTATTCAATCAAAATATAAAAGGTTTCTTACCATGGATATTTAGTCAGGCTACCAATCACAGCAAACACTGGGTCTCTAAGTGAAGTAGTTTTCTCTAAAAACACGAGCAATTGGTTTTTATCAAAGTGGGGTAAATACCCCTTTTTTGTCACATCAGAAAAAAAAATTCTACCCTCATTTGTAGAGAACCACCTTTGTACACATATATTTCAATCTCATTTCTGTAACTATAAAAATAAATGAATTAATCAACTTTGAAAATTTGAAAATTTTGACTTTGAGATGACCTGTGACCTTGAGTTCAAGGTCAAGGTCAAATATTTTCTACCAGAATGAAGTACTTACCATGGACTATATTTGTACAAAGTTTCAAGGCTCTAGCTTCAAAGTTAACTGGACAAGAAAAATAATAATAACTAGCAGTCAACCTTTGAAAAGGTAGGATATAAATCGACATGGAATACGTGGGCTTGCAGGCAAAAGATTGAACAATTCATACGAAAAATCAATGGAAACACATAACCAAATATACCATTGAAAACACAAAAACTGCTCAAAATACTTGTTCATCCCTTTTGGCATTGATTTTCAGGGTAAATTACCCGGTGACATCAAAGTCAAACTTGAATTATGTCCCCATGTCAAGATACTAAACCTGTGCAAAATTTGAAGAAAATCATCCAAGTCAATCAAAAGTTATGAATATTTACCCCTTTTTTGGGGTAATTAACTAAAAACGGCCATTTTAACTCAAAAACATCAATGGTGTGAAGTAAAGTCCCAACCGATGCCAGTTATACCATTGCAAAGATAAGAACTGCTCAAAACACATATTCACCCCCTTCGATCCGGAATATGGGGTAAATAACCCCATGACATCCATATCGTACTTGCATTATGTCCCCATGTCAAGATACTAAACCTGTGCAAAATTTGAAGAAAATCGTCCAAGTCAATCAAAAGTTATGAATATTTACCTCTTTTTGGGGGTAATTACCTAAAAACGGCAATTTTAACACAAAAACATCAATGGTGTGAAGTAAAGTCCCAACCGATGCCTATTATACCATTGCAAAGATAAGAACTGCTCAAAACACATATTCGCCCTTTCAATCCAGAATATGGGGGTAAATTAACCCATGACATCAAAATCATACTTGCATTATGTGCCCATGTCAAGATACTAAACTTGTGCAAAATTTGAAGGAAATCGTCCAAGCCAGTCAAAAGTTATGAATATTTACCCCTTTTTTGGGGTAATTACCTTAAAATGACAATTTTCACCTAAGGACATCTGTATTGTGAAGTAAAGTCCCAACCGATGCCTATTATACCATTGCAAAGATAAGAACTGCTCAAAACACATATTCACCCCTTTCGATCTTGAATATGGGGGTAAATTACCCCATGACATCAAAATCGTACTTGCATTATGTCCACATGTCAAGATACTAAACATGTGCAAAATTTGGAGAAAATCGTCCAAGTCAATCAAAAGTTATGACTTTTTACCCCTTTTTGGGGTAATTACCTAAAAACGACAATTTTTATCCAGGAACATCCACAGCACAAAGGTAAGTCTCAAACGATGCCTATTGTATCATTCAATACACAATAACTGCTCAAAACATGTCAAGATACTAAACTTGTGCAAAATTTGAACAAAATCGTCCAAGTCAATCAAAAGTTATGAATATTTACCCCTTTTTTGGGGTAATTACCTAAAAACGGCAATTTTAACACAAAAACATCAATGGTGTGAAGTAAAGTCCCAACCGATGCCTGTTATATCATTGCAAAGCTAAGAACTGCTCAAAACACATATTCGCCCCTTTCGATCCTGAATATGGGGGTAAATTAACCCATGACATCAAAATCATACTTGCATTATGTGCCCATGTCAAGATACTAAACTTGTGCAAAACTTGAAGGAAATCGTCCAAGTCAGTCAAAAGTTATGAATATTTACCCCTTTTTGGGGGTAATTACCTAAAAATGGCAATTTTAACCAAAAAACATCAATGGTGTGAAGTAAAGTCCCAACCGATGCCAATTGTACCATTGGAAAGACAAGAACTGCTCAAAATACATATTCACCCCTTTCGATCTTGAATATGGGGGTAAATTACCCCATTACATCAAAATCGTACTTGCATTATGTCCACATGTCAAGATACTAAACATGTGCAAAATTTGGAGAAAATCGTCCAAGTCAATCAAAAGTTATGACTTTTTACCCCTTTTTGGGGTAATTACCTAAAAACGACAATTTTTATCCAGGAACATCCACAGCACAAAGGTAAGTCTCAAACGATGCCTATTGTATCATTCAATACACAATAACTGCTCAAAATACATATTCACCCCTTTCGATCCAGAATAAGGGGGTAAATTTCCCCTTGACATCAAAATCATACTTGCGTTATCTCCCCATGTCAATATACTGGACTTGTGCAAAATTGGGAGAAAATCGTCCATGTTAATCAAAAGTTAGAGTCAATTACCCCTTTTGGGGTAATTACCCCCAAAACGTTATTTTTATTTTATAATGTGACTGTAATTCATGAATACTATATACACACCAAGTTTCATTAATTTCCCTCCATTCAAACCAAAGTTAAAAAATGTTTTCACTTTTTGGACAAAACACCCATTTTTGAAAGTCCAATAACTCAGAAACCCCAAGTTTGATCAAAATATAAAAAGTGTCTTACCATGGATGAGCAGTCAGGCTATCAATTACAGCAAAAACTGAGCCTCTAGCCATTATAGTTTTCTCTGAAAACATGAGCAACTGGTTTTTGTCAAAAGGGGGTAAATACCCCTTTACCCTCATCTCCCAATAAACGATACAGGCCAAAATTGTAGCAACACATGTTTATATAAAGGTTCCTAAGTCCTAATAATCTAACAATGATATTAAAAGAGATAATCCACTTTGAAATTTTGGAAAATTTGACTTTGAGATGACCTGTGACCTTGAGTTCAAGGTCAACCATTTTCACAAAAAATGAAAGTACTGACCAAGGACTACCTATGTACAAAATTTCAAGTCTCTAGCACAAAAACTAACTGGCAAAAAGTGGCCAAATAATAATAATAATAATAATAATATCAAAGAAAACAATATAAATCTCCTTAGAGTCGATTTATAACTAGCAGTCAACCTTTGAAAAGGTAGGATATAAATCGACATGGAATATGTGGGCTTGCAGGCAAAAGATTGAACAATTCATACGAAAAATCAATGGAAACACATAACCAAATATACCATTGAAAACACAAAAACTGCTCAAAATACTTGTTCATCCCTTTTGGCATTGATTTTCAGGGTAAATTACCCGGTGACATCAAAGTCAAACTTGAATTATGTCCCCATGTCAAGATACTAAACCTGTGCAAAATTTGAAGAAAATCATCCAAGTCAATCAAAAGTTATGAATATTTACCCCTTTTTTGGGGTAATTAACTAAAAACGGCCATTTTCACTCAAAAACATCAATGGTGTGAAGTAAAGTCCCAACCGATGCCTGTTATACCATTGCAAAGATAAGAACTGCTCAAAACACATATTCACCCCCTTCGATCTGGAATATGGGGGTAAATAACCCCATGACATCCATATTGTACTTGCATTATGTCCCCATGTCAAGATACTAAACCTGTGCAAAATTTGAAGAAAATCGTCCAAGTCAATCAAAAGTTATGAATATTTACCTCTTTTTGGGGGTAATTATCTAAAAACGGCAATTTTAACCCAAAAACAAAAATGGTGTGAAGTAAAGTCCCAACCGATGCCTATTATACCATTGCAAAGATAAGAACTGCTCAAAACACATATTCGCCCTTTCAATCCAGAATATGGGGGTAAATTAACCCATGACATCAAAATCATACTTGCATTATGTGCCCATGTCAAGATACTAAACTTGTGCAAAATTTGAAGGAAATCGTCCAAGCCAGTCAAAAGTTATGAATATTTACCCCTTTTTGGGGGTAATTACCTTAAAATGACAATTTTAACCCAAAAACATCAACGGTGTGAAGTAAAGTCCCAACCGATGCCTATTATACCATTGCAAAGATAAGAACTGCTCAAAACACATATTCACCCCTTTCGATCTTGAATATGGGGGTAAATTACCCCATGACATCAAAATCGTACTTGCATTATGTCCACATGTCAAGATACTAAACATGTGCAAAATTTGGAGAAAATCGTCCAAGTCAATCAAAAGTTATGACTTTTTACCCCTTTTTGGGGTAATTACCTAAAAACGACAATTTATATCCAGGAACATCCACAGCACGAAGGAAAGTCTCAAACGATGCCTATTGTATCATTCAATACACAATAACTGGTCAAAACACATATTCACCCCTTTCGATCCAGAATAAGGGGGTAAATTACCCCTTGACATCAAAATCATACTTGCATTATGTCCCCATGTCAATATACTGGACTTCTGCAAAATTTGGAGAAATTCGCCCATGTTAATCACAAGTTAGAGTCAATTACCCCTTTTGGGGTAATTTCCCCCAAAACGTCATTTTTATTCCATAATGTGACTGTAATTCATGAATACTATATACACACCAAGTTTCATGAAATTCCCTCCATTCAAACCAAAGTTAAAAAATGTTTTCACTTTTTGGACAAAACACCCATTTTTGAAAGTCCCATAACTCAAAAACCCCTTGTTTGATCAAAATATAAAAGGTGTCTTACCATGGATGAGTAGTCAGGCTATCAATTACAGCAAAAACTGAGCCTCTAGCCATTATAGTTTTCTCTGAAAACATGAGCAACTGGTTTTTGTCAGAAGGGGGTAAATACCCCTTTACCCTCATCTCCCAATAAACGATATAGGCCAAAAATGTAGCAACACATGTTCATATAAAGATTACCAAGTCTTAATATTCTAACAATGATATTAAAAGAGATAATCCACTTTGAAATTTTGAAAAATTTGACTTTGAGATGACCTGTGACCTTGAGTTCAAGGTCAAGGTCAACCATTTTCACAAAAAATGAAAGTACTTACCAAGGACTACCTATGTACAAAATTTCAAGTCTCTATGACAAAAACTGACTGGATAAAAATGGCCAAATAATAATAATAATAATAATAATAATATCAAAGAAAACAATATAAATCTCCTTAGAGTCGATTTATAATAATAATATCAAAGAAAACAATATAAATCTCCTTAGAGTCGATTTATAATAATATCAAAGAAAACAATATAAATCTCCTTAGAGTCGATTTATAACTAGCAGTCAACCTTTGAAAAGGTAGGATATAAATCGACATGGAATACGTGGGCTTGCAGGCAAAAGATTGAACAATTCATACGAAAAATCAATGGAAACACATAACCAAATATACCATTGAAAACACAAAAACTGCTCAAAATACTTGTTCATCCCTTTTGGCATTGATTTTCAGGGTAAATTACCCGGTGACATCAAAGTCAAACTTGAATTATGTCCCCATGTCAAGATACTAAACCTGTGCAAAATTTGAAGAAAATCATCCAAGTCAATCAAAAGTTATGAATATTTACCCCTTTTTGGGGTAATTAACTAAAAACGGCCATTTTAACTCAAAAACATCAATGGTGTGAAGTAAAGTCCCAACCGATGCCTGATATACCATTGCAAAGATAAGAACTGCTCAAAACACATATTCACCCCCTTCGATCTGGAATATGGGGGTAAATAACCCCATGACATCCATATCGTACTTGCATTATGTCCCCATGTCAAGATACTAAACCTGTGCAAAATTTGAAGAAAATCGTCCAAGTCAATCAAAAGTTATGAATATTTACCTCTTTTTGGGGGTAATTATCTAAAAACGGCAATTTTAACCCAAAAACAAAAATGGTGTGAAGTAAAGTCCCAACCGATGCCTATTATACCATTGCAAAGATAAGAACTGCTCAAAACACATATTCGCCCTTTCAATCCAGAATATGGGGGTAAATTAACCCATGACATCAAAATCATACTTGCATTATGTGCCCATGTCAAGATACTAAACTTGTGCAAAATTTGAAGGAAATCGTCCAAGCCAGTCAAAAGTTATGAATATTTACCCCTTTTTGGGGGTAATTACCTTAAAATGACAATTTTCACCTAAGGACATCGGTATTGTGAAGTAAAGTCCCAACCGATGCCTATTATACCATTGCAAAGATAAGAACTGCTCAAAACACATATTCACCCCTTTCGATCTTGAATATGGGGGTAAATTACCCCATTACATCAAAATCGTACTTGCATTATGTCCACATGTCAAGATACTAAACATGTGCAAAATTTGGAGAAAATCGTCCAAGTCAATCAAAAGTTATGACTTTTTACCCCTTTTGGGGTAATTACCTAAAAACGACAATTTTTATCCAGGAACATCCACAGCACGAAGGAAAGTCTCAAACGATGCCTATTGTATCATTCAATACACAATAACTGCTCAAAACACATATTCACCCCTTTCGATCCAGAATAAGGGGGTAAATTTCCCCTTGACATCAAAATCATACTTGCATTATCTCCCCATGTCAATATACTGGACTTGTGCAAAATTTGGAGAAAATCGTCCATGTTAATCAAAAGTTCGAGTCAATTACCCCTTTTGGGGTAATTACCCCCAAAACGTTATTTTTATTTTATAATGTGACTGTAATTCATGAATACTATATACACACCAAGTTTCATTAATTTCCCTCCATTCAAACCAAAGTTAAAAAATGTTTTCAATTTTTGGACAAAACACCCATTTTTGAAAGTCCAATAACTCAGAAACCCCAAGTTTGATCAAAATATAAAAAGTGTCTTACCATGGATGAGCAGTCAGGCTATCAATTACAGCAAAAACTGAGCCTCTAGCCATTATAGTTTTCTCTGAAAACATGAGCAACTGGTTTTTGTCAAAAGGGGGTAAATACCCCTTTACCCTCATCTCCCAATAAACGATACAGGCCAAAATTGTAGCAACACATGTTTATATAAAGGTTCCTAAGTCCTAATAATCTAACAATGATATTAAAAGAGATAATCCACTTTGAAATTTTGGAAAATTTGACTTTGAGATGACCTGTGACCTTGAGTTCAAGGTCAAGGTCAACCATTTTCACAAAAAATGAAAGTACTGACCAAGGACTACCTATGTACAAAATTTCAAGTCTCTAGCACAAAAACTAACTGGCAAAAAGTGGCCAAATAATAATAATAATAATAATAATAATATCAAAGAAAACAATATAAATCTCCTTAGAGTCGATTTATAATAACTAGGGTCCCAGGGGACTTCAACCTTAAAAGGTCAAAGGGATGATTCGACATTAAAACATTCGATAATATGCGTAGAATAAGGTGGGAAACCTAATACTCCATTATCAACACAATGTTATATTAACCATTAAAATACACCATTAAAAACTTAAGAACTGTCCAAAATACACATTCACCCCTTTCGACCCTGATTACGAGGGTAAATTACCCCATGAAATCAAATTTACACTTTCATCATGTCCCCATGTCCCAATGGTAAACCTGTGCAAAATTTTAAGAAAATCGTCTATGTCAATCACAAGTTATAGCTATTTACCCCTTTTTGGGGGGTAATTACTTAAAACTGACAAATTTTATCCAGTAATATCTGTGATGAAAAGGCAAGACCCAATCGATGTCTAATACACCATTAAAAACTTAAGAAGTGTTCAAATTACATATTTACCCCTTTCGACCTTGGTTACGAGGGTAAATTACCCATGACTTCAAATTTACACTTTCATTAGGTCCTCAAGTCAAAAGAGTAAACTTTTGCAAAATTTGAAGAAAATCGTCAATGTCAATCACAAGTTATAATCATTTACCCCTTTTAGGGTAACTACCCCAAAATGTCATTTTTATCTTATGATATGACTCTAATTCATAAATACCATATACACTCCAAGTTTCATCAAATTCCCTCCGTTCAAACCAGAGTTAAAAAATATTTTAACTTTTTGGTCAAAACACCCATTTTTGAAAGTCCTGTTACTCAGCAACCCCTTATTCAATCTAAATATAAAAGGTGTCTTACCATGGATATTTAGTCAGGCTACCAATCACAGCAAAAACTGGGTCTCTAAGTGAAGTAGTTTTCTTTAAAACAGGAGCAATTGGTTTTTATCAAAATGGGGTAAATACCCCTTTTTCGTCACATCAGAAAAAAATATTCTACCCACATTTGTAGAGAACCACATTTGTACACATATATTTCAATCTCATGTCTGTAACTATAAAATTAAATGAATTAATCAACTTTGAAAATTTGAAAATTTGGACTTTGAGATGACCTGTGACCTTGAGTTCAAGGTCAAGGTCAAATCTTTTCTACCGGAATGAAGTACTAACCATGGACTATATCTGTACAAAGTTTCAAGGCTCTAGCTTCAAAGTTAACTGGACAAGAAAAATAATAATAATAATAACTAGCAGTCAACCTTTGAAAAGGTAGGATATAAATCGACATGGAATACGTGGGCTTGCAGGCAAAAGATTGAACAATTCATACGAAAAATCAATGGAAACACATAACCAAATATACCATTGAAAACACAAAAACTGCTCAAAATACTTGTTCATCCCTTTTGGCATTGATTTTCAGGGTAAATTACCCGGTGACATCAAAGTCAAACTTGAATTATGTCCCCATGTCAAGATACTAAACCTGTGCAAAATTTGAAGAAAATCATCCAAGTCAATCAAAAGTTATGAATATTTACCCCTTTTTTTGGGGTAATTAACTAAAAACGGCCATTTTAACTCAAAAACATCAATGGTGTGAAGTAAAGTCCCAACCGATGCCTGTTATACCATTGCAAAGATAAGAACTGCTCAAAACACATATTCACCCCTTCGATTCGGAATATGGGGTAAATAACCCCATGACATCCATATCGTACTTGCATTATGTCCCCATGTCAAGATACTAAACCTGTGCAAAATTTGAAGAAAATCGTCCAAGTCAATCAAAAGTTATGAATATTTACCTCTTTTTGGGGGTAATTATCTAAAAACGGCAATTTTAACCCAAAAACAAAAATGGTGTGAAGTAAAGTCCCAACCGATGCCTATTATACCATTGCAAAGATAAGAACTGCTCAAAACACATATTCGCTCTTTCAATCCAGAATATGGGGGTAAATTAACCCATGACATCAAAATCATACTTGCATTATGTGCCCATGTCAAGATACTAAACTTGTGCAAAATTTGAAGGAAATCGTCCAAGCCAGTCAAAAGTTATGAATATTTACCCCTTTTTTGGGGTAATTACCTTAAAATGACAATTTTCACCTAAGGACATCTGTATTGTGAAGTAAAGTCCCAACCGATGCCTATTATACCATTGCAAAGATAAGAACTGCTCAAAACACATATTCACCCCTTTCGATCTTGAATATGGGGGTAAATTACCCCATGACATCAAAATCGTACTTGCATTATGTCCACATGTCAAGATACTAAACATGTGCAAAATTTGGAGAAAATCGTCCAAGTCAATCAAAAGTTATGACTTTTTACCCCTTTTTGGGGTAATTACCTAAAAACGACAATTTTTATCCAGGAACATCCACAGCACAAAGGTAAGTCTCAAACGATGCCTATTGTATCATTCAATACACAATAACTGCTCAAAACACATATTCACCCCTTTCGATCCAGAATAAGGGGGTAAATTACCCCTTGACATCAAAATCATACTTGCATTATGCCCCCATGTCAAGATACTAAACTTGTGCAAAATTTGAACAAAATCGTCCAAGTCAATCAAAAGTTATGAATATTTACCCCTTTTTTGGGTAATTACCTAAAAACGGCAATTTTAACACAAAAACATCAATGGTGTGAAGTAAAGTCCCAACCGATGCCTGTTATATCATTGCAAAGCTAAGAACTGCTCAAAACACATATTCGCCCCTTTCGATCCTGAATATGGGGGTAAATTAACCCATGACATCAAAATCATACTTGCATTATGTGCCCATGTCAAGATACTAAACTTGTGCAAAACTTGAAGGAAATCGTCCAAGTCAGTCAAAAGTTATGAATATTTACCCCTTTTTGGGGGTAATTACCTAAAAATGGCAATTTTAACCAAAAAACATCAATGGTGTGAAGTAAAGTCCCAACCGATGCCAATTGTACCATTGGAAAGACAAGAACTGCTCAAAATACATATTCACCCCTTTCGATCTTGAATATGGGGGTAAATTACCCCTTGACATCAAAATCGTACTTGCATTATGTCCACATGTCAAGATACTAAACATGTGCAAAATTTGGAGAAAATCGTCCAAGTCAATCAAAAGTTATGACTTTTTACCCCTTTTTGGGGTAATTACCTAAAAACGACAATTTTTATCCAGGAACATCCACAGCACAAAGGTAAGTCTCAAACGATGCCTATTGTATCATTCAATACACAATAACTGCTCAAAACACATATTCACCCCTTTCGATCCAGAATAAGGGGGTAAATTTCCCCTTGACATCAAAATCATACTTGCATTATCTCCCCATGTCAATATACTGGACTTGTGCAAAATGTGGAGAAAATCGTCCATGTTAATCAAAAGTTAGAGTCAATTACCCCTTTTGTGGTAATTACCCCCAAAACGTTATTTTTATTTTATAATGTGACTGTAATTCATGAATACTATATACACACCAAGTTTCATTAATTTCCCTCGATTCAAACCAAAGTTAAAAAATGTTTTCACTTTTTGGACAAAACACCCATTTTTGAAAGTCCAATAACTCAGAAACCCCAAGTTTGATCAAAATATAAAAAGTGTCTTACCATGGATGAGCAGTCAGGCTATCAATTACAGCAAAAACTGAGCCTCTAGCCATTATAGTTTTCTCTGAAAACATGAGCAACTGGTTTTTGTCAAAAGGGGGTAAATACCCCTTTACCCTCATCTCCCAATAAACGATACAGGCCAAAATTGTAGCAACACATGTTTATATAAAGGTTCCTAAGTCCTAATAATCTAACAATGATATTAAAAGAGATAATCCACTTTGAAATTTTGGAAAATTTGACTTTGAGATGACCTGTGACCTTGAGTTCAAGGTCAAGGTCAACCATTTTCACAAAAAATGAAAGTACTGACCAAGGACTACCTATGTACAAAATTTCAAGTCTCTAGCACAAAAACTAACTGGCAAAAAGTGGCCAAATAATAATAATAATAATAATAATATCAAAGAAAACAATATAAATCTCCTTAGAGTCGATTTATAACTAGCAGTCAACCTTTGAAAAGGTAGGATATAAATCGACATGGAATACGTGGGCTTGCAGGCAAAAGATTGAACAATTCATACGAAAAATCAATGGAAACACATAACCAAATATACCATTGAAAACACAAAAACTGCTCAAAATACTTGTTCATCCCTTTTGGCATTGATTTTCAGGGTAAATTACCCGGTGATATCAAAGTCAAACTTGAATTATGTCCCCATGTCAAGATACTAAACCTGTGCAAAATTTGAAGAAAATCATCCAAGTCAATCAAAAGTTATGAATATTTACCCCTTTTTTGGGGTAATTAACTAAAAACGGCCATTTTAACTCAAAAACATCAATGGTGTGAAGTAAAGTCCCAACCGATGCCTGTTATACCATTGCAAAGATAAGAACTGCTCAAAACACATATTCACCCCCTTCGATCTGGAATATGGGGGTAAATAACCCCATGACATCCATATCGTACTTGCATTATGTCCCCATGTCAAGATACTAAACCTGTGCAAAATTTGAAGAAAATCGTCCAAGTCAATCAAAAGTTATGAATATTTACCTCTTTTTGGGGGTAATTATCTAAAAACGGCAATTTTAACCCAAAAACAAAAATGGTGTGAAGTAAAGTCCCAACCGATGCCTATTATACCATTGCAAAGATAAGAACTGCTCAAAACACATATTCGCCCTTTCAATCCAGAATATGGGGGTAAATAACCCCATGACATCCATAACGTACTTGCATTATCTCCCCATGTCAAGATACTAAACCTGTGCAAAATTTGAAGAAAATCGTCCAAGTCAATCAAAAGTTATGAATATTTACCTCTTTTTGGGGGTAATTATCTAAAAACGGCAATTTTAACCCAAAAACAAAAATGGTGTGAAGTAAAGTCCCAACCGATGCCTATTATACCATTGCAAAGATAAGAACTGCTCAAAACACATATTCGCCCTTTCAATCCAGAATATGGGGGTAAATTACCCCATGACATCAAAATCGTACTTGCATTATGTGCCCATGTCAAGATACTAAACTTGTGCAAAATTTGAAGGAAATCGTCCAAGCCAGTCAAAAGTTATGAATATTTACCCCTTTTTGGGGGTAATTACCTTAAAATGACAATTTTCACCTAAGGACATCTGTATTGTGAAGTAAAGTCCCAACCGATGCCTATTATACCATTGCAAAGATAAGAACTGCTCAAAACACATATTCACCCCTTTCGATCTTGAATATGGGGGTAAATTACCCCATGACATCAAAATCGTACTTGCATTATGTCCACATGTCAAGATACTAAACATGTGCAAAATTTGGAGAAAATCGTCCAAGTCAATCAAAAGTTATGACTTTTTACCCCTTTTTGGGGTAATTACCTAAAAACGACAATTTTTATCCAGGAACATCCACAGCACGAAGGAAAGTCTCAAACGATGCCTATTGTATCATTCAATACACAATAACTGGTCAAAACACATATTCACCCCTTTCGATCCAGAATAAGGGGGTAAATTACCCCTTGACATCAAAATTATACTTGCATTATGTCCCCATGTCAATATACTGGACTTCTGCAAAATTTGGAGAAATTCGCCCATGTTAATCACAAGTTAGAGTCAATTACCCCTTTTGGGGTAATTTCCCCCAAAACGTCATTTTTATTCCATAATGTGACTGTAATTCATGAATACTATATACACACCAAGTTTCATGAAATTCCCTCCATTCAAACCAAAGTTAAAAAATGTTTTCACTTTTTGGACAAAACACCCATTTTTGAAAGTCCCATAACTCAAAAACCCCTTGTTTGATCAAAATATAAAAGGTGTCTTACCATGGATGAGTAATCAGGCTATCAATTACAGCAAAAACTGAGCCTCTAGCCATTATAGTTTTCTCTGAAAACATGAGCAACTGGTTTTTGTCAGAAGGGGGTAAATACCCCTTTACCCTCATCTCCCAATAAACGATATAGGCCAAAAATGTAGCAACACATGTTCATATAAAGATTACCAAGTCTTAATATTCTAACAATGATATTAAAAGAGATAATCCACTTTGAAATTTTGAAAAATTTGACTTTGAGATGACCTGTGACCTTGAGTTCAAGGTCAAGGTCAAAAAAAAAAAAAAAAAATGAAAGTACTTACCAAGGACTACCTATGTACAAAATTTCAAGTCTCTATGACAAAAACTGACTGGATAAAAATGGCCAAATAATAATAATAATAATAACTAGCAGTCAACCTTTGAAAAGGTAGGGAATAAATCGACATGGAATACGTGGGCTTGCAGGCAAAAGATTGAACAATTCATACGAAAAATCAATGGAAACACATAACCAAATATACCATTGAAAACACAAAAACAGCTCAAAATACTTGTTCATCCCTTTTGGCATTGATTTTGAGGGTAAATTACCCCATGACATCAAAGTCAAACTTGAATTATGTCCCCATGTCAAGATACTAAACCTGTGCAAAATTTGAAGAAAATCGTCCAAGTCAATCAAAAGTTATGAATATTTACCCTTTTTTGGGGTAAACACCTAAAAACGGCAATTTTAACCCAAAAACATCAATGTTGTGAAGTAAAGTCCCAACCGATGCTGTTGTACCATTGCAAAGATAAGAACTGCTCAAAACACATATTCACCCCCTTCGATCTGGAATATGGGGGTAAATAACCCCATGACATCCATATCGTACTTGCATTATGTCCCCATGTCAAGATACTAAACCTGTGCAAAATTTGAAGAAAATCGTCCAAGTCAATCAAAAGTTATGAATATTTACCTCTTTTTGGGGGTAATTATCTAAAAACGGCAATTTTAACCCAAAAACAAAAATGGTGTGAAGTAAAGTCCCAACCGATGCCTATTATACCATTGCAAAGATAAGAACTGCTCAAAACACATATTCGCCCTTTCAATCCAGAATATGGGGGTAAATTAACCCATGACATCAAAATCATACTTGCATTATGTGCCCATGTCAAGATACTAAACTTGTGCAAAATTTGAAGGAAATCGTCCAAGCCAGTCAAAAGTTATGAATATTTACCCCTTTTTGGGGGTAATTACCTTAAAATGACAATTTTCACCTAAGGACATCTGTATTGTTAAGTAAAGTCCCAACCGATGCCTATTATACCATTGCAAAGATAAGAACTGCTCAAAACACATATTCACCCCATTCGATCTTGAATATGGGGGTAAATTACCCCATGACATCAAAATCGTACTTGCATTATGTCCATATGTCAAGATACTAAACATGTGCAAAATTTGGAGAAAATCGTCCAAGTCAATCAAAAGTTATGACTTTTTACCCCTTTTTGGGGTAATTACCTAAAAACGACAATTTTTATCCAGGAACATCCACAGCACGAAGGAAAGTCTCAAACGATGCCTATTGTATCATTCAATACACAATAACTGGTCAAAACACATATTCACCCCTTTCGATCCAGAATAAGGGGGTAAATTACCCCTTGACATCAAAATCATACTTGCATTATGTCCCCATGTCAATATACTGGACTTCTGCAAAATTTGGAGAAATTCGCCCATGTTAATCACAAGTTAGAGTCAATTACCCCTTTTTGGGGTAATTTCCCCCAAAAGTCATTTTTATTCCATAATGTGACTGTAATTCATGAATACTATATACACACCAAGTTTCATGAAATTCCCTCCATTCAAACCAAAGTTAAAAAATGTTTTCACTTTTTGGACAAAACACCCATTTTTGAAAGTCCCATAACTCAAAAACCCCTTGTTTGATCAAAATATAAAAGGTGTCTTACCATGGATGAGTAGTCAGGCTATCAATTACATCAAAAACTGAGCCTCTAGCCATTATAGTTTTCTCTGAAAACATGAGCAACTGGTTTTTGTCAGAAGGGGGTAAATACCCCTTTACCCTCATCTCCCAATAAACGATATAGGCCAAAAATGTAGCAACACATGTTCATATAAAGATTACCAAGTCTTAATATTCTAACAATGATATTAAAAGAGATAATCCACTTTGAAATTTTGAAAAATTTGACTTTGAGATGACCTGTGACCTTGAGTTCAAGGTCAAGGTCAACCATTTTCACAAAAAATGAAAGTACTTACCAAGGACTACCTATGTACAAAATTTCAAGTCTCTATGACAAAAACTGACTGGATAAAAATGGCCAAATAATAATAATAATAATAACTAGACATCAATATTACTGGTGAACCAGTAATGAGCATTCACCATAAAAAAGGATTTACTTGATTATCAACTTGACTTTTATTCTTCATATTGACATTTATATTGACACTTGAATTGACTTCATTTTGACATTCATATTGACATTCCTATTGACATAATTCATATTGACATTCATTTAGATATTCATATCGACATTCATACTGATATTCATACTGACCTTCATATTAATCTTCAAATTTATATTGATGTTCACATTGACATTCATATCAACATCCATATTGACATTCATGACATTCATATTGACACTGATATCAATTGACACTGATGACACTGATATTGACACTTATGACACTGATATCTACACTAATATTGACATTCATTTTGACATTCATTAATTTTGACATTCATGTTGATATTCAAGTTGACATTCATGCTGACATTCATATATATTGACATTCATATTGACATTCATATTGAATTCATAATGACATTCATATTGAGTTCATATTGACCTTAATTTATTCTTTAATGCATTCTATTCTGTACTTATCTCATTTCTTCATTTTTCCTGTCTTTGACTGGTGATGACCTTGACAAGTGATTAACCTCTTCTCAAGGTCAAATATATTTTAGATCATTCAAGTTTCTCTTGATTGGAAATGATAGACCACAATTGAACAACCTTGCTTGAAAAAGTTGTGTAATGTACCTATCGTGGCTTTTAATTCACTTTCTGTGACCTTGACCTTGATGTCAAGGTCATGGATGTTTGATGAAAATATTCCTCTATCACAGGGCTATATATGTGCCAAGTTTCATTGAGTTGTCTTCATTCATAACAAAGTTAAAAAATATTTTCACTTTTGGGCAAAATATTCTAATTTGAAAGTCGAATATCTCAGTAACCCCTTGCATGATTTTCACCACATTTCTTTCTGCACTGGCCCATGCTATAGAGCACCTTTGGCTATAATTTCATGAAAGTGCTGCTTGTAGTTTTCTCAAATCCGTGCGCAAACTGGTTTTCATTAAAAGGGGTTAGGGCAATTACCCCTTTTTGAAAATGATCAATTTCATGGCTGATATTTGTTCAATAGGGGTCTACTATCTTAACACTGAAGACCAGGTGTCTCTATCTTTATTAGTTCACGAGATAGACCTCCAAAATCAGTGACTTTGAGGTGACCTGTGACCTTGAAAAATAGGTCAAAGTCAAAAATATTTTGGGAAATTAATCCACTCATCCAGGACTATCTATACACTAACTTTCATGTTGAAATTCCAAAAAAAAAGGGAAGAAAAATAATAATAATACGACCAAAATCAATAGCATTCACCATAGTGATGGTGAATGCTAATAATATCAAAGAAAACAATATAAATCTCCTTAGAGTCGATTTATAATAATAATAATAATAACTAGACATCAATATTACTGGTGAACCAGTAATGAGCATTCACCATAAAAAAGGATTTACTTGATTATCAACTTGACTTTTATTCTTCATATTGACATTTATATTGACACTTGAATTGACTTCATTTTGACATTCATATTGACATTCCTATTGACATAATTCATATTGACATTCCTTTAGATATTCATATCGACATTCATACTGATATTCATACTGACCTTCATATTAATCTTCAAATTTATATTGATGTTCACATTGACATTCATATCAACATCCATATTGACATTCATGACATTCATATTGACACTGATATCAATTGACACTGATGACACTGATATTGACACTTATGACACAGATATCTACACTAATATTGACATTCATTTTGACATTCATTAATTTTGACATTCATGTTGATATTCAAGTTGACATTCATGTTGACATTCATATATATTGACATTCATATTGACATTCATGTTGAATTCATAATGACATTCATATTGAGTTCATATTGACCTTAATTTATTCTTTAATGCATTCTATTCTGTACTTATCTCATTTCTTTATTTTTCCTGTCTTTGACTGGTGATGACCTTGACAAGTGATTAACCTCTTCTCAAGGTCAAATATATTTTAGATCATTCAAGTTTCTCTTGATTGAAATGATAGACCACAATTGAACAACCTTGCTTGAAAAAGTTGTGTAATGTACCTATCGTGGCTTTTAATTCACTTTCTGTGACCTTGACCTTGATGTCAAGGTCATGGATGTTTGATGAAAATATTCCTCTATCACAGGGCTATATATGTGCCAAGTTTCATTGAGTTGTCTTCATTCATAACAAGTTAAAAAATATTTTCACTTTTGGGCAAAATATTCTAATTTTGAAAGTCGAATATCTCAGTAACCCCTTGCATGATTTTCACCACATTTCTTTCTGCACTGGCCCATGCTATAGAGCACCTTTGGCTATAATTTCATGAAAGTGCTGCTTGTAGTTTTCTCAAATCCGTGCGCAAACTGGTTTTCATTAAAAGGGGTTAGGGCAATTACCCCTTTTTGAAAATGATCAATTTCATGGCTGATATTTGTTCAATAGGGGTCTACTATCTTAACACTGAAGACCAGGTGTCTCTATCTTTATTAGTTCAGGAGATAGACCTCCAAAATCAGTGACTTTGAGGTGACCTGTGACCTTGAAAAATAGGTCAAAGTCAAAAATATTTTGGGAAATTAATCCACTCATCGAGGACTATCTATACACTAACTTTCATGTTGAAATTCCAAAAAAAAAGGGAAGAAAAATAATAATAATACGACCAAAATCAATAGCATTCACCATAGTGATGGTGAATGCTAATAATAATATCAAAGAAAACAATATAAATCTCCTTAGAGTCGATTTATAATAATAATAATAATAATAATATCAAAGAAAACAATATAAATCTCCTTAGAGTCGATTTATAACTAGCAGTCAACCTTTGAAAAGGTAGGATATAAATCGACATGGAATACGTGGGCTTGCAGGCAAAAGATTGAACAATTCATACGAAAAATCAATGGAAACACATAACCAAATATACCATTGAAAACACAAAAACTGCTCAAAATACTTGTTCATCCCTTTTGGCATTGATTTTCAGGGTAAATTACCCGGTGACATCAAAGTCAAACTTGAATTATGTCCCCATATCAAGATACTAAACCTGTGCAAAATTTGAAGAAAATCATCCAAGTCAATCAAAAGTTATGAATATTTACCCCTTTTTTGGGGTAATTAACTAAAAACGGCCATTTTAACTCAAAAACATCAATGGTGTGAAGTAAAGTCCCAACCGATGCCTGTTATACCATTGCAAAGATAAGAACTGCTCAAAACACATATTCACCCCCTTCGATCTGGAATATGGGGGTAAATAACCCCATGACATCCATATCGTACTTGCATTATGTCCCCATGTCAAGATACTAAACCTGTGCAAAATTTGAAGAAAATCGTCCAAGTCAATCAAAAGTTATGAATATTTACCTCTTTTTGGGGGTAATTATCTAAAAACGGCAATTTTAACCCAAAAACAAAAATGGTGTGAAGTAAAGTCCCAACCGATGCCTATTATACCATTGCAAAGATAAGAACTGCTCAAAACACATATTCGCCCTTTCAATCCAGAATATGGGGGTAAATTAACCCATGACATCAAAATCATACTTGCATTATGTGCCCATGTCAAGATACTAAACTTGTGCAAAATTTGAAGGAAATCGTCCAAGCCAGTCAAAAGTTATGAATATTTACCCCTTTTTGGGGGTAATTACCTTAAAATGACAATTTTCACCTAAGGACATCTGTATTGTGAAGTAAAGTCCCAACCGATGCCTATTATACCATTGCAAAGATAAGAACTGCTCAAAACACATATTCACCCCTTTCGATCTTGAATATGGGGGTAAATTACCCCATGACATCAAAATCGTACTTGCATTATGTCCACATGTCAAGATACTAAACATGTGCAAAATTTGGAGAAAATCGTCCAAGTCAATCAAAAGTTATGACTTTTTACCCCTTTTTGGGGTAATTACCTAAAAACGACAATTTTTATCCAGGAACATCCACAGCACGAAGGAAAGTCTCAAACGATGCCTATTGTATCATTCAATACACAATAACTGGTCAAAACACATATTCACCCCTTTCGATCCAGAATAAGGGGGTAAATTATCCCTTGACATCAAAATCATACTTGCATTATGCCCCCATGTCAAGATACTAAACTTGTGCAAAATTTGAACAAAATCGTCCAAGTCAATCAAAAGTTATGAATATTTACCCCTTTTTTGGGGTAATTACCTAAAAACGGCAATTTTAACACAAAAACATCAATGGTGTGAAGTAAAGTCCCAACCGATGCCTGTTATATCATTGCAAAGCTAAGAACTGCTCAAAACACATATTCGCCCCTTTCGATCCTGAATATGGGGGTAAATTAACCCATGACATCAAAATCATACTTGCATTATGTGCCCATGTCAAGATACTAAACTTGTGCAAAACTTGAAGGAAATCGTCCAAGTCAGTCAAAAGATATGAATATTTACCCCTTTTTGGGGGTAATTACCTAAAAATGGCAATTTTAACCAAAAAACATCAAAGGTGTGAAGTAAAGTCCCAACCGATGCCAATTGTACCATTGGAAAGACAAGAACTGCTCAAAATACATATTCACCCCTTTCGATCTTGAATATGGGGGTAAATTACCCCATTACATCAAAATCGTACTTGCATTATGTCCACATGTCAAGATACTAAACATGTGCAAAATTTGGAGAAAATCGTCCAAGTCAATCAAAAGTTATGACTTTTTACCCCTTTTTGGGGTAATTACCTAAAAACGACAATTTTTATCCAGGAACATCCACAGCACAAAGGTAAGTCTCAAACGATGCCTATTGTATCATTCAATACACAATAACTGCTCAAAACACATATTCACCCCTTTCGATCCAGAATAAGGGGGTAAATTTCCCCTTGACATCAAAATCATACTTGCATTATCTCCCCATGTCAATATACTGGACTTTTGCAAAATTTGGAGAAAATCGTCCATGTTAATCAAAAGTTAGAGTCAATTACCCCTTTTGGGGTAATTACCCCCAAAACGTTATTTTTATTTTATAATGTGACTGTAATTCATGAATACTATATACACACCAAGTTTCATGAAATTCCCTCCATTCAAACCAAAGTTAAAAAATGTTTTCACTTTTCGGACAAAACACCCATTTTTGAAAGTCCAATAACTCAGAAACCCCAAGTTTGATCAAAATATAAAAAGTGTCTTACCATGGATGAGCAGTCAGGCTATCAATTACAGCAAAAACTGAGCCTCTAGCCATTATAGTTTTCTCTGAAAACATGAGCAACTGGTTTTTGTCAAAGGGGGTAAATACCCCTTTACCCTCATCTCCCAATAAACGATACAGGCCAAAATTGTAGCAACACATGTTTATATAAAGGTTCCTAAGTCCTAATAATCTAACAATGATATTAAAAGAGATAATCCACTTTGAAATTTTGGAAAATTTGACTTTGAGATGACCTGTGACCTTGAGTTCAAGGTCAAGGTCAACCATTTTCACAAAAAATGAAAGTACTGACCAAGGACTACCTATGTACAAAATTTCAAGTCTCTAGCACAAAAACTAACTGGCAAAAAGTGGCCAAATAATAATAATAATAATAATAACTAGCAGTCAACCTTTGAAAAGGTAGGATATAAATCGACATGGAATACGTGGGCTTGCAGGCAAAAGATTGAACAATTCATACGAAAAATCAATGGAAACACATAACCAAATATACCATTGAAAACACAAAAACTGCTCAAAATACTTGTTCATCCCTTTTGGCATTGATTTTGAGAGTAAATCACCCCTTGACATCAAAGTCAAACTTGAATTATGTCCCCATGTCAAGATACTAAATCTGTGCAAAATTTGAAGAAAATCATCCAAGTCAATCAAAAGTTATGAATATTTACCCCTTTTTTGGGGTAATTAACTAAAAACGGCAATTTTAACTCAAAATCATCAGTGGTGTGAAGTAAAGTCCAAACCGATGCCTGTTATACCATTGCAAAGATAAGAACTGCTCAAAACACATATTCACCCCCTTCGATCTGGAATATGGGGGTAAATAACCCCATGACATCCATATCGTACTTGCATTATGTCCCCATGTCAAGATACTAAACCTGTGCAAAATTTGAAGAAAATCGTCCAAGTCAATCAAAAGTTATGAATATTTACCTCTTTTTGGGGGTAATTATCTAAAAACGGCAATTTTAACCCAAAAACAAAAATGGTGTGAAGTAAAGTCCCAACCGATGCCTATTATACCATTGCAAAGATAAGAACTGCTCAAAACACATATTCGCCCTTTCAATCCAGAATATGGGGGTAAATTAACCCATGACATCAAAATCATACTTGCATTATGTGCCCATGTCAAGATACTAAACTTGTGCAAAATTTGAAGGAAATCGTCCAAGCCAGTCAAAAGTTATGAATATTTACCCCTTTTTGGGGGTAATTACCTTAAAATGACAATTTTCACCTAAGGACATCTGTATTGCGAAGTAAAGTCCCAACCGATGCCTATTATACCATTGCAAAGATAAGAACTGCTCAAAACACATATTCACCCCTTTCGATCTTGAATATGGGGGTAAATTACCCCATGACATCAAAATCGTACTTGCATTATGTCCACATGTCAAGATACTAAACATGTGCAAAATTTGGAGAAAATCGTCCAAGTCAATCAAAAGTTATGACTTTTTACCCCTTTATGGGGTAATTACCTAAAAACGACAATTTTTATCCAGGAACATCCACAGCACAAAGGTAAGTCTCAAACGATGCCTATTGTATCATTCAATACACAATAACTGGTCAAAACACATATTCACCCCTTTCGATCCAGAATAAGGGGGTAAATTACCCCTTGACATCAAAATCATACTTGCATTATGTCCCCATGTCAATATACTGGACTTCTGCAAAATTTGGAGAAATTCGCCCATGTTAATCACAAGTTAGAGTCAATTACCCCTTTTGGGGTAATTTCCCCCAAAATGTCATTTTTATTCCATAATGTGACTGTAATTCATGAATACTATATACACACCAAGTTTCATGAAATTCCCTCCATTCAAACCAAAGTTAAAAAATGTTTTCACTTTTTGGACAAAACACTCATTTTTGAAAGTCCCATAACTCAAAAACCCCTTGTTTGATCAAAATATAAAAGGTGTCTTACCATGGATGAGTAGTCAGGCTATCAATTACAGCAAAAACTGAGCCTCTAGCCATTATAGTTTTCTCTGAAAACATGAGCAACTGGTTTTTGTCAGAAGGGGGTAAATACCCCTTTACCCTCATCTCCCAATAAACGATATAGGCCAAAAATGTAGCAACACATGTTCATATAAAGATTACCAAGTCTTAATATTCTAACAATGATATTAAAAGAGATAATCCACTTTGAAATTTTGAAAAATTTGACTTTGAGATGACCTGTGACCTTGAGTTCAAGGTCAAGGTCAACCATTTTCACAAAAAATGAAGGTACTTACCAAGGACTACCTATGTACAAAATTTCAAGTCTCTATGACAAAAACTGACTGGATAAAAATGGCCAAATAATAATAATAATAATAATAATAATAATATCAAAGAAAACAATATAAATCTCCTTAGAGTCGATTTATAACTAGAGACCGGGTAACCGCGAAGCGGTGACAAAACTTCACCGCCTATAATCGGGGTGTTATTGGTACAATGTAACTAAAGTAAGGGTATTAGGTTATGGGTCCGACTCCAAGCAATCTTTCAGAGCCACTTTCAGCCCTCAAAATCAATTTCCTGTGACGGGGCGATTTTTCTTGAAAAATGCAAAAACGGAGGTTTTTGGCAATTTGGGGGCTCAGAAATGATGCGATTTTCATCATTTTTGCAGGAAATGCTGCTCTACTAGTGAGGATTAGTAATGTGTCAAGACATTTGGCCCGAGTACGTTCAGGTTGATTCTGACCGGAAGGCCCATTTTCCTATCTTTTAGCATGCGAATGCCGTAATGGACCCACATAGGCCTATGCAAAGGCCTAGAATCACAAAACCATGCAATTCTAGGGGGAAGGGGTCCAGAAAGGCATTAAACTGCCACCGGCACCCCCACAATGCGGTGTTTCAGCTTTTCCCGCCAAAAATATGCGGTTTTTTCTGTTTTGACCTGTTTCCGGGGCAATCCCGGTCCATGTCACAGCCATAGTGATGCTAATCTACTCCATTCTAACCAATTTCCATGCTATTTACTGGCCTGCAGCCTCAACTTCAAAGTTCACCTGCATTAAGTCAGCCAATCACAGCACAGCTTTTTGTTTACTGCGGGACTCGAAACCATAAGACATGTGTCGTCTGCTAGAATGGAGTCTTCTGCAAGTATTTCAGCTTGCAGGTTGCTTATATAACATAGAGAAGGCTTGAATTAGGTATATTTTGGCTTTCTACAGTATTAGACCACAGGAGTTTCAGCAAAAAGCATAATTCAAAGGGGGGGGGGGTGCACCGTAGGATAATTGCTGGTTTTGATGACGCGGTCAATATTTAAAATTATGTAACTGCATAACCAAACATGGGATCACCACAGTTATAACTTACAGCACTGGCCCGGCCACCAAGCCAGCTTTTGGCCTCACTTTGAAAACCCTGGGGCTTACGGTTTCTGACATCTCGTGCGACAATCGCTTAGTACTAAAAATGGCCGTAGCCATCTTGGACCTGGACCTGCGTTTTCGGAAGTCTCACTTTGTAACTTGCAAAAAGCATGTGGAACCTAATAAAAGTGACAGAAACGAAATCCGGGCGTAACCGGATGAGATTTGGGCATTTCAAAAGTATGGAAAATCTGACTTCAAAGTGCTCTGCGACCTTGAAAAATGAATCAAGGTCGGCGAAACCGGGTGGGTGTCATACGGGCATGGTGGGCTTCCTTCATGAATTTTTTGAAAATTTTTCGAGGACCTTTTTTGGAAAGTACGAACGCAACTTGAATACTAGAAATCGGGTAACCGCGATGCGGTGACAAAACTTCACCAATCATATAAATATTGGCAGTGAAATTTATGTGAGAAAACACAGAAATGATATTGGACATGAACTTGAACATGAACATGAACTCGAACATGAACTTGCACATAAATTTGTACATGCAATTGCATGCGTCTTGCACATGTTACATAAAACGCAATATCACACAATATCACATGCAATATTATGCAATATCAAATGCAAAGTTACATGTAATGTATTAAACATACAATATCACTTGCAATATCATGCAAAATCATATCACATGTAATATTAATTTATCACCTGTAATTTTGCATGTTACTTAGAATTTACATAATGTGCACAGATAATTATGGAAGTACTTATAAACTATCTGTCTGTGGACTAGTTGCGATGTGACAGATAGTCAGCAGACAGATAAACCCTTACTGTAACATGTCATTCGGTTTGTGGCCATACACTGACTGATTCGCTGACTAATTCGCTGACTGATTTGCTGACTGATACACTGACTGATACACTGACTGATACACTGACTGATACACTGACTGATACACTGACTGATACACTGACTGATACACTGACTGATACACTGACTGATACACTGACTGATACACTGACTGATACAAAGATATTTGACCAAAAACATGTAATTTTGAGGGTTGGGCGTTCTTTTAAACCATCAGAGTGACAAGAAAACATTCAGAGAATGAAAACTAGAGGAAAATTTGAGCTTGCCGAATATTATATACAGAAAATAACATGGACCAGTACATGGACAAGTACATCGACCAGTACATGGACCAGTACATTGAACAGTACATTGAACAGTCCAATGACCAGCGCATTGACCAGCGCATTGACCATGCATCAACCATTACATCAACCAGTGCATCAACCAGTGCATCAATCGGAACATCAATCAGTAAATCAACAGTACATCAACCTTTGAATTTTAGGAATGCATTGGCTAAGATACTTCTAGTCCTGAAAACATATTGAAATGACTGCAATTTCTGAAAACATACATTTTTCAGGGTCCGGCGATCTTTTTAGCCGTCAGTGATACAAGAAATTGTTCAAATATAGAAACTAGAGGAGAATTTGTGCTTTCCAAATGTATTTTCATATTCTCCGTAACTTTATTAGGACCGGAGATAAGGCCGATTGAAATTATGGTACAATTCAGAAATGTGGACTTCAGAAATTTCTGAAAAAATGTAGTTTTTCACTTAAAATTACTCTGGAACCAAAACGGTTCAATGGAAACATATATAACTTGGCAGAATTGTGTGAACGAAAGATGAAAGTATGCTCAAATAGCTTCATTGAAATAAATGATTATTTCCTTGTCAAAATGATGATAAATTGTGAAAATTTGACAAAAAACATGAAATTTTCAGGGTCCGGCGATCTTTTAAACCGTCAGAGCTACGACTAAATGTTCAGAAAACAAAAACTAGAAGAGAATTTGGCCTTTCCAAATCTGTTTTCAGATTCTCTGTAACTTAATCAGGACCGGAGCTACAGCCGATTGAAATAACGCTATAATTGAGAAATGTGAAAAAATATCGTAAATTTTCCCCTAATTTTTTGACCTTGTGACCTTTACGGTCTAACGTAGGTTAAGCCGAGGACCTTGTAAATTTATACGATGCCTCTAGACTATTGTAGCAAGTATGTGTGACATTTTTGTAACAATATTTTGATTCCTTGCCTGTGTAAAAAAATCAAATGTCAAAAAAGTAAAATTTTTCATCATGTTTGACCTTGAATTTGACCTTGAAAATAAGTTTCTAGGTCAAAACCAATATGATTTTCAGAATCAGGATGGAAAAATGGGGGATCAATTAATTATTGTAACTCTCTCGAATTGATATTTCCATCTGAAAAACGCAATAATTTGTCAATTTTTAACATTCTCCGGTTTGCGATATTTGGAATTTTGTAGAAAATTAAGGTAAAATGTTAGAGGAATTTGGGTTGCATATTCTAAATGCACATATTTTTGTCTGTCTAGAGATAATATATCAAGGTGATATCATGAAAAAAACATAATTTTCAGAATTTTTGAAAATGAGCACTTTTTGCACTTTGAAGAGCCAAATGACCTTGAAAAATGAGGTCAAGGTCAAATTTGAAGGTGGGTATGGGGGTTTTAGGGGTATCTTTGGGGGGGTTCACTATACATTGTTATAGCCTAAAATCGATATTTCAGGGTGAAAGTACCAAGGTCACTTGTTTTGATGACGCGGTTGATATTTCAAATTACATAACTCCATAACAAAGCCCAAAATCCAAAAAATAATAAGCCCTTACCATGCCCCGGACACTTAGGCAATGTCTGGCATCAATAGTGTAACCCTATGACTTACAGATTCTGAGATCCCGCGTGACAACCTTCAGGACTAAAACTGGACCTGTGAACACTTGACCCTGACCTACTTTCTTGAAATTGGGTCAGGTTATGTAATTTACTTGCAGTACATGCAGTGTAATAGGAAAATGAAATTTGCACGTAATTACCTGTGATATGACCTTTTGAAATATATGAAAAAAAAAGTTTGAAATGGCCTGTGACCTTGAAAAATAATTCAAGGTCAGCGAAACTGGGTCAGTGTAATAAGGTCATGTAATACTATATATGAGATTTTTTTGAAATTTTTTTGAAGAAATTTTTTGTACGGAAAAATAAAAAAGAATAATAATATTTACGAAAACAAGAAACTTCACCTATGGTATAGGTGAAGTTTAATAATAATATCAAAGAAAACAATATAAATCTCCTTAGAGTCGATTTATAACTAGGGTCCCAGGGGACTTCAACCTTAAAAGGTCAAAGGGATGATTCGACATTAAAACATTCGATAATATGCGTAGAATAAGGTGGAAAACCTAATACTCCATTATCAACACAATGTTATATTAAAGCCTTCCGACTAAGATTTATGGTGTAAATCGTCCTCTAACATCAAATATTTACTTACATCATGTCCGCAGGACCACATAATAAACTTACGTAAAATTAGAAGACAATCGTCCTAGTCAATCAGCAGTTATAGACATTTACCCCTTTTTGGGGTGATTACCTAAATACGCATATTTTCATCCCTAACATCCCAAGTGTAGAGGCAAGGAGTAACCGATGCCAAATGCACCTTTTAAAAACAAGTATTGCTCAAAAACCATAATTACCCCCTTCATTCCTGATTATAAGGGTAAATTGCCCCATTAAATCAAATTTGCTCTTTCATTATATCCCCAAACCATGATATTAAGCATTTGCAAGAAATGAAGAAAATCGTTCAAAACAATCAAAAGTTATAGCTATTTACCCCTTTTTGGGGTAATTACTTAAAACTGACAAATTTTATCCTCAAACATCAGTAATGAAAAGGCAAAAACCAATCGATGTGAAATACACCATTAAAAACTTCAGTACTGTTCAAAATACACATTCACCCCTTTCGACTCAGATTACGAGGGTAAATTACCCCATGAAATCAAATTTACACTTTCATCATGTCCCCGTGTCCAATTGGTAAACCTGTGCAAAATTTGAAGAAAATCGTCCATGTCAATCACAAGTTATAGCTATTTACCCCTTTTTGGGGGTAATTACTTAAAACTGACAAATTTTATCCAGTAACATCAGTGATGAAAAGGCAAGACTCAATCGATGTCTAATACACCATTAAAAACTTAAGAACTGTTCAAAATACATATTTAACCCTTTTGACCTTGGTTATGAGGGTAAATTACCCCATGACTTCAAATTTACACTTTCATTAGGTCCTCAAGTCAAAGGAGTAAACTCTTGCAAAATTTGAAGTAAATCGTCAATGTCAATCACAGGTTATAATCATGTACCCTTTTTGGGGTAACTACCCCAAAACATCTTTTTTATCTTATGATATGACTCTAATTCATAAATACCATATACACTCCAAGTTTCATCAAATTCCCTCCATTCAAACCAAAGTTAAAAAATGTTTTAACTTTTTGGTCAAAACACCCATTTTTGAAAGTCCTGTTACTCAGCAACCCCTTATGCAATCAAAATATAAAAGGTTTCTTACCATGGATATTTAGTCAGGCTACCAATCACAGCAAAAACTGGGTCTCTAAGTGAAGTAGTTTTCTCTAAAAACAGGAGCAATTGGTTTTTATCAAAATGGGGTAAATACCCCTTTTTCGTCTCATCAGAAAAAAAAATTCTACTCACATTTGTAGAGAACCACTTTTGTATACATATATTTCAATCTCATGTCTGTAACTATAAAATTTAATGAGTTAATCAACTTTGAAAATTTGAAAATTTTGACTTTGAGATGACCTGTGACCTTGAGTTCAAGGTCAAGGTCAAATCTTTTCTACCAGAATGAAGTACTAACCATGGACTATATATGTACAAAGTTTCAAGGCTCTAGCTTCAAAGTTAACTGGACAAGAAAATAATAATAATAATAAAATAAAAGAAAATAAGATGATTCTCCATTTATGTCGAATCATAATAACTAGCAGTCAACCTTTGAAAAGGTAGGATATAAATCGACATGGAATACGTGGGCTTGCAGGCAAAAGATTGAACAATTCATACGAAAAATCAATGGAAACACATAACCAAATATACCATTGAAAACACAAAAACTGCTCAAAATACTTGTTCATCCCTTTTGGCATTGATTTTCAGGGTAAATTACCCGGTGACATCAAAGTCAAACTTGAATTATGTCCCCATGTCAAGATACTAAACCTGTGCAAAATTTGAAGAAAATCATCCAAGTCAATCAAAAGTTATGAATATTTACCCCTTTTTTGGGGTAATTAACTAAAAACGGCCATTTTAACTCAAAAACATCAATGGTGTGAAGTAAAGTCCCAACCGATGCCTATTATACCATTGCAAAGATAAGAACTGCTCAAAACACATATTCGCCCTTTCAATCCAGAATATGGGGGTAAATTAACCCATGACATCAAAATCATACTTGCATTATGTGCCCATGTCAAGATACTAAACTTGTGCAAAATCTGAAGGAAACCGTCCAAGCCAGTCAAAAGTTATGAATATTTACCCCTTTTTGGGGTAATTACCTTAAAATGACAATTTTCACCTAAGGACATCTGTATTGTGAAGTAAAGTCCCAACCGATGCCTATTATACCATTGCAAAGATAAGAACTGCTCAAAACACATATTCACCCCTTTCGATCTTGAATGGGGGTAAATTACCCCATGACATCAAAATCGTACTTGCATTATGTCCACATGTCAAGATACTAAACATGTGCAAAATTTGGAGAAAATCGTCCAAGTCAATCAAAAGTTATGACTTTTTACCCCTTTTTGGGGTAATTACCTAAAAACGACAATTTTTATCCAGGAACATCCACAGCACGAAGGAAAGTCTCAAACGATGCCTATTGTATCATTCAATACACAGTAACTGCTCAAAACACATATTCACCCCTTTCGATCCAGAATAAGGGGGTAAATTACCCTTGACATCAAAATCATACTTGCATTATGCCCCCATGTCAAGATACTAAACTTGTGCAAAATTTGAACAAAATCGTCCAAGTCAATCAAAAGTTATGAATATTTACCCCTTTTTTGGGGTAATTACCTAAAAACGGCAATTTTAACACAAAAACATCAATGGTGTGAAGTAAAGTCCCAACCGATGCCTGTTATATCATTGCAAAGCTAAGAACTGCTCAGAACACATATTCGCCCCTTTCGATCCTGAATATGGGGGTAAATTAACCCATGACATCAAAATCATACTTGCATTATGTGCCCATGTCAAGATACTAAACTTGTGCAAAACTTGAAGGAAATCGTCCAAGTCAGTCAAAAGATATGAATATTTACCCCTTTTTGGGGGTAATTACCTAAAAATGGCAATTTTAACCAAAAAACATCAATGGTGTGAAGTAAAGTCCCAACCGATGCCAATTGTACCATTGGAAAGACAAGAACTGCTCAAAATACATATTCACCCCTTTCGATCTTGAATATGGGGGTAAATTACCCCATTACATCAAAATCGTACTTGCATTATGTCCACATGTCAAGATACTAAACATGTGCAAAATTTGGAGAAAATCGTCCTTGTCAATCAAAAGTTATGACTTTTTACCCCTTTTTGGGGTAATTACCTAAAAACGACAATTTTTATCCAGGAACATCCACAGCACAAAGGTAAGTCTCAAACGATGCCTATTGTATCATTCAATACACAATAACTGCTCAAAACACATATTCACCCCTTTCGATCCAGAATAAGGGGGTAAATTTCCCTTGACATCAAAATCATACTTGCATTATCTCCCCATGTCAATATACTGGACTTGTGCAAAATTTGGAGAAAATCGTCCATGTTAATCAAAAGTTAGAGTCAATTACCCCTTTTGGGGTAATTACCCCCAAAACGTTATTTTTATTTTATAATGTGACTGTAATTCATGAATACTATATACACACCAAGTTTCATTAATTTCCCTCCATTCAAACCAAAGTTAAAAAATGTTTTCACTTTTTGGACAAAACACCCATTTTTGAAAGTCCAATAACTCAGAAACCCCAAGTTTGATCAAAATATAAAAAGTGTCTTACCATGGATGAGCAGTCAGGCTATCAATTACAGCAAAAACTGAGCCTCTAGCCATTATAGTTTTCTCTGAAAACATGAGCAACTGGTTTTTGTCAAAAGGGGGTAAATACCCCTTTACCCTCATCTCCCAATAAACGATACAGGCCAAAATTGTAGCAACACATGTTTATATAAAGGTTCCTAAGTCCTAATAATCTAACAATGATATTAAAAGAGATAATCCACTTTGAAATTTTGGAAAATTTGACTTTGAGATGACCTGTGACCTTGAGTTCAAGGTCAAGGTCAACCATTTTCACAAAAAATGAAAGTACTGACCAAGGACTACCTATGTACAAAATTTCAAGTCTCTAGCACAAAAACTAACTGGCAAAAAGTGGCCAAATAATAATAATAATAATAACTAGCAGTCAACCTTTGAAAAGGTAGGATATAAATCGACATGGAATACGTGGGCTTGCAGGCAAAAGATTGAACAATTCATACGAAAAATCAATGGAAACACATAACCAAATATACCATTGAAAACACAAAAACTGCTCAAAATACTTGTTCATCCCTTTTGGCATTGATTTTCAGGGTAAATTACCCGGTGACATCAAAGTCAAACTTGAATTATGTCCCCATGTCAAGATACTAAACCTGTGCAAAATTTGAAGAAAATCATCCAAGTCAATCAAAAGTTATGAATATTTACCCCTTTTTTGGGGTAATTAACTAAAAACGGCCATTTTAACTCAAAAACATCAATGGTGTGAAGTAAAGTCCCAACCGATGCCTGTTATACCATTGCAAAGATAAGAACTGCTCAAAACACATATTCACCCCTTGGATCTGGAATATGGGGGTAAATAACCCCATGACATCCATATCGTACTTGCATTATGTCCCCATGTCAAGATACTAAACCCGTGCAAAATTTGAAGAAAATCGTCCAAGTCAATCAAAAGTTATGAATATTTACCTCTTTTTGGGGGTAATTATCTAAAAACGGCAATTTTAACCCAAAAACAAAAATGGTGTGAAGTAAAGTCCCAACCGATGCCTATTATACCATTGCAAAGATAAGAACTGCTCAAAACACATATTCGCCCTTTCAATCCAGAATATGGGGGTAAATTAACCCATGACATCAAAATCATACTTGCATTATGTGCCCATGTCAAGATACTAAACTTGTGCAAAATTTGAAGGAAATCGTCCAAGCCAGTCAAAAGTTATGAATATTTACCCCTTTTTGGGGGTAATTACCTTAAAATGACAATTTTCACCTAAGGACATCTGTATTGTGAAGTAAAGTCCCAACCGATGCCTATTATACCATTGCAAAGATAAGAACTGCTCAAAACACATATTCACCCCTTTCGATCTTGAATATGGGGGTAAATTACCCCATGACATCAAAATCGTACTTGCATTATGTCCACATGTCAAGATACTAAACATGTGCAAAATTTGGAGAAAATCGTCCAAGTCAATCAAAAGTTATGAATATTTACCCCTTTTTTGGGGTAATTAACTAAAAACGGCCATTTTAACTCAAAAACATCAATGGTGTGAAGTAAAGTCCCAACCGATGCCTGTTATACCATTGCAAAGATAAGAACTGCTCAAAACACATATTCACCCCCTTCGATCTGGAATATGGGGGTAAATAACCCCATGACATCCATATCGTACTTGCATTATGTCCCCATGTCAAGATACTAAACCTGTGCAAAATTTGAAGAAAATCGTCCAAGTCAATCAAAAGTTATGAATATTTACCTCTTTTTGGGGGTAATTATCTAAAAACGGCAATTTTAACCCAAAAACAAAAATGGTGTGAAGTAAAGTCCCAACCGATGCCTATTATACCATTGCAAAGATAAGAACTGCTCAAAACACATATTCGCCCTTTCAATCCAGAATATGGGGGTAAATTAACCCATGACATCAAAATCATACTTGCATTATGTGCCCATGTCAAGATACTAAACTTGTGCAAATTTGAAGGAAATCGTCCAAGCCAGTCAAAAGTTATGAATATTTACCCCTTTTTGGGGGTAGTTACCTTAAAATGACAATTTTCACCTAAGGACATCTGTATTGTGAAGTAAAGTCCCAACCGATGCCTATTATACCATTGCAAAGATAAGAACTGCTCAAAACACATATTCACCCTTTCGATCTTGAATATGGGGGTAAATTACCCCATGACATCAAAATCGTACTTGCATTATGTCCACATGTCAAGATACTAAACCTGTGCAAAATTTGGAGAAAATCGTCCAAGTCAATCAAAAGTTATGACTTTTTACCCCTTTTTGGGGTAATTACCTAAAAACGACAATTTTTATCCAGGAACATCCACAGCACGAAGGAAAGTCTCAAACGATGCCTATTGTATCATTCAATACACAATAACTGGTCAAAACACATATTCACCCCTTTCGATCCAGAATAAGGGGGTAAATTACCCCTTGACATCAAAATCATACTTGCATTATCTCCCCATGTCAATATACTGGACTTCTGCAAAATTTGGAGAAATTCGCCCATGTTAATCACAAGTTAGAGTCAATTACCCTTTTGGGGTAATTTCCCCCAAAACGTCATTTTTATTCCATAATGTGACTGTAATTCATGAATACTATATACACACCAAGTTTCATGAAATTCCCTCCATTCAAACCAAAGTTAAAAAATGTTTTCACTTTTTGGACAAAACACCCATTTTTGAAAGTCCCATAACTCAAAAACCCCTTGTTTGATCAAAATATAAAAGGTGTCTTACCATGGATGAGTAGTCAGGCTATCAATTACAGCAAAAACTGAGCCTCTAGCCATTATAGTTTTCTCTGAAAACATGAGCAACTGGTTTTTGTCAGAAGGGGGTAAATACCCCTTTACCCTCATCTCCCAATAAACGATATAGGCCAAAAATGTAGCAACACATGTTCATATAAAGATTACCAAGTCTTAATATTCTAACAATGATATTAAAAGAGATAATCCACTTTGAAATTTTGAAAAATTTGACTTTGAGATGACCTGTGACCTTGAGTTCAAGGTCAAGGTCAACCATTTTCACAAAAAATGAAAGTACTTACCAAGGACTACCTATGTACAAAATTTCAAGTCTCTATGACAAAAACTGACTGGATAAAAATGGCCAAATAATAATAATAATAATAACTAGCAGTCAACCTTTGAAAAGGTAGGGAATAAATCGACATGGAATACGTGGGCTTGCAGGCAAAAGATTGAACAATTCATACGAAAAATCAATGGAAACACATAACCAAATATACCATTGAAAACACAAAAACTGCTCAAAATACTTGTTCATCCCTTTTGGCATTGATTTTCAGGGTAAATTACCCGGTGACATCAAAGTCAAACTTGAATTATGTCCCCATGTCAAGATACTAAACCTGTGCAAAATTTGAAGAAAATCATCCAAGTCAATCAAAAGTTATGAATATTTACCCCTTTTTTGGGGTAATTAACTAAAAACGGCCATTTTAACTCAAAAACATCAATGGTGTGAAGTAAAGTCCCAACCGATGCCTGTTATACCATTGCAGAGATAAGAACTGCTCAAAACACATATTCACCCCCTTCGATCTGGAATATGGGGGTAAATAACCCCATGACATCCATATCGTACTTGCATTATGTCCCCATGTCAAGATACTAAACCTGTGCAAAATTTGAAGAAAATCGTCCAAGTCAATCAAAAGTTATCAATATTTACCTCTTTTTGGGGGTAATTATCTAAAAACGGCAATTTTAACCCAAAAACAAAAATGGTGTGAAGTAAAGTCCCAACCGATGCCTATTATACCATTGCAAAGATAAGAACTGCTCAAAACACATATTCGCCCCTTTCAATCCAGAATATGGGGGTAAATTAACCCATGACATCAAAATCATACTTGCATTATGTGCCCATGTCAAGATACTAAACTTGTGCAAAATTTGAAGGAAATCGTCCTAGCCAGTCAAAAGTTATGAATATTTACCCCTTTTTGGGGTAATTACCTTAAAATGACAATTTTCACCTAAGGACATCTGTATTGTGAAGTAAAGTCCCAACCGATGCCTATTATACCATTGCAAAGATAAGAACTGCTCAAAACACATATTCACCCCTTTCGATCTTGAATATGGGGGTAAATTACCCCATGACATCAAAATCGTACTTGCATTATGTCCACATGTCAAGATACTAAACATGTGCAAAATTTGGAGAAAATCGTCCAAGTCAATCAAAAGTTATGACTTTTTACCCCTTTTTGGGGTAATTACCTAAAAACGTCAATTTTTATCCAGGAACATCCACAGCACGAAGGAAAGTCTCAAACGATGCCTATTGTATCATTCAATACACAATAACTGGTCAAAACACATATTCACCCCTTTCGATCCAGAATAAGGGGGTAAATTACCCCTTGACATCAAAATCATACTTGCATTATGTCCCCATGTCAATATACTGGACTTCTGCAAAATTTGGAGAAATTCGCCCATGTTAATCACAAGTTAGAGTCAATTACCCCTTTTGGGGTAATTTCCCCCAAAACGTCATTTTTATTCCATAATGTGACTGTAATTCATGAATACTATATACACACCAAGTTTCATGAAATTCCCTCCATTCAAACCAAAGTTAAAAAATGTTTTCACTTTTTGGACAAAACACCCATTTTTGAAAGTCCCATAACTCAAAAACCCCTTGTTTGATCAAAATATAAAAGGTGTCTTACCATGGATGAGTAGTCAGGCTATCAATTACAGCAAAAACTGAGCCTCTAGCCATCATAGTTTTCTCTGAAAACATGAGCAACTGGTTTTTGTCAGAAGGGGGTAAATACCCCTTTACCCTCATCTCCCAATAAACGATATAGGCCAAAAATGTAGCAACACATGTTCATATAAAGATTACCAAGTCTTAATATTCTAACAATGATATTAAAAGAGATAATCCACTTTGAAATTTTGAAAAATTTGACTTTGAGATGACCTGTGACCTTGAGTTCAAGGTCAAGGTCAACCATTTTCACAAAAAATGAAAGTACTTACCAAGGACTACCTATGTACAAAATTTCAAGTCTCTATGACAAAAACTGACTGGATAAAAATGGCCAAATAATAATAATAATAATAACTAGCAGTCAACCTTTGAAAAGGTAGGATATAAATCGACATGGAATACGTGGGCTTGCAGGCAAAAGATTGAACAATTCATACGAAAAATCAATGGAAACACATAACCAAATATACCATTGAAAACACAAAAACTGCTCAAAATACTTGTTCATCCCTTTTGGCATTGATTTTGAGAGTAAATCACCCCGTGACATCAAAGTCAAACTTGAATTATGTCCCCATGTCAAGATACTAAATCTGTGCAAAATTTGAAGAAAATCATCCAAGTCAATCAAAAGTTATGAATATTTACCCCTTTTTTGGGGTAATTAACTAAAAACGGCAATTTTAACTCAAAATCATCAGTGGTGTGAAGTAAAGTCCAAACCGATGCCTGTTATACCATTGCAAAGATAAGAACTGCTCAAAACACATATTCACCCCCTTCGATCTGGAATATGGGGGTAAATAACCCCATGACATCCATATCGTACTTGCATTATGTCCCCATGTCAAGATACTAAACCTGTGCAAAATTTGAAGAAAATCGTCCAAGTCAATCAAAAGTTATGAATATTTACCTCTTTTTGGGGTAATTATCTAAAAACGGCAATTTTAACCCAAAAACAAAAATGGTGTGAAGTAAAGTCCCAACCGATGCCTATTATACCATTGCAAAGATAAGAACTGCTCAAAACACATATTCGCCCTTTCAATCCAGAATATGGGGGTAAATTAACCCATGACATCAAAATCATACTTGCATTATGTGCCCATGTCAAGATACTAAACTTGTGCACAATTTGAAGGAAATCGTCCAAGCCAGTCAAAAGTTATGAATATTTACCCCTTTTTGGGGGTAATTACCTTAAAATGACAATTTTCACCTAAGGACATCTGTATTGCGAAGTAAAGTCCCAACCGATGCCTATTATACCATTGCAAAGATAAGAACTGCTCAAAACACATATTCACCCCTTTCGATCTTGAATATGGGGGTAAATTACCCCATGACATCAAAATCGTACTTGCATTATGTCCACATGTCAAGATACTAAACATGTGCAAAATTTGGAGAAAATCGTCCAAGTCAATCAAAAGTTATGACTTTTTACCCCTTTTTGGGGTAATTACCTAAAAACGACAATTTTTATCCAGGAACATCCACAGCACAAAGGTAAGTCTCAAACGATGCCTATTGTATCATTCAATACACAATAACTGGTCAAAACACATATTCACCCCTTTCGATCCAGAATAAGGGGGTAAATTACCCCTTGACATCAAAATCATACTTGCATTATGTCCCCATGTCAATATACTGGACTTCTGCAAAATTTGGAGAAATTCGCCCATGTTAATCACAAGTTAGAGTCAATTACCCCTTTTGGGGTAATTTCCCCCAAAACGTCATTTTTATTCCATAATGTGACTGTAATTCATGAATACTATATACACACCAAGTTTCATGAAATTCCCTCCATTCAAACCAAAGTTAAAAAATGTTTTCACTTTTTGGACAAAACACCCATTTTTGAAAGTCCCATAACTCAAAAACCCCTTGTTTGATCAAAATATAAAAGGTGTCTTACCATGGATGAGTAGTCAGGCTATCAATTACAGCAAAAACTGAGCCTCTAGCCATTATAGTTTTCTCTGAAAACATGAGCAACTGGTTTTTGTCAGAAGGGGGTAAATACCCCTTTACCCTCATCTCCCAATAAACGATATAGGCCAAAAATGTAGCAACACATGTTCATATAAAGATTACCAAGTCTTAATATTCTAACAATGATATTAAAAGAGATAATCCACTTTGAAATTTTGAAAAATTTGACTTTGAGATGACCTGTGACCTTGAGTTCAAGGTCAAGGTCAACCATTTTCACAAAAAATGAAGGTACTTACCAAGGACTACCTATGTACAAAATTTCAAGTCTCTATGACAAAAACTGACTGGATAAAAATGGCCAAATAATAATAATAATAATAACTAGCAGTCAACCTTTGAAAAGGTAGGATATAAATCGACATGGAATACGTGGGCTTGCAGGCAAAAGATTGAACAATTCATACGAAAAATCAATGGAAACACATAACCAAATATACCATTGAAAACACAAAAACTGCTCAAAATACTTGTTCATCCCTTTTGGCATTGATTTTCAGGGTAAATTACCCGGTGACATCAAAGTCAAACTTGAATTATGTCCCCATGTCAAGATACTAAACCTGTGCAAAATTTGAAGAAAATCATCCAAGTCAATCAAAAGTTATGAATATTTACCCCTTTTTTGGGGTAATTAACTAAAAACGGCCATTTTAACTCAAAAACATCAATGGTGTGAAGTAAAGTCCCAACCGATGCCTGTTATACCATTGCAAAGATAAGAACTGCTCAAAACACATATTCACCCCCTTCGATCTGGAATATGGGGGTAAATAACCCCATGACATCCATATCGTACTTGCATTATGTCCCCATGTCAAGATACTAAACCTGTGCAAAATTTGAAGAAAATCGTCCAAGTCAATCAAAAGTTATGAATATTTACCTCTTTTTGGGGGTAATTATCTAAAAACGGCAATTTTAACCCAAAAACAAAAATGGTGTGAAGTAAAGTCCCAACCGATGCCTATTATACCATTGCAAAGATAAGAACTGCTCAAAACACATATTCGCCCTTTCAATCCAGAATATGGGGGTAAATTAACCCATGACATCAAAATCATACTTGCATTATGTGCCCATGTCAAGATACTAAACTTGTGCAAAATTTGAAGGAAATCGTCCAAGCCAGTCAAAAGTTATGAATATTTACCCCTTTTTGGGGGTAATTACCTTAAAATGACAATTTTCACCTAAGGACATCTGTATTGTGAAGTAAAGTCCCAACCGATGCCTATTATACCATTGCAAAGATAAGAACTGCTCAAAACACATATTCACCCCTTTCGATCTTGAATATGGGGGTAAATTACCCCATGACATCAAAATCGTACTTGCATTATGTCCACATGTCAAGATACTAAACATGTGCAAAATTTGGAGAAAATCGTCCAAGTCAATCAAAAGTTATGACTTTTTACCCCTTTTTGGGGTAATTACCTAAAAACGACAATTTTTATCCAGGAACATCCACAGCACGAAGGAAAGTCTCAAACGATGCCTATTGTATCATTCAATACACAATAACTGGTCAAAACACATATTCACCCCTTTCGATCCAGAATAAGGGGGTAAATTACCCCTTGACATCAAAATCATACTTGCATTATGTCCCCATGTCAAGATACTAAACTTGTGCAAAATTTGAACAAAATCGTCCAAGTCAATCAAAAGTTATGAATATTTACCCCTTTTTTGTTGTAATTACCTAAAAACGGCAATTTTAACACAAAAACATCAATGGTGTGAAGTGAAGTCCCAACCGATGCCTGTTATATCATTGCAAAGCTAAGAACTGCTCAAAACACATATTCGCCCCTTTCGATCCTGAATATGGGGGTAAATTAACCCATGACATCAAAATCATACTTGCATTATGTGCCCATGTCAAGATACTAAACTTGTGCAAAACTTGAAGGAAATCGTCCAAGTCAGTCAAAAGATATGAATATTTACCCCTTTTTGGGGGTAATTACCTAAAAATGGCAATTTTAACCAAAAAACATCAATGGTGTGAAGTAAAGTCCCAACCGATGCCAATTGTACCATTGGAAAGACAAGAACTGCTCAAAATACATTTTCACCCCTTTCGATCTTGAATATGGGGGTAAATTACCCCATTACATCAAAATCGTACCTGCATTATGTCCACATGTCAAGATACTAAACATGTGCAAAATTTGGAGAAAATCGTCCAAGTCAATCAAAAGTTATGACTTTTTACCCCTTTTTGGGGTAATTACCTAAAAACGACAATTTTCATCCAGGAACATCCACAGCACAAAGGTAAGTCTCAAACGATGCCTATTGTATCATTCAATACACAATAACTGCTCAAAACACATATTCACCCCTTTCGATCCAGAATAAGGGGGTAAATTTCCCCTTGACATCAAAATCATACTTGCATTATCTCCCCATGTCAATATACTGGACTTGTGCAAAATTTGGAGAAAATCGTCCATGTTAATCAAAAGTTAGAGTCAATTACCCCTTTTGGGTTAATTACCCCCAAATCGTTATTTTTATTTTTTAATGTGACTGTAATTCATGAATACTATATACACACCAAGTTTCATTAATTTCCCTCCATTCAAACCAAAGTTAAAAAATGTTTTCACTTTTTGGACAAAACACCCATTTTTGAAAGTCCAATAACTCAGAAACCCCAAGTTTGATCAAAATATAAAAAGTGTCTTACCATGGATGAGCAGTCAGGCTATCAATTACAGCAAAAACTGAGCCTCTAGCCATTATAGTTTTCTCTGAAAACATGAGCAACTGGTTTTTGTCAAAAGGGGGTAAATACCCCTTTACCCTCATCTCCCAATAAACGATACAGGCCAAAATTGTAGCAACACATGTTTATATAAAGGTTCCTAAGTCCTAATAATCTAACAATGATATTAAAAGAGATAATCCACTTTGAAATTTTGGAAAATTTGACTTTGAGATGACCTGTGACCTTGAGTTCAAGGTCAAGGTCAACCATTTTCACAAAAAATGAAAGTACTGACCAAGGACTACCTATGTACAAAATTTCAAGTCTCTAGCACAAAAACTAACTGGCAAAAAGTGGCCAAATAATAATAATAATAATAATAATAATAATAATAATAATATCAAAGAAAACAATATAAATCTCCTTAGAGTCGATTTATAACTAGCAGTCAACCTTTGAAAAGGTAGGATATAAATCGACATGGAATACGTGGGCTTGCAGGCAAAAGATTGAACAATTCATACGAAAAATCAATGGAAACACATAACCAAATATACCATTGAAAACACAAAAACTGCTCAAAATACTTGTTCATCCCTTTTGGCATTGATTTTCAGGGTAAATTACCCGGTGACATCAAAGTCAAACTTGAATTATGTCCCCATGTCAAGATACTAAACCTGTGCAAAATTTGAAGAAAATCATCCAAGTCAATCAAAAGTTATGAATATTTACCCCTTTTTTGGGGTAATTAACTAAAAACGGCCATTTTAACTCAAAAACATCAATGGTGTGAAGTAAAGTCCCAACCGATGCCTGTTATACCATTGCAAAGATAAGAACTGCTCAAAACACATATTCACCCCCTTCGATCTGGAATATGGGCGTAAATAACCCCATGACATCCATATCGTACTTGCATTATGACCCCATGTCAAGATACTAAACCTGTGCAAAATTTGAAGAAAATCGTCCAAGTCAATCAAAAGTTATGAATATTTACCTCTTTTTGGGGGTAATTATCTAAAAACGGCAATTTTAACCCAAAAACAAAAATGGTGTGAAGTAAAGTCCCAACCGATGCCTATTATACCATTGCAAAGATAAGAACTGCTCAAAACACATATTCGCCCTTTCAATCCAGAATATGGGGGTAAATTAACCCATGACATCAAAATCATACTTGCATTATGTGCCCATGTCAAGATACTAAACTTGTGCAAAATTTGAAGGAAATCGTCCAAGCCAGTCAAAAGTTATGAATATTTACCCCTTTTTGGGGGTAATTACCTTAAAATGACAATTTTCACCTAAGGACATCTGTATTGTGAAGTAAAGTCCCAACCGATGCCTATTATACCATTGCAAAGATAAGAACTGCTCAAAACACATATTCACCCCTTTCGATCTTGAATATGGGGGTAAATTACCCCATGACATCAAAATCGTACTTGCATTATGTCCACATGTCAAGATACTAAACATGTGCAAAATTTGGAGAAAATCGTCCAAGTCAATCAAAAGTTATGACTTTTTACCCCTTTTTGGGGTAATTACCTAAAAACGACAATTTTTATCCAGGAACATCCACAGCACGAAGGAGAGCCTCAAACGATGCCTATTGTATCATTCAATACACAATAACTGGTCAAAACACATATTCACCCCTTTCGATCAAGAATAAGGGGGTAAATTACCCCTTGACATCAAAATCATACTTGCATTATGTCCCCATGTCAATATACTGGACTTCTGCAAAATTTGGAGAAATTCGCCCATGTTAATCACAAGTTAGAGTCAATTACCCCTTTTGGGGTAATTACCCCCAAAACGTCATTTTTATTCCATAATGTGACTGTAATTCATGAATACTATATACACACCAAGTTTCATGAAATTCCCTCCATTCAAACCAAAGTTAAAAAATGTTTTCACTTTTTGGACAAAACACCCATTTTTGAAAGTCCCATAACTCAAAAACCCCTTGTTTGATCAAAATATAAAAGGTGTCTTACCATGGATGAGTAGTCAGGCTATCAATTACAGCAAAAACTGAGCCTCTAGCCATTATAGTTTTCTCTGAAAACATGAGCAACTGGTTTTTGTCAGAAGGGGGTAAATACCCCTTTACCCTCATCTCCCAATAAACGATATAGGCCAAAAATGTAGCAACACATGTTCATATAAAGATTACCAAGTCTTAATATTCTAACAATGATATTAAAAGAGATAATCCACTTTGAAATTTTGAAAAATTTGACTTTGAGATGACCTGTGACCTTGAGTTCAAGGTCAAGGTCAACCATTTTCACAAAAAATTAAAGTACTTACCAAGGACTACCTATGTACAAAATTTCAAGTCTCTATGACAAAAACTGACTGGATAAAAATGGCCAAATAATAATAATAATAATAATAATAATAATAATATCAAAGAAAACAATATAAATCTCCTTAGAGTCGATTTATAATAATAATAATATCAAAGAAAACAATATAAATCTCCTTAGAGTCGATTTATAACTAGCAGTCAACCTTTGAAAAGGTAGGATATAAATCGACATGGAATACGTGGGCTTGCAGGCAAAAGATTGAACAATTCATACGAAAAATCAATGGAAACACATAACCAAATATACCATTGAAAACACAAAAACTGCTCAAAATACTTGTTCATCCCTTTTGGCATTGATTTTCAGGGTAAATTACCCGGTGACATCAAAGTCAAACTTGAATTATGTCCCCATGTCAAGATACTAAACCTGTGCAAAATTTGAAGAAAATCATCCAAGTCAATCAAAAGTTATGAATATTTACCCCTTTTTTGGGGTAATTAACTAAAAACGGCCATTTTAACTCAAAAACATCAATGGTGTGAAGTAAAGTCCCATCCGATGCCTGTTATACCATTGCAAAGATAAGAACTGCTCAAAACACATATTCACCCCCTTCGATCTGGAATATGGGGGTAAATAACCCCATGACATCCATATCGTACTTGCATTATGTCCCCATGTCAAGATACTAAACGTGTGCAAAATTTGAAGAAAATCATCCAAGTCAATCAAAAGTTATGAATATTTACCCTTTTTTGGGGTAATTAACTAAAAACGGCCATTTTAACTCAAAAACATCAATGGTGTGAAGTAAAGTCCCAACCGATGCCTGTTATACCATTGCAAAGATAAGAACTGCTCAAAACACATATTCACCCCCTTCGATCTGGAATATGGGGGTAAATAACCCCATGACATCCATATCGTACTTGCATTATGTGCCCATGTCAAGATACTAAACTTGTGCAAAATTTGAAGGAAATCGTCCAAGTCAGTCAAAAGTTATGACTTTTTACCCCTTTTTGGGGTAATTACCTAAAAACGACAATTTTTATCCAGGAACATCCACAGCACGAAGGAAAGTCTCAAACGATGCCTATTGTATCATTCAATACACAATAACTGGTCAAAACACATATTCACCCCTTTCGATCCAGAATAAGGGGGTAAATTACCCCTTGACATCAAAATCATACTTGCATTATGCCCTCATGTCAAGATACTAAACTTGTGCAAAATTTGAACAAAATCGTCCAAGTCAATCAAAAGTTATGAATATTTACCCCTTTTTTGGGGTAATTACCTAAAAACGGCAATTTTAACACAAAAACATCAATGGTGTGAAGTAAAGTCCCAACCGATGCCTGTTATATCATTGCAAAGCTAAGAACTGCTCAAAACACATATTCGCCCCTTTCGATCCTGAATATGGGGGTAAATTAACCCATGACATCAAAATCATACTTGCATTATGTGCCCATGTCAAGATACTAAACTTGTGCAAAACTTGAAGGAAATCGTCCAAGTCAGTCAAAAGATATGAATATTTACCCCTTTTTGGGGGTAATTACCTAAAAATGGCAATTTTAACCAAAAAACATCAATGGTGTGAAGTAAAGTCCCAACCGATGCCAATTGTACCATTGGAAAGACAATAACTGCTCAAAATACATATTCACCCCTTTCGATCTTGAATATGGGGGTAAATTACCCCATTACATCAAAATCGTACTTGCATTATGTCCACATGTCAAGATACTAAACATGTGCAAAATTTGGAGAAAATCGTCCAAGTCAATCAAAAGTTATGACTTTTTACCCCTTTTTGGGGTAATTACCTAAAAACGACAATTTTTATCCAGGAACATCCACAGCACAAAGGTAAGTCTCAAACGATGCCTATTGTATCATTCAATACACAATAACTGCTCAAAACACATATTCACCCCTTTCGATCCAGAATAAGGGGGTAAATTTCCCCTTGACATCAAAATCATACTTGCATTATCTCCCCATGTCAATATACTGGACTTGTGCAAAATTTGGAGAAAATCGTCCATGTTAATCAAAAGTTAGAGTCAATTACCCCTTTTGGGGTAATTACCCCCAAAACGTTATTTTTATTTTATAATGTGACTGTAATTCATGAATACTATATACACACCAAGTTTCATTAATTTCCCTCCATTCAAACCAAAGTTAAAAAATGTTTTCACTTTTTGGACAAAACACCCATTTTTGAAAGTCCAATAACTCAGAAACCCCAAGTTTGATCAAAATATAAAAAGTGTCTTACCATGGATGAGCAGTCAGGCTATCAATTACAGCAAAAACTGAGCCTCTAGCCATTATAGTTTTCTCTGAAAACATGAGCAACTGGTTTTTGTCAAAAGGGGGTAAATACCCCTTTACCCTCATCTCCCAATAAACGATATAGGCCAAAATTGTAGCAACACATGTTTATATAAAGGTTCCTAAGTCCTAATAATCTAACAATGATATTAAAAGAGATAATCCACTTTGAAATTTTGGAAAATTTGACTTTGAGATGACCTGTGACCTTGAGTTCAAGGTCAAGGTCAACCATTTTCACAAAAAATGAAAGTACTGACCAAGGACTACCTATGTACAAAATTTCAAGTCTTTAGCACAAAAACTAACTGGCAAAAAGTGGCCAAATAATAATAATAATAACTAGCAGTCAACCTTTGAAAAGGTAGGGAATAAATCGACATGGAATACGTGGGCTTGCAGGCAAAAGATTGAACAATTCATACGAAAAATCAATGGAAACACATAACCAAATATACCATTGAAAACACAAAAACTGCTCAAAATACTTGTTCATCCCTTTTGGCATTGATTTTGAGGGTAAATTACTCCATGACATCAAAGTCAAACTTGAATTATGTCCCCATGTCAAGATACTAAACCTGTGCAAAATTTGAAGAAAATCGTCCAAGTCAATCAAAAGTTATGAATATTTACCCCTTTTTTGGGGTAAACACCTAAAAACGGCAATTTTAACCCAAAAACATCAATGTTGTGAAGTAAAGTCCCAACCGATGCCTGTTGTACCATTGCAAAGATAAGAACTGCTCAAAACACATATTCACCCCCTTCGATCTGGAATATGGGGGTAAATAACCCCATGACATCCATATCGTACTTGCATTATGTCCCCATGTCAAGATACTAAACCTGTGCAAAATTTGAAGAAAATCGTCCAAGTCAATCAAAAGTTATGAATATTTACCTCTTTTTGGGGGTAATTATCTAAAAACGGCAATTTTAACCCAAAAACAAAAATGGTGTGAAGTAAAGTCCCAACCGATGCCTATTATACCATTGCAAAGATAAGAACTGCTCAAAACACATATTCGCCCTTTCAATCCAGAATATGGGGGTAAATTAACCCATGACATCAAAATCATACTTGCATTATGTGCCCATGTCAAGATACTAAACTTGTGCAAAATTTGAAGGAAATCGTCCAAGCCAGTCAAAAGTTATGAATATTTACCCCTTTTTGGGGGTAATTACCTTAAAATGACAATTTTCACCTAAGGACATCTGTATTGTGAAGTAAAGTCCCAACCGATGCCTATTATACCATTGCAAAGATAAGAACTGCTCAAAACACATATTCACCCCTTTCGATCTTGAATATGGGGGTAAACTACCCCATGACATCAAAATCGTACTTGCATTATGTCCACATGTCAAGATACTAAACATGTGCAAAATTTGGAGAAAATCGTCCAAGTCAATCAAAAGTTATGACTTTTTACCCCTTTTTGGGGTAATTACCTAAAAACGACAATTTTTATCCAGGAACATCCACAGCACGAAGGAAAGTCTCAAACGATGCCTATTGTATCATTCAATACACAATAACTGGTCAAAACACATATTCACCCCTTTCGATCCAGAATAAGGGGGTAAATTACCCCTTGACATCAAAATCATACTTGCATTATGTCCCCATGTCAATATACTGGACTTCTGCAAAATTTGGAGAAATTCGCCCATGTTAATCACAAGCTAGAGTCAATTACCCCTTTTGGGGTAATTTCCCTCAAAACGTCATTTTTATTCCATAATGTGACTGTAATTCATGAATACTATATACACACCAAGTTTCATGAAATTCCCTCCATTCAAACCAAAGTTAAAAAATGTTTTCACTTTTTGGACAAAACACCCATTTTTGAAAGTCCCATAACTCAAAAACCCCTTGTTTGATCAAAATATAAAAGGTGTCTTACCATGGATGAGTAGTCAGGCTATCAAATACAGCAAAAACTGAGCCTCTAGCCATTATAGTTTTCTCTGAAAACATGAGCAACTGGTTTTTGTCAGAAGGGGGTAAATACCCCTTTACCCTCATCTCCCAATAAACGATATAGGCCAAAAATGTAGCAACACATGTTCATATAAAGATTACCAAGTCTTAATATTCTAACAATGATATTAAAAGAGATAATCCACTTTGAAATTTTGAAAAATTTGACTTTGAGATGACCTGTGACCTTGAGTTCAAGGTCAAGGTCAACCATTTTCACAAAAAATGAAAGTACTTACCAAGGACTACCTATGTACAAAATTTCAAGTCTCTATGACAAAAACTGACTGGATAAAAATGGCCAAATAATAATAATAATAATAATAATAATAATATCAAAGAAAACAATATAAATCTCCTTAGAGTCGATTTATAATAATATCAAAGAAAACAATATAAATCTCCTTAGAGTCGATTTATAATAATAATATCAAAGAAAACAATATAAATCTCCTTAGAGTCGATTTATAATAAAATAAAAGAAAATAAGATGATTCTCCATTTATGTCGAATCATAATAAAATAAAAGAAAATAAGATGATTCTCCATTTATGTCGAATCATAATAATAATAATAAAATCAAAGAAAACAAGATGATTCTCCCGATAGGTCGAATCATAATCAAGTCACTGTCTGGGAAGAAGGCTGCAGGATATGATGAAATTCCAGCTCTTTTTCTAAAAAAGATAAGTGTGAAACTTGTCAAACCACTCACGCTGTTGGTTAACAGATGTATATTAGAAAACACTTTTCCAAAGATGATGAAAAAAGCAAATATAGTGCCTCTTTATAAGAAGAAAGATAAGCTTAACAAAGATAATTATAGGTCCGTGAATTTACTACCTGTGCTATCTAAGGTATTGGAAAAAGTGTTATTTAATCAAATAATTGAATACATGGATCCTTTTCTGCATACCTATTTATCTGGATTTAGGAAAGGACACTCCTGTCAAGATCTTTTATTGAGAATGACAGAGGATTGGAGGGAAGCACTAGACAAGGGCCTAAGTATAGGGGTAATTGCAATTGACCTCTCAAAAGCCTTTGATTGTATGCCACATGGGCTTCTTCTAGCTAAACTTTCTGCCTATGGCTTCAGTGAAGATTCGTGTAGGCTTATGAAATCTTACATAATGGAAAGAGAACAAAGAGTGAAGATAGGTGAAACAGTCTCAGACTGGATATGTAACATCAAAGGGGTTCCCCAGGGCTCCATTCTTGGCCCACTTCTATTTAACATATTTATAAATGATTTTCTAAATGTAAAATTTAATAGCAAAGTGTACAACTATGCAGATGACAACACCCTATGTTGTGTTGACTCAGATATTGAAGCGCTCAAATGCAAATTGCAATTAGACTGTCTGCAATCTATGGATTGGTTTGAAAAGAATAGCATGAAGGCAAATGCCAGTAAATTTCAATTAATGTTTCTCTCAAGAAATCATGATTTTATGGGTGAGTCAATTGCAATAAATGACAACATTATTGACTCAACTAGGTCAATAGATATTTTAGGAGTTGAACTTGATAACAAGCTTAAATTAAATCTCCATGTAGATCAAGTCTGCAGTCAGGCAGGCAAGCAAGTAAATGCATTAAAACGAATAAAGCAATATCTGGACAAGGCAGCCAAGATGACTATCTACAATAGCTATATCAACAGTGTCTTCAGTTATTGTTCATTGATATGGATGCTTACTAATAAGACAAACTTAGAAAAGTTAGAAAGAACAAACAAAAGGGCTATACGGTTTGTTACTAGCAAAGGCCACTTAGATTATGAGACAATTTGCAAACAGGAGAATCAGTTGAACATCTACAGAAGATGTGTAAAATCTGCAGCAGTGACAATGTATAAAGTTAGTAACAAGTTAGCCCCTAGATATGTATATGAGTTATTCATGAAAAATGAGATTCAATATGAAATGCGGGATAATGAAAGGTTTTCTTTACCAAAATACAAAACTGTGCAATATGGCAAACAAAGCATTCGATATTTTGGTGCTAAATTATGGAACAATATACCTGTTGCCATAAAAAATAGTCCCTCGCTCAGCACCTTCAAATCTGGTATAGATAAGTGGCTGCTCAATTGTAACATCTCTGAGATCAGTTGACATCAAACCAAAATTGCTACCGATGCTGCACCTTCTCTTTCTCTTTTGTTCCAGATGCAAACAGAAAGCAGCTGACTCAAGTACAAACAGATTGGATTATATTTTTATTACTGTCGGATACTGATCTTGAATTGGACTATTAAATTTTATGGATATGGACTTTATGGTGAAAAAACCCATGTGAACATTGAACATTTTTGTAGAATATGGACACTAGTTGATTTGTCAATTTATTTTCCTATTTATTCTTTTGTCGTACAGAAGTACATGTACTTTGTGATGAGAAACGACGTTAAATAAATATTTACATACGAATACAAGTGTTTCAAATTGGCATTGTGTACTTGGCCCAGTTACAACTGACATTCAGCTGACATAGATATCAAACCATGTCAATGGCCATTGCTGACTAATTGCATTTCAAGTTCACACCTTGACCATATTGACACAGGAAATCCAATGCATTGTATTGTATCTACACTCTTGAAAGGTAATTGAGCTATATTGCTGTTCTACCTGTCAGGGAATGAACTCAAGATACTGCAAGCCTTATCCACTAGAGGGCTATTTTGTATACAGTGCTGCCACCTAGCTTGTTTTTGGTTCATGGTTGCATGGTTGCATGGTTGCACTTTATGGTTTCAGAATCCCATACACTCCTCACCCATTCCAATAGCTACGCCTATGGCTAGCTAAAAATGGTCCAACGTGGCCCGAGGTCCCCTACTCCTTATAATTGGAAGCAGGAGCATGCAGGATTCAGGACCGAGGTTAAATCAAATCAAATTTATTTATACTCAGTTTTACAAAACAGAAAACATTTGCTAGTTAAGCTATTTTCACCGAGTCAGTAATTTAAGGGACCCTTTCAGAACTTATAACTAAAGGTCTGGGGGTGGGAGTTTTGTCTGAACTTTCCGTAATACTCAGTTTTACTCACCCTGCCTAGAAGTTGAAATTGGTTTGTTCCTCCTGGAAGTTCTGAGATCCTCCAGCACTATCTGTTTATCCTCTTTAAGGATGTCAATCATGTTTCGTAGATCGAATTCGATCTTCGACAACTTGCACAATTTGTTATAACACTGACAGCAGACATAATCCTCTGCTGTGATGCCCTCTGCTTCAATGCCCAGTACTTCACAGTAGACATCCTTGAACGGGAATAGGTCTATCTCTGGTAAAACTTTCACTGCTTCCCTCCTAGCAGTGCTAGCACTGGCCTTCTTTTGTAAAATGTCCACACAAATACTGCAAACTGCTGCTCTTGCTAGACTGAGATTGGTAGTTTTATGATTCCATCTGAGATCAGCCAACGCTGTTGCTTTATCCTCTTTCAGAACATCAATCTTGTTTTTCAAATCAAAGATGCTCTCAGCCAACTTGGACCATGTGTTGTAACATTGAGCACAAAGATAACTTTTAGTTGAAATGTCCTTTCTTTCTATTTGCAAAACTTCACAATATAGACCTATTACTGTCTTTGAGCCTGATAACACATTTCTCCAGGCCTTCTCTGCTAAACCGTCCCTACATATACTGCATGTAACTTCCATCATAGCTCATCATGTTGCAATGTTTTCAAAAATGGTGCCCTGCTCAAATGTGTGTATGTTTGAGTTGTCACTGTGTTCTACAGCAAACTGACCCCATTTCTATAAATAGATTTATTTGTCAAGATTCTCAGAGTGGGGCAACAGAGTCTTGCTACAACCATTCAAATAAAGATGTCATGACATTACATCAAACATGATCAGGGCCAGCTGACAATGCCCTGAAATGAGTAAAGGGGTGACCATTTAATATCCAGACGAGGGGGGGGGGGTTGGATTTTTTTTTAAATAAATAATTTCTTGGTCAGTTTTGGTGAAATAATTTTTTTAGGCTGTCTAGAAATAAATAATTTCTGTCAGGGTATTTCTCGAAATTACCATCTGCTCATGACAACCAATGTCTTCAGTCCCACATGACACTCACCCCAGCACTGTCATCTCTCTCCCATGACCTTCTCAAAGTGTCATGGCCCAGCCATGACTTAAGCAGTGCTCAAAATCATCTTTGACAGGCTATTTAAAAACTAGAAATGTCATAACCGGAAACCGGTGATTGATGCGCTGCCCGGAATGAGTCCTAAGGGTGAATCACACATGTATCCGTAGTTAGTGTATATCCCTCTGTGTAATATTTCAGTCAAATCTTGGCTCACAGGATCACTGCTGTCTTGGCTAAATACACATTTCCTGGCCATCCCACTGACCCAAACTATCCACCTTTCTTTGATTTTACTCTCCTGTCTTTCTGCCCAGGAGTAATTTACCAGCTTGTTATTGCTCTCTTATTTACGATTGGCAACACTGCTCTTGCATCTATCTATCTATCTATCTATCTGTCTATCTGTCTATCTATCTATCTATCTATCTATCTATCTATCTATCTATGTGTTTAGCTGTCTATCTATCCTCGAGGCCTTCCCTTCCTTCCCCCACTACATTCGGCATAATCACGAAATAGCCCCCGCCCTCCGATAACGGAATGAGCGAGACCATTGAAAAGCATAGGCTGCCACTCATTCCGTCAGAGGTGCGGGGCTTATTTCATGATTATGCCCTACATTCCTCCCTTCATGCCTTTTTTCATTCTTTGTTCATTCCTTCCTTAATTCCTTCTTTTCTTCCTTCCTTCCTGCATTCTTTCTACCGAATTTGTAAACACAGGATCTAGCTGGCACTAGGATGCTTTTAGGACAAATTTAGTATAAACAAGTTGTTGATAACAGCTAACTTTTACAGTTAACATCAAACAGGACTGCTACAAGGTGTTTCATGTTTCTCACACCTAGTTCCATGTGATAAATGGACATTCTTGAAGTATAAAGTATATGCTGACCTGCTTTTTTCACTTCTAAGGGAATACTTGATATGTGAACAGGAATTAAGGTATGTTTTTCTTTAGGCTTTCTTATCATTGTCAGCTAATAGTAAATAACATGTAACATGAAATATTGTCCATTAGATTTGTAATATGATTGCACCACTTTCAATAAACTTCCTGTTGAGATTAATTGAGTACAAGCAAGCACTGACATAGACCAACTGCACAAATCAAGTAAAAAAAAATCATTGTACTTGTTTGAAATTAAAGATTAGATCTGCCAATTCTACATAGAATTCAACTTGCATTAAAATAACACAAACTGGTAAATTCACAACATTGGGGTGATATGAAACAATACCAATCAACACAATTGCATGTTTTTCAGAATTAAGTGAGTTCAATTCATTTAATTAGTCCAGTAGAGCCCCACTATGTCATAGGAACCCAAAAAGCTGTAAAACAAATCTCACTGAATTGAAAGCGAGTGCCCCCCCCCCTCAATGATGACTGTGATGCAGCCATAGTCCTGTGCCCTGCTATGTGAATGCATACAGGCCAGGAGACGAGGCTAATGCAGCCATAGCCACACTTGGGGAGTGTGTGTGTAGAACTGGGCAAGAAATACTTTCAAAATGTCACAATAAAGGCACTAAATGTTAGTTTAAAGATTCGGGGACAAACTTTATGACAGTAACGTAACATACAGTGAAGAAGGGCTCTGAAAGTAGTGGCAGGTGCCCAGTAGCTTTTACAGAAAATTGGGGCAAGAATGTTAACATTTCAGTGTGTGCAAAAAAGCTTGCTTACGAAACCAAGGACTTGCCCAAGGGGGGGCACCGCCAGGGCAGCGCAATAACTACTGCAGATATCACTTCCAAACTTGGCATAAAGTTTTATCGCAGTATGAACTAACTCCATAAATTTTGGCAGGCTTATCCATTACATAATGAGGAAAAGAACCCGAAGGCTCCAGAGAAATTAGGAAACTGTCATCAGCTGCTGATGAATTTGCGGTATCTTGCAAAATGGGATAAAATATGTCCCGCTACTGGCATGCTGCTGCAGTGCATGCGAAAGCAAATTGACTTTGGTCAATTTTGGCTGACGGAAAAACTCCTATGGTCAGACAATTTTCATTTATGTCAGACAAGCAATCATGCGAAATGCAAAATATATTTTCAACTATTTTGATACATTGCATTTAAAACTTGCCATCATTTGGCCTATAATTAAAAGTAGATATCTATAGCTAGCCTAAACATTTAAATTGGCCAAACATACACAATATGATTGGTATACATGATCATCAATAAATCCGATCCCATTCTTTTGTCGAAAATAGGGGAATACAGGGACACATCGGATCATCAAATCAGACTTCAGTTGTCAAATACATTTCAACATTTTAACAATAGCATTCATTCTCAGCAAAACTGTGGAAATATTTCAGCTAAATGTAGGGCAATTCCGTAAAGTCCGATTTGCAGATTTGACACTTTAGCAGCTTGTGTAGCCCTACAATTACACCTCAGCTATTTCATTGTTATCTAGGCATGAGGCCAGGTTATAGGGGTATCAGACAAGCCACCAACCAAAGCTCCAAGTGCAACAGGACCTGAACTACAAGCCAAATGTAATGGTGTCGGACGTACATCACACGGTGTACGTCCGACACCATGACATTTTGCCATAGCTCAACTCCTGTTACACTTGGAGCTTTGGCTGGTGGCTTGTCTGATACCCCGATTGCCTGGCTTCATCCCTGTTTAACAATGAAATAGCTGAAGTGTAATTGTAGGGCTACACAAGCTGCTAAAGTGTCAAATCTGCAAATCAGACTTTACGGAATTGCCCTGTAGCTTTTGGCCGGTGTTAGTTCCATCTGGCTGTGACTTCCTTTAGTCGCATTATTTTCTTCATTTGTAGATTGTAATTAGTACATGCAGTTGGTACTCAGAAAGTGCTTGTGTCACACTTTGTTCTGCCCATGATCAACAATTGCAGTTAGTCAATGGGGGTCAAAGGAAGCTACAAAAACAGAATTGCAATCCACTGAACTTCAGATTGGCTCACTTGAAACAACTGCAAATTGCCATTTGCAGCAGTGTGAAAGGCCAGTAAATTGTCCAGCTGATTCTTTGTGTCATGTATAGCAGTTTTCTGTCGGATTTTTTGTCTGACCTGAGCCATAGACAGGTCGGACAATCTCAAAAACGGCCAGGACTTACCTGGAATTGCAATTGTCCTCATATGACGGTAATTTCCCGGACTGTTTAGTCACAAGAGTTGACTAGACAAATTCCAGTGAGTGTTTGTTGGCCTGTAGGGGAGACCGGGGCACGTTGGTCCGCTTTTTTTATTTTTTGGCAACCAATTAGAAACTTCTCTAAATATTTGAAAAATCTTTTTACTGCTGACTTCTGAACATCTACACTACCCTTATGCCGAACGAAGTTAATCTGCCTTCTATAGTTGTGGATAAAAATAGAGTTTGAAAAATTTTTTTTTGGTGGTCCAACATGCCCCGGAACCTGGGCACGTTGGACCGCCATGTTGGGCAGGTTGGACCACAGAATAAAAATCTAGGAAAGTAGAAGAAAGTGAGCAAACCCCACATTTTATTCTCATAGATCACAACACACACTTGTGTGTCATTGCAGAATGAATTATATTGGAATATTTACCCACATAATTTTAATAAGTCTTGTTTCAGCTAGTAGGGCTGGCAGATTAGCCAACTGAATTGATTTTCCCCTCATATTGTACATTAATGACTTAAGTGCTCTATTAGTGTTAAAAATTACACAGCTGGCATTTTGCAGATAATTTTTTGTCAGTCAATCGAGTTTATAATGGTCCGACGTGCCCCGGCCATGCTGGTCTAACCTGCCCCGTCCCAACCTCTTATGAAAATGTGCATGCCTCGCTGACAAGGTTGAATGTGAACCCGGGAAACTTATATCAAACTTTACTTAATAAGTAGTGATAGTTTCAATTTATGAGACTTGTCCGACTAGATCCCAAATATTTTAAGAAGGGTAACCTAGCCATCGAGACTTGAAAAAGTCACTTTTTATGCCGAAAATCAGGAAACCTGAAATAGAACTCACAATTTTCCTTCAATGCTCATGAAATTTGTTGGCTAAAAGGCATACCAATTAAGGTCTCTTCATCGGGGATTTGGATAATTGCGCATGTTTTATAAAAAAAACAAGAATCCGCGGATTCAAAGCTAGCCATTTGCTATTACATTAAAGGGGCAGTGATTTACATGGAATGGGTTGATAGCAATGTTGACCTAATCTATAGTATATCCATACTGAAGACATGTAAATAAGAATTTGTAGAATGCACGAATGATATCATGAAATCCTCGAAATAAAAGGCAACTAGCAAGCTGCTTGTAAATTGGAGGGAAAATAATAAATACAATGAAATTAGAAAGATAGATAAATAGTAAGATAGAAGGCGGATGGACTTGAAAGGGGCGGCCTTCCGCCTTAATAGGAAGGAATGCTCATGAAAAATTGGAAGATCAGGCATTAATTATGAGTTGAGATGATTTGAACTCTGTCATTGTCATTGTCATTTTAATGCAAGTGAAGTACAATGAAATGAATAACCCCATTTCACTGAGTGGTCTGAACATTGGCCCCAAACAACTTTTTGTAAAACAGTGATTCTCAATTTGCTTTCCACATGAAGCAGACATAGCACTTTAATTCCAAAAACACAACTTTCAAAATTTAACCTATAGCAGTGACCAAGTTTTGAAGCTTTAATATTACATTGAAATTCAATAAACATACTCCAGAATGTGTCTCAACCAGAGGTAAGGCAGGGAAATCTATCAGCCAATGGGATTGAAGGATTAAAGCGCCACTTTTCCCCTGGTGTTAACTGATAGAATTTCCATGAAGTTAAAACTTTCGGGCCCTTCTTTTTACACAAATTAGCCACAAAATCAATTGTTGATGTGGTAAAATAGGAAACTAAATGCATGAAAGCCAAAAATATCATACAATCAGAACTCACATTTTACAGTGAAAAGAAGGTTGTACAATTAAAGTGTAATACTAGGCCAAATTTTGGAAAATTTAAATCAAGATGATTTTAATAACTTTTATGTTTTCATCAATAAAGTCATGGCACTATATCATCATGTTCAATAAATAACATGCAAGCACTTCAAGCTCTAGGTGCTTTTTTAGATAGAATATCTATCTACTTCCTATAATTTGCATATCTGATTTTCTGTAAGGATCTATCTATCTATCTATCTATCTATCTGTCTATAGCCCCCAACGCTCCCCTCTTCCTTCCAACCTCTGTCCGTTCCTTCCTCCCTCACTCGCTCTTCCTCCCGCACTCGCTCTTCCTTATACTTGCATTCAGTCATGCACAGTTTTGGGTGGCATTTAAAACTAACTCACAATAATATAATTTCATACAAATTATATTGAATTAGGCCCAACTTTGCCTACCTTGAGACTATTATCTCTCTCTTTCCTAATCTTGTTTTATGAAGCTAGCTATTGGCTGTTGCAATGCACCACAGGGGTGTCCTAACTTGCTATTAAACAGGTGAACTAATTATCATTTTCAAAACAACTGTATTGTGATATGTATGCCTAATACCCATTATACCTGTAGGCCTATGTTATATTCAGAGTTGTTAAATGTGAATATAAGTATCTCTAGTCAATCATCACACAAAGGTCTATATTTTTCTCACCAAGGAGCTTTTTTTGCGATGATTGACTATAAATATGAACTTCCGAAGGTCAGGATTAAGTTTACACAATTGAATACAAGTGTTTCAAATTGGCATTGTGTACTTGGCCCAGTTACAACTGACATTCAGCTGACATAGATATCAAACCATGTCAATGGCCATTGCTGACTAATTGCATTTCAAGTTCACACCTTGACCATATTGACACAGGAAATCCAATGCATTGTATTGTATCTACACTCTTGTTCTTTAGGTAATTGACCAATATTGCTGTTCTACCTGTCAGGGAATGAACTCAAGATACTGCAAGCCTTATCCACTAGAGGGCTATTTTGCATACAGTGCTGCCACCTAGCTTGTTTTTGGTTCATGGTTGCATGGTTGCATGGTTGCACTTTATGGTTTCAGAATCCCATACACTCCTCACCCATTCCAATAGCTACGCCTATGGCTAGCTAAAAATGGTCCAACGTGGCCCGAGGTCCCCTACTCCTTATAATTGGAAGCAGGAGCATGCAGGATTCAGGACCGATCAAATCAAATTTATTTATACTCAGTTTTACAAAACAGAAAACATTTGCTAGTTAAGCTATTTTCACCGAGTCAGTAATTTAAGGGACCCTTTCAGAACTTATAACTAAAGGTCTGGGGGTGGGAGTTTTGTCTGAACTTTCCGTAATACTCAGTTTTACTCACCCTGCCTAGAAGTTGAAATTGGTTTGTTCCTCCTGGAAGTTCTGAGATCCTCCAGCACTATCTGTTTATCCTCTTTAAGGATGTCAATCATGTTTCGTAGATCGAATTCGATCTTCGACAACTTGCACAATTTGTTATAACACTGATAGCAGACATAATCCTCCGCTGTGATGCCCTCTGCTTCAATGCCCAGTACTTCACAGTAAACATCCTTGAATGGGAATAGGTCTATGTCTGGTAACACTTTCACTGCTTCCCTCCTAGCAGTGCTAGCACTGGCCTTCTTTTGTAAAATGTCCACACAAATACTGCAAACTGCTGCTCTTGCTAGACTGAGATTGGGAGTTTTATGATTCCATCTGAGATCAGCCAACGCTGTTGCTTTATCCTCTTTGAGAGCACCAATCCTCTTTTTCAAACTAAAGATGCTCTTAGCCAACTTGGATAACTTGTTGTAACACTGAGCACAAAGATTAGTTTTAGTTGAAATGTCCTTTCTTTCTATTTGCAAAACTTCACAATATAGATCTATTACTGTATATGAGCCTGATAACACATTCCTCCAGGTCTTCTCTGCCAAACTGTCCCTACAAATGCTGCATGTAACTTCCATCATGTTGCAATGTTTTCAAAAATGGTGCCCTGCTCACATGTGTGCATGTAGTATGACTAAGTTCATGAAATTGGATTTGACATCCATTAAAATGGCCACAAGAGCAATTAATTGGCTGTCTCTGAGAAAACCATGCAGGTTGTACAGTAAAGTGAAACGTGGCCCGAGTCGGATTTTAACGAAATTTTCACCAAACGCCCTTTAGACACAATAATGAAGGTTGGTGAAGTCCGTTTTTCTGTGATTTAAATTCTTCCTTGATTTTACCCCACTTGAAAATAGGGTGTCAAGTGTGGTGCAAAATTCCTTTAACATGGGTTTCAATGGGAAAACATGCCAACTTTAGCACTATAGGAACCAGAGCGCAGCGCATGGTTTGAAAATTTTATGATGGAAGATGATTACACATGACTTGAATATTCTAAATTCACTTTTTGTTGCATGGAACACTCCTTCATAAGCCAGATATAAGCATTTTTAGATAGCGGAGGGTGGCAAATTTCTTTGCGTTTCACAAAAAATTAAAAAATACTAAAAATGTCATAATTCTGCAAAGATTTGTCCAAATTTGACAATTTTAGTGTCTAACTATATGTTTTGGGCAATTCCGCACCTCTTGGGATGATTTTTATTTTGATTGGTGGTCAAGGTCACCGCCTAAGGTCAAGGTCAAAGTCCATTTTTTCTGTAATTTCATGATATTTCAAGTTTTATTCCCAAATAACTATCAAAAAGTCCCATAATATTAATGCTTATTCAGCATAAACTGATTTTATAAATTTCTAGCTGTATGTTAGTATCCTAAACTGTATCAAAAACCTGTTTTTTTTAACCATAGGGGGGCGCTTTCAAATTTTTCGAAATTTCATAATTTTTCCAATTTGCAGGTTAAATATTTTGAAGATGTCCATCGATCATTGTGCCTTAATAATTTAGAGTTCAATGGATTACTGCTATTGCATGAAAGTCAAATAAGGGATTCTGGGCGAGAAAACAGACCTTAGAATATGATTTGAATGTTTTCGGCGGCCATTATTGAAAATTTTGTCATCTCAGTTAATGTCAAAACTAATAGAGATAACAGAAAAGTTTTTGTTTCTATACCTATGTTTTCAGGGTCAAGGAATAAAACAAAAACATTTTTATCATTGTATGTTATGTAATATATGTGTAATTTGGCTGCCACAACAACAACAAAAAGTATCTTGTCTGATATCTGCGGAATATTGGAATGATTCTTCACACAATGTCTTTTGATTACCATTTTGCTTGCTTGATGGAATGGAAAAAAGTGATATTTGACCTTACCACAATTAAAGATGATGAAATTAATACAATTTCAGTGTCATATTGTTGGCCTGCTCCCTAAAGGAGCTTTTTGTTAAAATCAGCTGAGTCTTATCCGGCAAGGGTGAAAGGGTCGCTCCTTATTCTTGCAAGCCAGTTCTGTTAACAACAACCTTCCTTATGGCTCAGTTAAGGCCCACTGCAAAGTGGCCTGCCTATGTCACATGAATAGTTTGAAAATGAATTCAGCTACAAGTTGGGACGCTTATCTGCTAAGACCTCTGATCAAATAGTTTCTATGCACCACGTTAGCATGTAAATGAGTTTGACATAAGTAAAAAATTTCCCAACATAATATTTTCCATTTTGTCTTGAATTGTTCGCCTGATCATCATACCCTTAATTCATGGATGCTTTACGCTACTCCTCCTAAACTACTCATTGCCCATAGCTAAAAATTTGCAAGCAACATTATTTCATGCAATACAACAACCATAAGTGACTCTGGTTTCTCAAATTGTTCATATTAGGCCTATACCAGTGCACATATAACTCATCTATGCACGACTATCAATAGGCTATTCTCCAATGGTGCTGGTTGGTTGATGATTCTCCCTGGACTCCGAAGAGGGAGGGATGGGCCACTGTCGATCACTGGCCCTTCATATTCAAGGCTCATCACAAAATGTCTATTTTTTTTCAATCACCATTTATTCATCATCCTTTTCTCATTCCCCTTTCACGGGTACTATGCTAGTAGCTTTAAAACTGAACAAACATGTACTTTTGGTTTTGTATATTTATTGACACAAAATATAGTCTATCTATTTCTGATAAGAGGCAATAGCACAGCCACAAAGGCATATTTGCCATGGCTAAAATACCAGTCATTGATAGACATGATAGTGAAGGGTTGGGGAGGGCGGGGCACAGTGAGACACTTTTTTTATTTTCAAGTGTTCCAAAATGTCGGAAGTAACAAGTTAAATGAGATCAGATCCACATTATAGATAATGATGTTGGGTATATGGTCCAGTAGTTTCAGGTTCCTACCTTTTACAGGTTTGGAGTTATTTTGAGCTACGTCCGTGCTCGATAGGTGTCTCACTGTGCCCCGTGGGCACAGTCAGACAGCAGGCAGGGCACAGTGAGACAGGGAACCTTCTGCCATAACTGCCGATCCTCAGGACCTACGGAATTGTTCCATCAATTGTTGCTACAGAAACTACTGTACTCTCATAAAAGCAGCTGGCAAGGTGATTTTTTGGGTCCTTTTTTGAGCATGTTTCGAAACTTCATCGCACAGGACACATTTAACTTATTTAACCTGCCGAACCTGTTGCATACTGATCAAATTTCTTTCTGATGCTTCCCTTTGGATGTGACTCACTAAAATCAGTAGTTTACAGCAGGAATTTTGTTTTTAATAGTGAATTGTGAGCTATGCATTATATTCAATTCGTTTTTAGTGTATTTTGTGATGTCTCACTGTGCCCCGCCTCAAGCTGTCTCACTGTGCCTCACGCAGCTCTCTTTATAAGATTTTTGAATCCTGCGGACCGAATGCCTGTACTGTTGATCATCATCTCACTAAACTAAGTGCCTGCCGTCTCACTGTGCCCCGCTCTCCCCTATGCTAATAAATTCTGTGCACCTTTATACTAGCATATTAGAAAGCAAAAGTATTGATACTGTTAGCATTTGAAGGACGACTGGTCGACTGCATGTGTAGGGGAGACTGGGGCACTTTGGACCTCGGGGCACGTTGGACCTTGGGGCACGTTGGACCTTGGGGCACGTTGGACCTCGGAGTACGTTGGACCATCCCCAATATATATTTTTTAAAACATGGGCAGTTATCCAAATCCTAAATAGAGACCTTTAGTGGTATGCCGTTTGGCAAAATATTTCATGAGCATAGAAGGAAAAGTGTGAGTTCTATTTCAGGTTTCCTCATTTTCAGCATAAAAAGTGACTTTTTCCAAGTCTCAATGACTAGGTTACCCTTCTTAAAATATGGGGGATCAAGTCAGACAAGTCTTGTAAATTGAAACTGTCAACTACTTAAGTAAAGTTTGATATAAGTTTCCCGAGTTTAAATTCAAACTTGTTAGTGAGGCATGCACATTTTTGTAAGAGGTTGGGATGAGGCAGGTTGGACGAGCATGGCCGTGGCACGTTGGACCATTGTAAACTCGATTGACTGACAAAAAATAATCCGCAAAATGCCAGCTGGATAATTTCTAACATGAATAGAGCACCTAAGTCATTCCTGTACAATATGAGGGCAAAATCAATTCAGTTGACTAATCTGCTAGCCTTTCTAGCTGAAACAAGATTTATTAAAATTATTTGGCTAAATATTCGGATATAATCATTCTGCAATGACACACAAGTGTGTGTTGTGATCTGTGAGAATAAAATGTGGTGTTTGCTCACTTTCTTCTACTTTTGTGGACTTTTATACCATAGTCCAACCTGCCCAACATTGCGGTCCGACGTGCCCCGAGTCGGGGCATGTCGGACCATAAAAAAAAAAAAATTCAAAATTTATTTTTCTCCACAACTATTGAAGGTAGATTGGCTTGGTTTGGCATAAGGCTACAGTTTGTCACATCTCACATTGTAACAGAAATTTAGCATTGTTTGTACAGTCCATAAAAATCAATACCATGAGATTGGTTGTTCTGCTGATACCAACTTGACTATAACTAAGCCTGGCTTGGCGCTGCAGTGCACTTTTGTGACGTATCTGCCCATTGTGTGTCAGATTGGTAGCGTCACAAATGTCAACATTGTGCGAAATTGGACTAAAATTATCATAAATTGGCAAATATCGAACAAAAAAGCCCCAAAATATCACGGAAATTTGATATTCATATTACAACAGAGCTAAGCTATACATAGGTATGTGTATTTCTCCTGAGGGGCTTCAGGTTGCTGAGATATCCGGCCAAACATCTGTCCTCTGCTTGATGTGATAAACTGTAGTGTACAGGGTGGTCAAAAAAAAAACTTTACACTTACGAATAATTTTTTGGATGACGCTCATTGTAACAAATGCTTATTTTTCAATGCAAAAACAACTTGTATAGCAAAGAATAACTCTTCTAGAGACAATTTATTCATTCGGAGGTCCTTTTGGACTGATGAATTTTCTGCAGTGGGCCTAAATGATGCAGAGGTGTCAAAAGTGTAACTTTGTGTCCGTTTTTCCCATAAAAACGTAATGGATGCCTTTATTGGGCAACTAAGGTCTGTGGTGTCTTGCAGGGATCTGCCTCTAAGTTTGCCCTTCTAGACTAATCACATGGATTGAGATGTTGTGATAACAGGGCCATATTGTCCCGCTGAGAAACTTGACAGAGCGAACCTTGATCCAGTTCTGGGATTTCCAAGGGAGTGTGGCTGATGCCCCGTCTTGTTTGAAGATCAAATTATCTGTGACACTGTATGTCTTATCTATCCAGGGCTTTAGATGCTCTTTCAAGATGTTAATATGTACTTTTCATGTAATTTCAACACCCTGATCATCCAGCTTCAGACGGCTTTGTTTTAAAATCTTAAAATGGCCATAGTGAAGTCTGAATTTGCTCTAGTACCTTATGGTTTGCGCTGAATTGTGCCTCTGTCTTCTCAATCTCATTTTATGTTGTTTTTATTTTGTCCTGTGAAGCTCAGTAGTTTCAAAATTGCTGATGGGCCATGAACAACCCAGAGTAGTAAAAACGCAGGAGCACTCCCGGCTTCCATTTTGTCTGCTATCAAAAAAGTAATGAACCGTTTTGATTATTAAACAATTTTCCAAAGATCTAACATACTTGGCTTGTATACACAATAAGTACCCAGGCACTGACTCAATCATGGCAGCCTGTAAAATGAAATATCAACTGTAAAGTTTTTTTTTTGACCACCCTGTAGATGTTCAGATCTATGTCAGTCAGTAAAGAGATTTTTCAAATATTTAGAGATCTTTTTGATTGAGCCAAAAAATAAAAAATCTGACCAACATGCCCCCGTCTCCCATACTTGAAAGCGTATCTATAGAGCATGGAAAATTACTGTATCATATTCCCTGACCATGTAAACATAGGTATAAACCTAAGAATTATTCCAGTATTTCTGTAACCTCCGCAGATATCAGCAAAGATACTTTTTGTTGTTGTTGTGGCAGCCAAATTACACATATATTACATAACATGCAATGATAAAAATGTTTTTGTTTTATTCCTTGACCCTGAAAACATAGGTGTAGAAACAAAAACTTTTCTGTTATCTCTATTAGTTTTGACATTAAGTGAGATGACAAAATTTTCAATAATGGCCGCCGAAAAAATTCATATCTTATTCTAAGGTCTGTTTTCTCACCCAGAATCCCTTATTTGACTTTCATGCAATAGCAGTAATCCATTGAACTCTGAATTATTAAGGCACAATGATCGATGGACAACTTCAAAATATTTAACCTGCAAATTGGAAAAATTATGAAATTTCGAAAAATTTGAAAGCGCCCCCTATGGTTAAAAAATCAGGTTTTTTGATACAGTTTAGGATACTAACATATAGCTAAAAATTTATAAAATCAGTTTATGCTGAATAAGCATTGATATTATGGGACTTTTTGATAGTTATTTGGGACTAAAACTTGAAATATCATGAAATTACAGAAAAAATGGACTTTGACCTTGACCTTAGGCGGTGACCTTGACCACCAATCAAAATAAAAATCATCCCAAGAGGTGCGGAATTGCCCAAAACATATAGTTAGACACTAAAATTGTCAAATTTGGACAAATCTTAGCAGAATTATGACATTTTTAGTATTTTTTAATTTTTTGTGAAAAGCAGAGAAATTTGCCACCTTCCGCTATCTAAAAATGCTTATATCTGGCTTATGAAGGAGTGTTCCACGCAACAAAAAGTGAATTTAGAATATTCAAGTCATTTGTAATCATCCTCCATCATAAAATTTTCAAACCATGCGCTGCGCTCTGGTTCCTGTTGTGCTAAAGTTGGCATGTTTTCCCATTGAAACCCATGTTAAAGGAATTTTGCGCCACACTTGACACCCTATTTTCAAGTGGGGTAAAAATCAAGGAAGAATTGAAATCACAGAAAAACGGACTTCACCAACCTTCATTATTGTGTCTAAAGGGTGTTTGGTGAAAATTTCGTTAAGATCCGGCTCGGGCCACGTTTCACCCCCCGCATGGTTTTCTCAGAGACAGCCAATTAAAAAGTTAAAAACACTGTTAAAATTGCCATAAAAAATCCTAAATTGTTTTAAGCAAGGTTTATTCAAAGACATTAATAGCACTGTGCCACAATTGGGGTTCAAGTATGTATTGACCCCATTTCTTTAAATAGATTTATTTGTCAAGCTGTTTCTGAATGCCAGCATGGGCAACAGAGTCTTGCTGGAACCATTCAAATAAAGAAGTCATGACATTTCATCAAACATGATCAGGGCCAGCTGACTTGAGTGAGGGGTTTAATATCCAGATTGGGGGGGGGGGGGTTGGAGTTTTTAAAATAAATAATTCCTTGGTTAGCTTTGGTGAAATTCTAGACATGTGTAATTTCTGCCAGGGTATTTCCCAATTAGGTGTTGCTTGATTTTGGAATGAATATTCAGGGACTGCGCGCCTTTCAAGAAATAAATAATTACTGCTGCTGCTACCATAAAATAAACTAGAGGTCAACATGATAGGGGCATAGGAAAAGCGTACGTAACACTAATGGGTACGGGATACACTGCAGCAATTAGGTGCAGTGCCTCTCATACAAACTGCTTGCAGTGTGTGATTCACTGCAGTTATTTTACACACCTTTTTGGAAGGAGCCAATGAAGTACTGCTGCTTCTTGTCATTCAGCCTTGTATCAAGGGTAGCTTAAAATACTAGTTGTGTGTGTTTCAAAATTGACACACACAGCTGTGGAAGCCTAATTGATAAATTGAACTAATCTGGCTGAACAAAATAATGAATTCCCAGGAAAGAAAAGTAGTGAAGTGTGAAAAATTCAAGAGAGAATATATCTGTAAGTTAATTCTTTGGTGTTTTGACTTGCATTCTTCAGTTGGTGTGACACTTTCTGTCTTTCAGTTTTACTAGCAGCACTGCCATGTTTCGATTGTGGAGGGCCAAAACTTATTTATTTATTTCACCAAAATTGAGCAAGAAATTATTTATTTTAAAGAAACTCCAAGTCCAAGCGTCCCCCCCCCCCGGTTATTAAATGATCTCCCCCTTATGTGATCAGGTAACCAACCATAAAACTTATTTCTTTTTGCAAAATATGGCTTGATACTATTAATAGTAGGATTCATGTCTTCATGGGTTTTATGCTAGTTTTTAAAATTAAAAATGCGTACTGAGAATGCAATGATTGAAATAAAAAAATTTAAACTTGTGTTTTATTATCTATAGTGATCTACTGAAAAATATTATAGAATATATTTTATAATTTACTTATGGTATATAAAAGGGGTCTATGTGATATATGTCATTGACTCAAAAGACAGATTTTTGAAAAAGTATTGCTAAAATAGCCAAAATTAGTAAATTCCTAGTTTTCCGTTTATTGCCACAATAGATGAAAAACTTAGCAGTCTGGGATTTTTCCTAGCCTTGGTAATGCTTGTCCATTACCCCTGGCCAGTAATGCTAGTTGGAACATTACCCCCTGTAGATCACAGTGGGTTAATTTTCAGTGGCAATTTTTGACTTTAATAGCCTGTCAAAAAATCACTAAGACACACACAGTTGATCTGAAAACATATTTGGGAGGTTCAGAATGTCTACTATCTATGGAATTTTTTTCATGGTTAATTACCTTCAATTAAGCAAACGGCCCCGTGGGTCCGTTTTTAAAGTCAGGACAAAATTGTTATCTGTAACCACTGATAGGTAATGATAAAGGCATTTTACCCCAATTTCACCCCTCACTTTTCAGCCAGTTAGTGAATTTCACAACAGAGGGCAGCTAAGGGAGCTGTCAAATAGAGATAACTAATAGCACCACATGTGACTTTTGACCCTGGGGTGACAGCAGCAGAAGCTTCCTCCAAATCAAGAGATAAATGGGCAAAAGGGGTAAAATTCTTACCCCTTCAGAAATGAACAACAATATACAAGTATTTTCTACCTATGGAAAGATCTTGGAACCATGCTTATTAAATTAGATATTTACTCACCTTATTTACTTATTATAGCTCATATTTTTCATTAATTGGTATATGGCTCCTTTTTTACATTTGTTAGGCACAGTTCACCTATAAACATCCAAACCAGCATTGATCAGAACTTCCAAAGTCTTTAATAATTGGGAAACATCACTGGTCAATTTTTAAGTGCTCACCATTTCATATAATTAAAATGTATAATTGACAATCTCTAAACATAATTGTGCGGCCTGTACCCTGTGTATAAGTGTTTCATAGTATCTCCATTTGCATTCAATTACTCCATTGTTGAAAAAAATAAGAAAACTTGGATTTATACCCAGGTGAGTACATGAAATCCATGCTGAAATGAATATACCAAGTACACAATCCAATGTTTTCATCATGAAAGTCAACTTATTCTGGCCCTGTACCTGTGTGTCCTGTTTCCTAATTACAACACCCCCCCCCCTCCACCACCCCGTAGATGTGCCCTGATTGGTCAAGATGGCTCAGGTCATTTGATACAGCTCTTGAAGTTAACCAAAAGTAAAATCTCCTCCGTGAGAAATATGTTGCGTGAATGAAACACTCTAAGATGCCCACCTTTTAAAAATTTTGAAATCAAATTTTAAAAAGTCCAGCTCAAGAATGAAATTGCATGATTTCCTCCATTAATGCTCTCTTTAAAAATAAGAGTCCAGGTATATCATTTCTAGTGAGGAATTTTGCAACCTTTATTATATAGGCCTATTTCCCCTATTGGCAGTAGGCCCAAATTATTCAGGGTTATCTATCTGTTATTTTTTTAATGATGGGAAACTGATACTATCAATCTATTATCTATCTATCTATCTATCTATCTATCTATCTATCTATCTATCTATCTATCTATCTATCTATCTATCTATCTATCTATCTATCTATCTATAGATCTATATTTCTATCTGGCAGCATCTGTTTGTCTATCTGTCAGTCTGTCTATCTATCATGACTGGAAATTTCCACTAGCTATTGAATATTCATTGAATGAGAACACAAATTAACCACTTAACCACTGCCAACATGAGAAACATTCCAATGTCAAGTTAATCAAGTCCAGTGACCCCCTGGCAGGGCCTCACTTTGACCAATTTAAAGGCAGTGCTGATCACATGATTCTTGTATGAAGATACTAGCAAAATGATGAGGCCCCAGTTTGATAGCAGCCTTTGATATTTAAGTTAACAGATAGACAACAGGATCCTGGGCAGAGCATTGAGAGCAAATTCCAACTGAAAGCCCAGTCACAGAAAACTCCTTTTTAGGCATATTTCTGGAAAGTAGGAAATTTATACCATCTCCTTGTTAACAAATCATTTATTGTCCATCTGTAATTATTGTGAGAATCATGGTTCTGTATCTTCAGAATCAATGAACAGGCATTAGATAATTGGTTTTTAATTGCATAGGTGGGCACTGACCAGAGGGTACAGACAGATAGATATACATGTAGATAGCTAGATAGATAGATCTGTACACAGATAGACAGTTACCTAGTTATAGATAGCTAGTTATAGCTATAGATAGCTAGTTATAGATAGCTAGTTATAGATAGCTAGTTATTGATAGCTTGGTAGATAGCTAGATAGATGGATAGATAGCCAGATAGATAGATAGATAGATAGATAGATAGATAGATAGACATATAGATAGAGATAGATAGATAGATAGATAGATAGATAGATAGATAGATATTTGGAAACTTTATGTCATAGAAACAATATACATGCATGCCGGAAGTGGGACTCAGTAAGGCAGATCTTGACTAAGAAAGGTTATTTTGGACAAATGAGGAATCCTTTACTTGCCTAGTGAAGACCTTAACAAACACTCTATAGTGTGCAAGAGTGCTACAAATGAAGGCTTACCAAGCAGCAGGAAAGTATTCTGATCAGGAGGAGAATGATTACCTTGTTTTTTTGCAAATTTCTTTATAAATTTGAAATAGAGTTATTTAAAAACTATGCAACGTCTGCATACATCTTCTTTCATCAATAGCTTGTATAAAGCACAAATTTATATTTGTGTTAAATTTTTTTTTTGTTTAAAAACCTGGGCCTGGTGGGGTAACTACCAGCTCCAAAAAGTGTGACAACCTGCCTCGTCTTTTTGTGACAACCTGCCCCGATTGATGAAAATACCAAAAACTGGCGACCAAGGTCGTTATTATCAAAATTTTCACTATTTCTTATCATGATTTTTAAAAAGAAATGTTTACATGGTAAGTGTACTAACTGTAACTTTTTCAGGTACTATTTGATAAAGACTAGCATAGCATGCAAGTTACACACAGGTAAAAAATTACTTCTTGTGACAGGAAATTTCTAACAGACCGTGTGCCTACCAGACTCCCTTCCAGGGGTCAAGATTTCTTAAAAAGACTCCAGTGAAAGTGTGACAACCTGCCCCTGTGACAACCAGCCCCGCTCTCCCCCACCCATATTGGTGGCTAATGTCTTAAGTTAAACTATATTTAAAGTAATTATTGACCAGAGTTTGTGTCACTTTTATCTTTTAAATATAATAAAATTTCAATCATTGTGTTATTATAATTTTTATAATCTTACCTTCATAAAATTAAACAATTCAATCTCCTGTCTAATAAATTGTATATTTTACAATCTTACATACAAAGATATTTATCTGTCTTAATTTTATGACAAGTCCAGCTCTTCTACATGAAGCTGCCACACCTTTACAACTTCAACGAATATCAGAGATGTTTGAAATGAAGCTAAAACAATTTACGGACCATTATACGATGTATATTGTCTTCCAATTTAAAAGCGTAAGGCCTATTTCAAATATTTGTATTTGCAATTATAAGTCCAAAATGAGAAGATGGATTGATGGATGATTGGGGCTTTACGTCCTGCATTTATGCATTTGGTAGGCCAATTAGGACAGGAGGAGGACACAGCAAAGAGGCAAAGGATGATTGAAACAGCTGTCCAACATAGGCTTGGCCCAGGTTACCCGACAAGTGTTGGATTCAAACCCTGGACCCAGCGATTGGCAGCCTAGCATGTCTTATGTTGGTATTTACATAAACGGAAGTCTTTTGTTTATAGACGGGACAGAGCCACCGGCTCACCGAGCGGAGCGAGGTGTCTTGTCCCTTATATGGCAAACATGCGAGGAGTGAACCAGATGGTTCAATCAAAAGAAGTGATTCAGACATCCCATAATATGATCCTGGCCCTTTTTTCTCATCACATGTGACTACTAAATATGTTTGACAAAGGAAAAAAAAATCAATAATTACCAAAAATGTTGGAAAAAAACATTTTTCAAAAAGAAAATGTTCGAAAAAAAAAATTCCCAAAAAAAAAAAATGTTTCTAAGAAAAAAGTTTGATTGCCTGTGATAGATTATTGGGATCACAAATGCGATGCTTTCTTCATTATGTCAATGTTTGAACAATGATGCAAAGTTTACTGTCAGCAATTGGTTACCAAGTTGTGATGATGTGGTTGTAGGGGCTATTCCTGATAAAATGCTTAATCTGACACTGAGTTGAAACTGTGATTCTCAGTTGTGTGTATTCACATTGGCAAAAAGCGGGGAATCTGACCCAGTTTAAAATGACATCACAGCTTTTAGTCAATTTACATATATTGCAATGCTGGAATAGAGTCATCTCTGACATCAGAGTTCAACAGCATAGAAAAGAGCTTGATATTCCACGTAAATATGACGAGGACTGTAACTTTGAATTAGTCGAGGAGAGCACTGCAATGCATGATTTGTAAACGAAACAAGGGTTTTTCACGAAGTGATAAACTGTTTTTTTTAAATTTTAGAAGGAATTATCTTCTTATGTTGGGTGGAGATGGTCATTGGTCTTGTGGTAGAGATGGCACCATCTGGACCCAAAAGATGAATTTTAGTTCATTAAATGTAACATTCTAAATATTAATTCACTTACATGACGCATACAACATATTTTTAAAAGTTTTTGGAAAAACTATTTGGGAAAAAAAGATCAATTAGGAAAAAAAAATTGGGGGGGGGGGAACTTTGGGGAAGCAAAGAATAGGGGGAAGAAAGTATTTTGGAAAAGATTCTTTTGCTTTATAACACTCAATTTAATCACTCTCAGTGCCAAATTGTTTGCAGTGAAGAGAACAAGTCAAAGAGTTAAAATTACCAATTACCGAAGTCTCAAACTCAAAGTGCCTCAGCAATCAGGGGTTCACTTTTGATATAGCGCGGCAGAATTGTGGTAAAAAGTGGAACTTTCGACCATTGATGCAATATCTGTGAATTGATAACTGTATCCAATTGTTTCAAATCTTAGATCTGTTGCAAATTTATTCAAATAAAACACTTTCAGTTAATCAGTTTGCATTTCTGACACAGTCACAGCACTGGTGAGCCCATGAAGTGGTGTGATTGAATGATGAAATTGTCTAGAGTTCTGACAAAATTGTGTGAATGCAAAGTGTTTCAGATTTAAGCAAGGGGTTGAATAGTATATAACTGGAATCCTTAACAGCTAATGGACATGTTATCAATGTGATTAGCAAGACAACTATGCACATTAATTGCTACGGTATCTAAGTAGATATCATGGCTAAATACACCAAAAGTATATTGCATATAAGTGTGACTGAATGATGATAAATTAATCCATCTCTTATAAATTATGTATTTATATGTTAGGTGCATATTAAAAATCATTAGAGAAAACCATTACTTTTTTAGGAGGCCCTATACTTAGAAGCTGTTGGCATATTTTGTAGTTGGGAAATTTTAGCAAGATCGAGATGGTGTGTTTTCTCAAAAAGTTCATCATCTCGTCAAACTCTGCCAAAAGGTTTCTAACACTAGCTGCTTTCCTTCCCAGTTCCGTAAATAATGATGACATATCCTGAGAGAAATATCTGGAGGGCAACAATTATCCGAATTTCATGATCAAACTTTTATACCTGTCAAATGAAATGATGAAATCGCTCTATAATATTGATTTGATCATTTGCCTGATTATTTAGCCTAGCTCCTTGCCCAAATGTAGGCCAGGGGGGGGGGTGGTGGCTCTTCTGCAAGATATGGACAAAATATGAGATTCTGTCTATTTTAGTATTTCATCACAGGTTCAGATCTTAGTCTGGGAACAGACCAATTAAGTTTTAGATCTGGCAGTGTACCAGGTAAATCATATTTTCATGGGTTCTGTATGACAATTGTTGAAACCTGCATAATTCTTAGTGGCTTTAGTCCAAATTTTTTCGCTAGTAAAAAGTACTGTTTCCAGTTATTTTCAGTCATTTATCAAATTATTTTCACCCAGAGAATCTAGCTGGAGTGATTCTTTTAAATATGGATGATATTATAAAAATCCTACTTAAAATTTAGAATTTTATTTAGTGTGAGCTTTTGGTTTGGTGATCATAATTATACCTTTTTTCAAAAGAAGCACCAGTCACTTAAACGCGGCAGGAAGTTACCATAATGGAAATAAGTGAGTGTCCCATATCACCCTGAAATGCTGGCAGGTATTTCATCAATATCTCCTGAGAAAAAGTGAGACTTTTGGTCTGGGATAATTTTACACCATAAGTGGTCCTAAAACAAATATTCTTCAATGTATCACAGAGAGAGAAAATTGATCTTATTTATTTTTCTTTTTTAGGGCAAGGGGGTGGGCTCCCCCAAAAAAAACAATAACATCTTCTTGACAAAAAGATAAGCTGCTTGCAGTGAGTCCAGATTTCAAAATGTAGAAAAAATACCATACCTAGCACACTAAGTCTCGGGTTGAGAAATGAAATACCACAAAATTATTTTAAATCTGTCAAGGTGTGGCAGAGAACCAGTGCACTGCAAAGGGCTTGCTTTATGTGGGTAATGACACTGCTTTCAACCAGGCGGGTTAGTCACAGTTAGTTAGTGATTAACTGTAAGTAAGTGACTAATTGTAAGTGACTAACAATAAGTTAGTCACTTACTGTAAGTTAGTCAAGTGCTAACTAATCACTAACTATAAGGTAATTACTAAATGTCAGTTTCTCACAAACTGTTAGTTAGTCATCAACTGTTTGTTGGTTAGTCACTAACCGTTTGTCAGTTATTCACAAACTGTTAGTAAGTCAGTTGTAACTTTTAGCTAGTGACTAACTGTTAGTTAGTTAGAAACTTTTTGTCACTAAGTGTTGGTAGGTAGCCTAAGTCACTAATTGTTTGTTTGTCACTAACAGTTGGTAAGTTAGTCACTAATTGTTGTTAGTTAGTCACCAACTGTCAGTAGGTTAGTTACTAACTGTGAGTTAGTTTGTCACTCAACTTGTAGTTAGTCAGTTAGTCACTAAATGCAAGTATGTAAGTCACTAACTGAGTAACCGTTAGTCAGTCAACAACTGTTAATTAGTCCCTAATTGTTGGTTAGTCAGACACTAATTGTAAATCTTTTAGTAACTTACTCTTAGTCACTTTAAGTTACTAACTGTGGGTGAGTCACTTACTATTAGGTAGTCGCTAACTGTTAGTAGGTTAGTCACTTACTGATAGTTCATGACTAGCAGTTAGTCTGTTAGTCACTGAGACTCAACAGTTAGTCTGCTAGTCACTTATATTTAGTCAGTCACTGAAAGTCAGACATTTACAGTAACTCAGTCAGTCACTAACTGTTTTTGAATGAGACGGCGAAAGAGTTGGTCGGTATTTTCAGTTATTCCATCATTATTCTATCTATAAATAAAACACACTGCTCTCATAACTCGCCCCTGATTGTTTCAAGCCCTGCAACAATAGCATCTTCTGAAGATGCTAAATATTGTTGCTGGGCTTGACACCAATTAATCAATTAATTAGTGGCAAGTGCACTTTTTCACTAATTAATATTTATGAACCTCTGTTACTTCCTGTAGTTTATTGCAATGCATCTTCAAAGTTCAGACCTCTCTGACATGGGGCTTGCCACTACCAAGGAAACGTGGTTTGGGGGGTTGGTTTGGGGGTTGTGGTTTTGGGGGTCAGGGTTTTGGTAGTCCTCAGTCATTGCAGTGTTTCTGAAAAGTTTCTGCAGCAAAATCTGTATTTCTGTAGGAGTTATGCAGCCTGGGAGGTTTTATGCACTTCTGCAGACAGCTGTAAAAAACTGCAGAATTCTGCAAAAAACTGCAGAATTCTGCAGAAAATTGCAGAATTCTGCAGTTCTGAAAAAAATTCTGCAGTTCTGTAGGAAACTGTAGAATTCTGCAGTTCTACGCGGTAGCAGTTTGTGGAATAACCTCCATCCAAAGAAATAAACTTCCGTGGACGTTTTGCCTATCTGCTCGGCCAATTCTCAACCGAATTTCATTCAGAAAAAAGTTTCAGGCACCCTACAAACATTTTTCGGCGATCGGTAAGCTCGCAAAAATGTCATTTTATTAACTGCTGACAGTGCTCTATCAAATAAACTTCCATGGACGTTTTGCCTCTCTGTTCGATCAGTTCTCAACTAAATTTCATTCAGAAAAAAGTTTCAGGTACCCCACAACCATGTCTACAGACTGCAGTAGTCAGTCTTTGTCCGTTGTTGTTTCTTTTCGCCGTACGATACATTTTTTGGCAATCTGTCAGCTCGCAAAAATGTCATTTTATAAACTGCTGGCAGTGCTCTATCAAAATAAACTTCCATGGACGTTTTGCCTCTCTGTTTGGTCAATTCTCAACCAAATTTCATTCAGAAAAAAGTTTCAGGTACCCTACAACCAGGTCTATAGACTGCAGTAGGCAGTCTTTGTCCATCGTTGTTTCTTTTTGCCGTACGACACATTTTTCGGCGAACGGTCAGCTCGCAAAAATGCCATTTTGCAGGGTCAGTGTAAAATGCCGACCATGCAGACCATGCCGACCATGCTGCAAGCTGCAGAATGCGTTGCAGATGAGCATCAAAACCCCAGACCCCCCCACCCAACCCCAAACCGTAACCAACGTTTTCCTGGGTAGTGGCAACTTAGATAAAATCACAACAGAGTACTATAATTAAAATCACACTTATTAGATTTAAGAAAAGCCAGGGTGAGCCTGTAGACTAAATATTGTATTCCGATTTCCGTAATAGCGTCGATTTAACCAAAAGAAGGTTAAAACGTAAACGTTCCTAGTTATGGTTCAAATTGCGTTAGAAACACAATTTAAAAAGTGTATATATTATTTAAAAGTAGCTCTATTCGATGGTCGAAGTTAAAATACAGTATCGTTGATAATAAGGTCAGTATTAGGCTGTTAGTTACGATGTTTTGATTTGCGCCAAAAGGTGTGAAAAAAGCAAATGGCATCAATGCATGTGTTCAAATAAAATATTTTAATATCAAAATGTTGTATCCTTGAAGTGCTTCAAATATGATCAAATATGTGTTACTGAATGAATAATTATTAATTTTAAGACTTGATACACCCCAACGAAAATTGAGGCATTGTAGTTGTATAGATGCATGACAGCAAATATGGTACACCATTCCACAATTTTAGCCAATTCCAAAGCTTAAGTGTTATAAATGTGTGAGACACAAAGTGCGACTGCTTACTATATTATTTCCATTTTGTTAAACTACTGGTATTCAAATAACACACTATATGTAACTTTAGTTGAGTTGTAATTTAAAAAGCATCTTTGAAAGGTTTTAAAAGTTGACCTACAGCATTAAATAAACCATTTTGTAATGTTAAACACTAGCTTTTGTGTTCAATTTTGCTCTTTTGAAGCCTCAATTGTACTCGTGATGTACTCACTACGAGTACGAGTACATTAGCAATGTACTCGAGTACGAGTACGAGTACTGTACTCATGATTTAGTATGAGTACTGAGTACATGCGAGTACTTGGAAAAATGTACTCGAGTACACGAGTACACGAGTACATGTGTACTCGTGCCCAACCCTGGTGGCAAGACCCTCGTCAAAGAGGTCTGAACTTAGCAGATTCATTGCAATTTATGAGATGCATTAATAGTACCAGAGGTTCACAAATAAAGAATTCTGCAATTTTCTGCAGAATTCTGCAGTTTTCTGCAGAATTCTGCTGTTTTCAACAGAATTCTGTAGTTTCCTACAGAACTGCAGAATTGTTTGCAGAACTGCAGAATTCTGCAGAATTCTGCAGTTTCTATTGCAGAATATGCAGGTGCAGGAAGAAATTTAAGTGTACTGCAAATCTTGACCCAAAGCCAGCATAAAAAATGTTGACATCTTTCCAACACAAGTCTGCAACAGGAATTATGGGTGGCACAAATTCTCACAATGGCTAGCTGCTATCAGTGTTCAGTGTTAACTGATAGTGATTCATATGTTCAGTATTTTGTGCAGTGATGAGATTACTTTTCTTGTTATTTCATTACCCAATTAACTAGATTAATTGAATTATGATCTTAATTTGATGTAAATTCATCTATCTATCTGTCTATCTCTCATTTATCTATCTATCTATCTATCTATCTATCTATCTATCTATCTAATCACCTTGGGTCTGCTAAGACTCTGCTTAAATGATAAACTGATAAAGATGCACCTCTGTTGCTTGGATTTAAAAGTGTGTTCCTAATTAGTGAGATGATAAATGATATATATAGCCTGGCTCCTTTCTGGAGCAACAAAATTATATATAGTCTGCAAGTTTTATCCTCTGGACTTTGCACATGAGACTGTTGAGATATTCTAAAATGATATTTTCCATGCTGGTGATGCAGCTTTAGATATTTCTTTTTTTATTGAATGAATTGAAATGATTGATCTTATTTCATGAAAATAGACTTACTCATGTCTTTAGTCAAATTAACTTTTGGTGTCAGAATACCTGTATGCCGTTTTTTTGTTTTTTTTAAATCACATCAACTAAAGCAATGACCCTTTGACAAAATTGCTTCCCAGCTGCACCCCAGCTGTGGTTTTATATCTCCATCAGCAGCAGACTAAAATAGAACAACATCTTTACTACATAAACAAGGCAGTATTCTGGATGCTTCAGTCCCTCTTATGACGTGTCTGGGTGACCCATGATGGCTACATTGGTACTGCGTTGGCCTACTAATGTTGTTGTCCTGAAAAAAGTGGGCAACTTTTTTTTCAATATCCAAATCATTTTTTTTCCCAAGATTAAACTTTTTTTTTTCAACATTTTCGCACTTTCACTGATTTTTTTTTTTTCAAAATCACTCAATTGGGCAACTTTTTTTCCAAATTTCAATTTTTTTCCCGAGATTTAAAAAAATTGTAAAACTTTTCCCACCAATTTATTTTTTCAAACATTTTATTCCAATAATTTTGTTTCAACATTTTTTTCCCAAATCTTACTAATATACCCTGTGTTCCAAAATTATTATGCAACTATGCCTTTTCAATATGATTATCTAAAAAGGAATTATATAAATACATACTATATTCCTATATCATTTACAATATCCTGTCACTTTCATGCTGCTTTTTCCAATTTCAGAAGTTCTTTTTTCCTAAATTTTCTTTTCCCAAGTCTTTTTTTATTTGCAGATTTATTTTTGCCAAAATGTTTCACATAGTGCACTTGTGTTGTTATAACAACATTTTTTGTAAACTACAATTTCGCCAATTTGCCATAATGGGCATTTCTATTCTATCTATCTATCTATCTATCTATCTATCTATCTATCTATCTATCTATCTGTCTAGCTGTCTAGCTGTCTATCTGTCTATCTGTCTATCTATAAATATTGATCTATTAGTATTAAGCCAGTCAAGAGTCAGAAATGGAAGGATGGAAAAGAAGCAAAATTAACAGTAGGGCCTATTTTGGCAAAATCAAGGACCTTTGACCATGGCCCTGAAATCAACCATGCCTTTCATGTAAAATTTACCAGTAGGCTATGGCCTTTGAAGCTATGGGGAGTGAAATGTAGCTATATGAAGGTCCATATCTCTAAAGCCATGCCTCATCAGAATACAGGGGTGAATTAGTTCTATGAAGGAGAGAGGACTAAGTCAGTTACACCTGGGCTTTACATTCTGTTAAACTGACACCCCAACCCCTTTCAATGATACTTTGTTGTCTAGGTCTTGGGTTATCTCCTGGTTAAAATGGACACATGCTCTTGATGTGCTGATATGTCTACTCCCCCCCATCCACCAAAGCACCTCCAAAATATAATGATAACTTTAATATCTCTCTGGCAGCTGTTCATAAACCTGCAACAACTTAACAGCAAGTGGCATTGAGATAAGGAAAAAAATACATTGTTAAATGATAATATGACAGTTATAGAGAAACAGAGGTGGAAAAACAGTGATAGTCAGATAGAGATAGACTAATTAAGAATTTGTTATTTTAAAGCTTGAAAGGACAATGAGCTATCAATTAAAGCGATTGAAGTAGGGGAGAGTGGGGCATGATGGGCACCTTAACTTTGAAGGTCCACCGTGTCATTACCATGCCAACAAAAATTACATTAGGTTCTACTTTAAGCACAGAAAATCTTGTTTCGCTCAATGAGATAGTATTTGAGTTATAAGCACTTTTAATTTTTTGGCAGGTGCCCATCATGCCCCGCAAGGGTGGGGCATGATGGGCACCTTGTTGGGGCATGATGGGCAGCTTCAAATTTTGGTCAATACTTACTTCATTATAGTTGTAAATCTGAAATAATTCCAATATTCTTAATGAAAAACTTGCATTACATGATAAATGGTAGTTATTGAACTAACTCAGCAAATCATAATCACTTTTTCATCTAAAAAAGGCAGGTAACTATCCAAAAACGTAAATTTAACATCATAAAAGGTGATTTGGCACACAAATTATGTTACTAATTCTATATCTGATGTAGTAAATAAGATAATACCAATAGGTATTGAAATAGACAGTATTGTCCATTCTCGCCAATCTTCAACTATTATATTTCAAGAAATACATATATGCTTAGTTCAAATGGGGCATGATGGACCCATCATGCCCCACACTTCATTTTTCATAAATGCCCTCAGACACCAGTTTCCAAGAATAAAGTCAAATCAAAGAGTTTTCATGCAAAATGTTGAGATATCTCTTTGTGGAAGTAAAACAAGACAGCTGTTAAAATATCACTTACGTATAATCACAACGCACTTGGAAAATCAGGAAAAAAAGTTGTTAGGGCTTCAAAATCCTAGAAAGGGCAATATCTGCTAAAGTATTGGTATCTGAACCATGCAAATTTTCCTTCAATAAAGGTTAGCAAAGGATATTCTAAACAACAAACATCAACTTCCTCCAGTGTTAAACTTTGGAGTTAAAGCCCAAACCCATCATGCCCCAGGGGCCCATCATGCCCACGCTCTGATGTATAGAGTGATAAGTGAGTGATGACACACACAGAAGGTGGTCTCTTAATAGATCTGATCTGCCTGGTATGTTATCATCACCAGCATAGTTGAACATAAATAGTGTACAGACAGAAACAAGAAATAAGTGAGCAACATGGACAGAAAGAAAGAATAGAAAGTCTGAAAAACATGGAAAGAAAGATAGAAAGACAGGTATATGGCAGATGGAAAGATAGCAGAATGGAAAGAAAGAAGATAAATTAGATAGAAGAAAGATGGAAATAAAGATAGACAAAAGATGGAAAGAATGATAGATCGAAGGGGAAGAAATGTAGAATAAAGATGGGAAGAAAGACTGAAGGAGAGAGAAAAGAAAAGAAAGAAGGCAGATTAAAAGAAAGATAGAATGAAGAAGGAAAGACAAAAGAAGGAAGAAAGATGGAAAGGAAGATAGAAAGAAAGAAGGAAAGGTGAAAAGAAAGATAGAATGAAGGGAAGAAAGAAGAAATGATAGCAAGAAAGAAGGAAAGAATGATGAAAGAATGAAAGAAGGAAGATGAAAAGAAAGATAGAATGGAGATGGAAAGAGAGAAGGACAGAAAAATGGAAAGAAAGAGGGAAGGAAAATAGAAGAAATAAGGAAGATGAAAAGAAATATGGAATGAAGATGGAAAGAGAGAAGGAAAGGAAGAATGAGGACAGAAAGAAGGAAAGGAAGATTGAAGTAATGAAGGAATGATTGAAAGGAGAAAGAAAGAAGGATTGAAAGATGGAAAGACAGAAAGAAGAATTGAAAAAAGGAAGGAAGATTGAAAGAAGAAAGAAAGAAATTTAAAAAATGTGTATTCCCTGGAACAGGTTATACACCTTCTTGAGCTTAGGAGTTAAAAATTATATATATGTCTTCATAAAGTATGAAATGAACTTGTCAGCTTATATTGGGAGGGGTGCAGTTGACATGTGGCTGGATGGGCCATGGGGGTGAACTGGACAGTCCCTTTTAGAGAGAGCAACCCTGACTCCACAATTTAACCCCTGCAGTGACCTGCACAGATGATTGACAGGGTGGGCTGCAGGAGCTGAGGGCCTTTCTTTTGATGTTGCTCACTGCCTGGTGGCGACCTCTGTTGATTAAGGGTATGGTCACCAAGGATAGGTAATGGACAACCATTACCAAAGCTAGGAAAAATCCCAGACTGCTTAGTGCCTGTTAAGTCTAAAGAGTAAAGAAAGTAAAATGTAAAAGCTGAAAACATAATGAAATAGATTGACATTGGAGATTTTTTTTCTCAGCACAGATTTTGTCCCAAACCTGCTTACAAATTTTTCCACAAGGTGGAGTTCGGTATAAAGTCCTACTGCATGCCACCTGTGCTGATGTAAACAAAACCATGTGACAGGCTTTATGGTAATGAGCCATTTGCAGCCCTGATTGGGCAGTCCTGGAGAAGGGCGGGCATTATATTGATGATTGAGGTAAGAGGGGGGTATCAAAAAGGAGGGGGCTGAATTAGGACCATGGAAGAAATGACAGTGGAGAAATATTCAGGGAAAATCACAATTATTTTAGCTTATTTTACCCATTTATGGAAAAGTGAAGTTAGTGACAATGCATTTTGTAAGCCTACACATTGAAATGGGGAATCTTGGGAAACATATTGAAAGGGGAACCTTGTAAGTGACCTTAGTGTGAAGCAGTACTGTCAAGAAATTTCCAAAGTGTGTAAGTTTTCTTTCCAAGGAAAACTATATCACTGCTTCAGCAAGCTGAACTGCAGTGATAATAATTTCCCAGGCAAAGCCCCCCCCCCCTACTGGATATTAAAGATTTAAATGGTCATCCCCTAAGCTCATGTCACATATTAAACATGCATGTGCAGAGGACTCAATTGCCAGTGGGAACAACTTGGCCAGACATTGACAAAGTTTACATTGATTGACAATCAAATTTGATATATATAATTACCTTGCTTTGAAGTTGAAATATTCCTCCTACAAGTTCTCAGATCAGCCAGCACTGTCAGTTTATTCTGTTTGAGGATGTTAATCCTGTTTCCGAGACTAAAATTGATGTTTGACAAATTATGCAATTTGTTGTAACATACACTGCAGACATAATCCTTGGCTGTGATGCCCTGTGCTTCAATGCCCAGTACTTCACAGTAGACATCCTTAAAAGTGAATGTGTCCGTTAACACTTTTCTCCTGGACTTCTTTGGTAAAATGTCCACACAGATACTGCAAACTTCTCTCGCTTGACCAGGATTGGGAGTCTTATAATTCCATCTCAGGTCCGCAAGCACTTTTGCCTTATCCTCATAGAGGACATCAATTCTGTTTTTCAAATCATAGTTGATCTTGGACAGCTTACTCAATTTATTATAACAGAAAGAACAAACATAACTTTCTCTTGTGATGTCTTTTCTTTCAATGCACAACACAGTCAACACTTCACAGAAGACATCTGTCAGTGTAAGGGAAAATGATGAAATTGTTCTCCTGGACTTTTTTGGTAAAACATCCTTACAAATACTGCATGTATCTCTTCCATCAATTCCATGCTGCATTGTTTTGACATGTTTGAGGCATGCTCCAGGGTGCAGCATGTGTAGTATGACTACGTTCACAGAATCAGGCCACAGCTGCAGCTGGCTATCAGCCTATCAGTGGTTATTTCCTCTTGCCACAAGCCCCTGAGACCTGAGTCATCATTGGAACAGCTCTAAAAATCCTAAATTAATCTTAAACAGTAATTCAGGGACTATATTAACATAATTAAAGCTAAAGTTTGTATTTGGAACTGTCCCTGTTTCATGAAACACAGTCATTCCACAGAAACTGGCCTCATTTCTATAAATAGATATGCATTTGTCAAACTGTTTCTGATTGGGCAACAGAGTCTTACTGGAACCAGTCAAAATGAAGATGACATTTCAATCAGCAATGGTTGGGGACTCTGGGCTGGCTAGCGCTGGCTGCACAGGCTGTAAAGAAAATGGACTGGACAGACTGACTAGATAATATAATTCATATTTTACATTGATTGAAAATAAGTTTGGCTTATGTCATAAATAAACTCTCATAAGGGCCGACCAGATGATCTTTGGGGGGGGGGGGCTATGGATATTTGGTGAAAAAAAAAGATTGTTTCCCACTTTACACTGAAAAAAAAAATTGTTCAGCACATGGAATTAAAAAAAAAAGTTTTTGTCTGTTGTCAGCAAAAACAAACATATGTATTTGGTATAAATAAGTAGGGGTTTATTCAATTACAATTAAGTGGTATACAAATGAGAAGTGTACAAATAATATGCATTGAAAATACAGTACATTTGTATACGTGAAAAGATAGATACGGTGGACAGTCAACAGTGGCTGAAAGTCCCATATTAAATATAGAAAATGTAATTAACCCCTACTGATAGATGATTAACCTATATGTATATTTAGATCATGAAAAATATAAATAAAAGAGTTGAAATATGAAAATCATGCTAAGTACATATAATAGCAATACTAATACACTTGTGGTAGCATGTGAAACATGGGCACATGACACATATATGTGAGAAAGGTGGATGGTGGGGAGGTGGTGGAAAATTATTAGAGAAGTTGGGAGAGTAATTCCAGTGTGTGTTATTTGTCCTCCATGTTGAATCTGGAATGACCTACTTTGTCATGTGTGTCATGTGACAAACAAAATCCTGTTTTGCTGACCAGACAAATGTCTTTTATAAATAAAAGTCTTTTTTGTCTGTTGTCAGCAAAAACAAACATATGTATTTGGTATAAATAAGTAGGGGTTTATTCAATTACAATTAAGTGGTATACAAATGAGAAGTGTACAAATAATATGCATTGAAAATACAGTACATTTGTATACGTGAAAAGATAGATACGGTGGACAGTCAACAGTGGCTGAAAGTCCCATATTAAATATAGAAAATGTAATTAACCCCTACTGATAGATGATTAACCTATATGTATATTTAGATCATGAAAAATATAAATAAAAGAGTTGAAATATGAAAATCATGCTAAGTACATATAATAGCAATACTAATACACTTGTGGTAGCATGTGAAACATGGCCAAAAGGTGAGGAGGCTTGCAACTGTTTGCAAAGTGCAAGGAGACTCAGCCGCTGCCACAAGAGAAACAAAGGGAAACAAAGAAACAATAACAAAACCCAGTGGTGACAGTGGTTAGTGGTTAATGCCATATTATTTAAATGCATTAAATTTTTTAGTTACTTCTTGGTTAACCAAGGGATGGGAAAGTTTGAATGCGATACAGTGTAGTGAAAAACCTTGTAATTTAAGACAGAGTGCTATGCTGATGTACTGTAAACTATAATGAAATCATAAAAAAAGAAATAATAATAGAAGAATTAGCACAGATAATGCTGTAAGTCAGGAACAATGTTATAAGTAACAACTTGATTGATTATCGAATAAATGACAATGTTGCAGGGAAGCACTATGAAATTAATTCCTCAGAGTATTGGGCACCACTGTTGTGCACGACGTAAGGAACAACATTATTATTAACCACTTGGTAGTCTAGTAAATAACTATGTTGTACGGGAAGCACCATGAAATGAATTCATCATGGAATTAGCACAACTGGTGTGCACGACATAGGGAATACCATTATTGCTAACAACTTAATTGTCTGGTAATGAACAATGTTGTGCTGGAAGTACAATAAAATGGAATCATCACAGGATTGGCACAGCTAGTGTGCTCGATTTAAAGGAGAGACAGGAGTGATAACCTGCTCTGAATTAATTGGAATTGAATTGAAATTGATTTATCGAAGTAATTATCTGTAAAGAAGCATCTGTAATCCAACGAAAATAGAAACCAGTAACTACTAGGCTTCTTGGTCTGATGATGTGGGTCCAGCAACTACTAGGCTACTAAGTCCAATGATGCATGACCTGTACTTGTTCTGATGATTCGTGAACAGCAAGTAATAGGCTACTCGATCTGGTGATACGTGACCGGCAGCTACATGACCATTTGATTCTGACAATGTGTGACCAGCTACTACTGGGCTACTCGGTAGGATGATGCTTGACCAGTACTTGGTCTGATAGTGCGTGACCAGCAACTACTTGGCTACACGGTCTGAGGATACTTCTTAATTGTCCAGTAAGTAACAATGTTGTGCTGGAAGTACAATAAAATGAAATCATCACAGGATTGGCACAACTGGTGTGCTCGCTGTAAAAAAAAAAAGAGACAGGAGTGATAACCTGCTCCGAATTAATCGGAATTCAATTGGAATTGATTTATTGAATTAATGCTCTGTAAAAAAGCATCTGTTATCCAACAAAAAAAAAAAGAAACCAGTAACTATTATGCTACTTGGTCTGATGATGTGGGACCAGCAACTACTAGGCTACTCGGTCCAATGATGCATGACCCGTACTTGGTCTGATGATGCATGAACAGCAAGTAATAGGCTACTTGGTCTGATGATACGTGACAAGCCGCCACATGACTATTTGGTTCTGACAATGTGTGACCAGCAACTACTTGGCTACTCGGTCTGAGGATACTTCTTAATTGTCCAGTAAGTAACAATGATGTGCGAGAAGTGCAATAAAATTAAATCATCACAGGATTGGCACAACTGGTGTGCTCTATGTAAAGTAGAGACAGGAGTGATAACCTGCTCCGAATTAATTGGAATTGAATTGGAATTGATTAAATGCTCTGTAAAGGAGCATCTGTAATCCAACATAAATAGAAAACCAGTAACTACTAGGCTACTTGGTCTGATGATGTGGGACCAGCAACTACTAGGCAACTCGGTCCAATGATGCATGACCCGTACTTGGTCTGATGATGCATGAACAGCAAGTAATAGGCTATTCGGTCTGATGATACGTGACCAGGAGCCGCATGACTATTTGGTTCTGACGATGTGTGACCAGCTGCTACAGGGCTGCTCGGTATGAGGATGCGTGACCAGTACTTGGTCTGATAGTGCGTGACCAGCAACTACTTGGCTACTCGGTCTGAGGATACTTCTTAATTGTCCAGTAAATAACAATGTTGTGCGAGAAATACAATAAAATGAAATCATCACTGGATTGGCACAGCTGGTGTGCTCTATGTAAAGAAGAGACAGGAGTGATAACCTGCTCGGAATTAATTGGGATTGAATACCCGATTCTGAAGGAAAATGAGTGTATTCAGTAAATAACAGTGTTGTAAGGTAATCCTTCAATTTTACAGCAGTGAGCTGTATGATAACTTACATGCGACAATGATAAGCTGTCGTAAAATGAACCACATAATATATTTTATGGTGGAGGAGTAGCTGTGCGAAAGGAAATGACAGACTATGAATAAAAAGCATCATTGACTGGCCAGTAAATAACAACTGAACCTACAATGTAGCTGTGCTCGAAGATCTTTTCAGTAACTACTTGGCTACCCGGGAAGTGGTAAAGGATATATAAAAGACACTGGAGTGACAACCAGGTCCCGTTCATACATGCAGGAGTGACTAAAGCTGGTGCAGTATGACGGCTAGCAGCAAGCTGATCCAGTATTTCCAGAACATGTATATATATTTTAAATTGTAAGGAACACGTTATAATATAACTTGGTTTTGCATCAGTGACACATACACAGTGAGCTGATGACTTTATTCACAGCAGTGACAAGCTGCTGCTTGTATATTGTGGTAATCCTCCAAATGTTCAGCAGTGATAAGCTGTATATAACTTAATTTTTTTGCTATGATAAGCTGACAGAATGCAGTGAGCTGATGACTTAAATTGATATATATAGATATTGTGATAATCCTCCAACTTTGTAGCAGTGATATGCTGCTATATATAGACATTGTGGTAATCCTCCAATTTTTAGCAGTGATAAGCTGTAAACATCTTGATTTTTATTTAGAGCAGTGACAAGCTCTGTGTGTGTAATTGAGTTTGCAGCATTGATAAAGGCGGACAAAATGTGCAGTGGAAGGTTTCTCAGTTTGTCTGGAAGGTTCTCAGTTTGTCTGGTTCTTGTGGTTCTGAAAAATAGAGATAAGTTGTGTTTTGTCAGCAAGAGAGAATACATTATCTTAATAAATAATTAACTAAGACAATATTTCATTTATATAATGCACATATTTCAACAAAGAAGAATTATTATCTTTTATTTAAGAAAAACGGAAATACAAGTAAATTAATGTAAAGTTAACCGTAGTAAAATCGCATAAGTTATACTTATGAAAAATTGAAAAATATAAGATTATACTGATCTTTAAGTGTTCACGGTAAAGTTGACAGATGACCAAGTGAGATGATTCTTGATTGCGGCAGTGACAGGATGGGTAATCACAAAAATGGCTTGTGATACAGGAGCATTGACAAGGTCGGGTTTCGTTTGAAGCAGTAACAAGCTTCCAAATGTAGTATGGTAATACATAAGTGACATGTGGTACAAGAGCATTGACAAGCTCGGGTTTCATTTGAAGCAGTGACAAGCTATCAAATGCAGTGTGGTAGTGCATAAATTTGCAGCAGTGACAAGCTGGCAAATTGCGACATGTGGTACAATAAGAGCAGTGACAAGCTCGGGTTTCATTTGAAGCAGTGACAAGCTATCAAATGCAGTGTGGTAGTGCATAAATTTGCAGCAGTGACAAGCTGGCAAATTGCGACATGTGGTACAATAAGAGCAGTGACAAGCTCGGGTATCATTTGAAGCAGTGACAAGCTATCAAATGCAGTGTGGTAGTGCATAAATTTGCAGCAGTGACAAGCTGGCAAATTGCGACATGTGGTACAATAAGAGCAGTGACAAGCTCGGGTATCATTTGAAGCAGTGACAAGCTATCAAATGCGGTGTGGTAGTGAATAAGTTTGCAGCAGTGACAAGCTGGCAAATTACGGACAAAGTGACAATGTCATGTGGTACAAGAGCGGTGACAAGCTCGGGTTTCATTTGAAGCAGTGACAAGCTTCCAAATGTTGCATGGTAATACATAAGTTTGCAGCAGTGACAAGCTGGCGAATTATGGACAAAGTGTCATTTGGTAAAAGAGCAGTGACAAGCTCGGGTGTCATTTGAAGCAGTGACAAGCTATCAAATTGACAGTGTAGTAGTTATTAATATTAATATTTTTGGCAGCATAATCCTTGTAATGACGTGAGCAGCTGTCCAATTAATACAATGGTGGAACAGCTGTTACATCCTCATGATAAAATCCATTTATAATTTTGAAAAATAATTACTGCTATGAGGTGATGGAGCATTTTATACTAGCGGCAGTGAAGAGCATTGGGGAAATGATAATAATAGTTGGCGGTTTATAAAGTGATGTAATAGAACGATCCGTTAGTAACCATGAAAAGAGTAATCATGAAGTAATGAATTGATGTATTCATAAAAATATAAATAAAATATGGCATCAGTGCGGCATAATAGTCGAAACTGACCGCTACCTTTAAATCCAGATGTTTGGTATCATCAGCAGTGAGAAGATGCGTGATGTATTAATAAATATAAAACATGATATAGCCTTTTGCAGTGGATAGAAGCCATCCAGAATTGTTGTTGTATAAAATAATTAGTGTTTTGTAACCTATATTTGCTGCATTTGAAACCTGTAAAGGGACAGTGCAAAAACATTGAACTGCAGTCTCCGGGAATTTGGCATGCAAGTGAACAAGAAACAGTATGGAATGAGCAAGTTGTGCACTTCAAACCACGGAGTATTCTTTATAACGTGGAGAAAAGAAACAAAGGGGAATTATAAGTTTATATAATTAATGACACATGGTGTTTTTGGCATATAAGTGCAAACCCAAACTACACTTTTATGAAAAAGTTATGTAACCAATCAACAAACGTTTTGGAAAGTAACCTTTGTTCATTAATTGTTTTGAAACCAAACAGGTAAGATTTTGGAAATTAATTAAAGAAAATGAGTAATAGTGAAAAAAAACAAAAACAAAAAACATTTGTAATGGTGACAAGCTGTCAGAAAAAACAGTGCATTATTATATTAATGTTATCATAAGAGATGGTAGCAGCAGTGAGAAGGTGTAGCGAATAAATGTTGTGATTGAATCGACAATAGAGTTTAATTAATAAATTCTTGTAATCATGAAATATATTGGGGGCAGTGGAAAAATGTTAATAATAGATGCAAAATGATGCACTAATGGAGTGATGTATATATACATATTTTATGCACAATGAAATATGAACTGCCTACATGTGTGATGATGATAAAATAGGTACAAAGAAGGTATATATATGAGCTGAATTAGCAGGAGAGGGAAACTGTAGGGATGTGATGGTGGATTAATAAATTCTTGTATCGTAAAGACACATTTTCGGGAAGTGAAAAGTTGATGGTTTGTTAATTTATTTTGAAGTGATAGAATGGATATGGCGCAATAAAGGACTGTCAAAAATGGATGTTATGTTGATCAATTTGATCAGAGAAATGGTAAGGAAAGAAATTATTGCTATACAGTATACACAGGCTTGGGCTGAGAACGAAAACATTTTAGAGAAATGTAGACCTGTATGTGATCAGAAAGATACAGATGGAGGAGGAAAAATTTAATATGATAAAACTGTTAGAGACAAAAGGTTTGAAATATCTGATGAAATAAATAAGGTCAGAAAGAAAGTTATTGTGATGGGAATGTGAGACCTTATAGAAGTTTTATTTTAATTGTTGTTATAGTCATACAAATTTGTAATTTTATTTATTTACTGTTTTTATTACATTTACATATTTAAAAGATAGATTTATTTTGAACAACAAGCCATGTACTACTGGATGGAATAAACTTGAAGATGACAGAGCTGTGAAAAAAGTTTTTAGGTTAAACCAGCAGGTGGCATTAAAATAGTGATATTCACAATTTCAGACCACCTAGTGGATAATAAGTGAACTGATGAACATGGTAAAAACATGGTCAAAACATTGGTTAAAAACATAGTAGATGTTTCTTAAATACGAAATAAAACAGTTCAATTTTTATGAAGTAAGGCCATGAGGTGTGAGAGGTTGAAGGGGTTAGGATACTGTACTTCCTGGGGCTATTCCCAACTATGTTATTTTGGCCATGCTGCATGAAAACAAAGATGGCCTCCATGATAAGAAAGTTTACTGAGGCCTGAGCAGAGTTAAAGAAAGTGGATAACTAACACAATAAACAGACTATGATCATCTAATGTGATCTAACAGCTCCTTGAATAATCCATGCTGTTGTATAACTCGTGAATAAAGCAATCCAGTGCTGAGAGACAAAATTATTAGAGAAGTTGGGAGAGTAATTCCAGTGTGTGTTATTTGTCCTCCATGTTGAATCTGGAATGACCTACTTTGTCATGTGTGTCATGTGACAAACAAAATCCTGTTTTGCTGACCAGACAAATGTCTTTTATAAATAAAAGTCTTTTTTTCCACCTGTAGCTAGGGTACCGTAATGTTAAAATTCCAATAAAAAAGTTTGTCGCGAATGCGTGTGCGAAAAAAATTGTTCGTCGACGCGTCGCGAATGAAAAAAAAAGTTCGTCCCGGGAGTAAAGTCCATAGCCCCCCCAACTATCGTCTGGTCGGCCCCTAATACAGCAAATACAAAGTTTTTTTTTCAATGATTACAATTTATTATTGATATATAGGCAATAAATGAAGTCAGTCAGACTGACCCAAGACGAACAAAATGTTCATTGAAGTAATAGGTTTCTATTGTATTCATAACATATACAGTAGAAATCCAGAAAATCAACTGCATGTAATCTATAAATGTACAAATTCATAAAATTGTATGCTGATGTGTAAAACACATGAATACTGAAAATGACCAAAGCTTCATGTAACTTCATGACTAGTCATCACCTTTGATGTAACATGTAAGACCTAAAAATTAACATATCTTAAAATATAAAGGCTGCTGAGGCTAAGGAAACTGGTACATAGGTAAATGAATGGTAAACCCTTACTAAGACGGACAGTCACTGATTAGTAGAAATGCATGAACTGGACAAATGTAAAAGTATTAAAGTAAATCATCAATATCATAATACCAATCAAAGCAACAAGCTAAAATTCAACCATTTGAATGGTGAACCAGCGAATATATATCACATACAGCAAGAATAGTACGCAGCAGGTCAGAATTGTCACATAGGCCTACCACCTAACAATAACATTATTAGGGGCCCAGATTTTCAGCTGTGTTGGTGTCCAAGACGAACAGATTTTGAGAAGCACAATCAGACTTTGTCACTATTTCACAATGGTATAACAAGCTCGGGTGACTATGAGTAGGTGTTCTCCGCACACCAGAAAGAAACTGAGTACAAATCTGGGCCCCTGAATTCCAGTCTTAGCAAGATCCAAAATCCCTTGCCATTCCCCAAACCGAAATGGATATCTTGGCTATTTCAAGATATTTGAACATGCATCCAATTACAATTTTTTTTTGCCTAGACTGCTGGACCGCTTAAAAATTTGCCTGTCAGGTCCTTCGGACTGGCAACCTTCGCCAAGACTGCCCTGGACAGAATAATATTCTAAAAGAGTTCATCACAGTCAACTTCAAACGAGACAAAATTCACCAGTGTCCAAATTTTTGGCCATTATTTGGTCCTGGGGAGCATTCGGAACAATGTGATCCACATGGACGCGTTGGATGCAGCAGTCCTGCAACAAAAAAACACCTTTTAGTCCAGGCCTACATTATAATAACCAATAATAAATATGACTAAAATGACTAATTATAATATCATTCATTTTATTACTTTAGTGTCCTCACCATTATGCTACCAGTAGTAGTACTATACTTTTCATAATTTATGAGAAGCCAATTCAAACATACACCCTTACAAATCACTGAAATCAGTTGATCTTGTGTTTCACTGTTTCAGTAATAGGCCTAGTTCAACTTATACAGATCTATTTAAATCAAGATCTATTTACTTCTCAATACTAATTACTTACTTTGAGATATCTCAATGCCCACGCAGTCATCAGGGAGCAACCGTTAACATAGACCTCTTGAAGGTAATTGCAAGTATTGGCGAGAGCAAAAACCGTGCTGTCCGTCAAGTTATTGATGCCTGAAAGTCGGATTATAGTTAATGGGCAGCTGTAGGCAATTGCCTTCACCCCAGAATCAGTAACCTGCAATAAATAGAATTAACAAAATATCAGTCAATGTGACTCAATGACGTTAGCATACCGCATAGGCAGAGTCCGCAAAAAGTGGTTTTGACACACCGGACATTCGGGCAGGTAGATTCTGAATTTCACCTGCCCGACTGAGGTCTTACCTGCCCGAAATTCCAATTCTAGTAATTTCAATTGGTGATCTGGAGTTGGTGTCACTGTGCCTTCATAAATTAATATTCATGAACTTATGAACTTATCCCAAATGCAAAATTGTTTATATTTGTATAACCCATTGGCTGATCTAATCCAGATAACTGTATAACATTTCAAAAATGTGTGCATTGCACTTAAGTTTTTAGCCATTGCTTGACCAGGTAGGGTATATTTTCAAATTGATAATATTATAACAAATTAAAATCAATTTCATGTAATGCATGACAATAAATTCGTATCTGTCTGTCCCAAAGTAGTGCTTATTTGTGTGTTTACAATTCACTGGATTTCCAGAAAACCAGATTGGTCCCTTCAGTTCCCTGCTGACATTTGTAACATAGCTAACAATTGCAACCTTGGAGGGCCTCAAATATATATAATTATGTAGGCACTTGCTAATCAATAACGTTTTTTTGGAGGGCATTATCCTACCCTTAAAACTCTATCTATTCAACTGTGATGTCACCTCTTCCCCTCCATCCCTACTCCAGCCACATCCACCACATTTTCCATGACGATTCCTGTTGACATTGCCTTTGAGTGTGCCCAATAAAATGCCTTGAAGTCCTCCCTTCTTTGTTGCTAATCATCCTTTTTCCACAGCCCTTTTCACGAAACTCCTTCATGCACCTCCACGATGCCATTAATTTGGCCCTCACCTTATTTGCACCTATTCCCCCCGCTCTTCTTAGTGACCCCATGTATTTCGGAGGGAGACACAGCCACTAAAACAACAGCCTCATCTGGCCTGTCCTGTCCCTATAAGCATTTTCGCGCGCTTTGGCCAATCCAGTGACCACCAAAGAGTACACACAATCAACTGTTCAAGAGCCTCAGTAAATTTTTTCTGCCTGTTCCATTTTTAAAATAACATCTATGCACGAAATTACACACAATTGCCCCTCTTATTGATCTTGAAAAGGCCCTCGCTACATAAGTGCACAAAAACCTCCCAATCCACACCCACCCCTCCCCTCTTCTGACTGTATCCATCGCAAACTCACCATGGGATAACATTTCTGATTGAAAAGATAAACATCTGACAGAAAGAAAGAAAGCATGCAAGCAAGGATAGATAGATAGACAGGCAGCTGGATAAACAGCTACACGTGTACATAGACCAATTACTCATGGGTACACAGATAGATTATATAGATACATAGATAGATAGAATTGATGGGTACTTATTGGCATGTAGATACATACATATACAGATAGATAGATAGAGATACATTGATAGATAGATTGATAGACAGACATATAGACAGCTAATTAGTCTGTCCCACCAATTAACATTGAAAATCCCCCCCCCTTACAACATACAACTGAAGCCACTGTCTCATATTCGTGCTGCGAATTGAGCCCAAGAGAGGACTCAAAACTCTGTGCAGTAATGATCTCAACATCAACAGTCCACAGCTTGCAGTTAAGTCAAGTGGGTCCACCTTCTTATCAATGATTTACTTTCGTATTTCACACAACAGAACAAATTCATCTTCACAGTGCCTTACACATTCTATTTTCTTCAGTCGTATTCTCTGTACTTATCATTTTTATGGAATAGTTAATTATTATTTTAAACAGTTAAATGACTGCCTTTCATCCATTGAATATGAAATAACTATGAAAGTTATAGTAACACAATAAGTCCTACAAACACGTTTACGTGCTGCGCACATTCCATGGCCAAGACTTTACATTATTAAATTCATACACCAAACTTTTCATATGTCGCAAATCTATTTCCAGCGGGTATGCTATGGGGTATTAATCAGTTATGGCCTGAGGGCAGAAATCATTAACTTAATGCCCGAGCCACCAGGCGAGGGCATTAAATGATTTCTGCCCATAATGCCCGACAACAAAATGTTATTATCATTTTTGAACACAATCCTATCCAAGAAGAAAGTTACTTTTTCTTTTGGTTCATTAACGCCCGCGCAGTTTTCGCGTCGCCCCGACGTTATTATTGAAGCTAGAGCATAACTGAGTCCAATTATGAAATCTGTGGACCTTGGAGATACTCCTAGGCTTTTAAATTTTTCAAATCGGACGATTTTTGACCGAGATTGAGCCAAAACAGAAAGACATTTAACAACAACGTCACCATGACGTCACTTCTGATGACGTCACGATCTATAAAATACACCAGGGGGCGCTTTCGCGGGCGTTAACGGTCATTAACGCCCGCGAACTGGGCGTTAATGGCCAGACAATGCCCTGCAAAATGATAATAATGCTGAGCATCGCTAATTGCAATCCTGATGTATTGACACTTCTTACAATGTTTAATTGCAATCCAATTGAGCTCATTTGACACTTCTGTCACCAATTTGTGTCATTGATGTTTGTCAATTGCACTGGAGATTTCAAAGGCCTCTGCTTACTGCTTCTGATTGCTGTATCAGCTCATTGACTCTCCAACAAACAATCGGACATTTGGGCAGGTAACCACTTTATTTTTGCCGGTCACACACTATTTTTGCCGGTTTTGACCGGCAAACCGGCACTTTTCGCGGACTCTGCGCATAGGCCTATAGATATAGATATTACTAAGTGCATTATAAGGGCATTATATGTGCATGATCTGGCATTTACTTGGGAAATGGAGACATATGCAATAGAAATAGTACATATAGGCCTACCGTATATACTCGCGTATAAGTCGCACTTTTGATACCCAGAATTTTGGCCTGCAGAAGGGGTGCGTCTTATACGTGGAATATACTAAATTATCAAAGTTATTCGGCAAAAACGACGAAATTCTGAATTTTCGTCGCTCTCGTCCGCCATTTTGAAACACGCGCCGTCAACTTCGCCAAGTTCTCGCTTTCGCGAGATCTCAAGTGAGAGATGACGTGATGAAGACAGCCAATATGGCGTCGTATAGACATAAACAATGCGGATTCGAGTTGATTTCTTGCAAATTTAGCTGATATAGAAGGTAAATTTACCTAAATAAACGTCGTATTTGCTGAAAATCAAGCATGTAATCGTCCGCTAAGTGTCTCGGCGCCAGTCAATTTTAATGCGACTTATATGCGGGTTTCACTGGGAGGGGGGTTTTTTGGGTCTCAGCAAGGGGTGCGACTTATATCCGAGTATATACGGTACTCCTTACAATAGGTGCGATTTTGTGTTTCATAGGGTGCTCTATCAGCACCAGCATGGGCTATTTAGAGGCACCATGATATAATAAGAGAAATAACGACACTAATTAGTACAAAATTTAACGAACAATTTATCTCATTATATCTATATCAGAGTCTCTTGTAGGAGCTGGCACAGCTTGGCTCGGCCGAACTTTTGCACGGAACTCGACAGAAGTGAATAGTAAATAAGCTATAGCTATTTTATATATTTATTGTGTTATTATTACCTTAGTGCATCCCTTAATTCCAAAGCTTGTGAGGTAAGGACAATTTTCGGCCAAAGCATACAGCAAAAGATCATCCACGATCTTCAGATCAGACAAGTCCAGCTCCTCCAAAGCTTTGCAATTGCTCACCATCGTGAAAAGCACATTATAATTTACCTGGAATCAAAACATTCATGAATAAATATTATAACATCTCATAAACTTCTTGCAGTCAGTTGGCGATACAATAGGCCTCTTGTTCTTTCTTAAATTATTGTGTGCTAACTGCGCTAAGGCAATGTCATAATATCATACAGCATTCTAGTGTAAGAAATCGGTAGTTATTCCATGAAGCCCATGACTTAGCTTCCGATACAGACAAATTGGTAATTGTTCAGTTAAATTCAAAACCCATGAAGACCTTCATTTATTTATAGAATTTCATTTGCCAGAAGCTTTTTTTGGAAAGTCATATTTGAATATTCATTGTACTAAGAGTACGCAATAAACATATATATATACAGTCACATAGCTCATGGACCCTTGTAACATCAAGAGAGGCTCCATCATTTAACCAGGCCTAAGCAAGAAATATCAACCACAAACAGACAGCTTTAACATAAAGATGGACAATATTTCCAGGAAGGATGGTTTACATTAATAAATTCAATAAATTCTTAATACTTACTTTAGTACACCCCAGATGAAGCACTTCTAACTGACTTGCTTTTTCCTGATCTTCGAACAATTTAAGAAGAGGTTCGGCTGTAATACTTCTCAATAAACTAAGGTTCAGTCTCTGAAAAGAAGTGTCATAACAAAACATTCAATTTCTGAATAACATTGCAATACGGTAACAGTTATAACACATAAATCAATATAACGTTCTCGTCAGTTTATCACTGAGATTTTGACCATAACCATGTAACATACTACATTTCAGAGGTTTTAGCAACATATAAGCATTTGTTCCTCCAGACATGAGATTTTAAGGTTTTTTCTTTCAATTTTTTTAATAAATGCAGTAAATTAATTACCTTCAGAGTTTTGCAGTATTTTGGAATTGCTTTTAACCCTTCGTCAGTCAGCTGTGACATGATGCTTCCGCCTAGGTTCAGCTCTTCCAGATGTTCCCCTAAATTCTCCATGATCTGCAGCAAAAAACAATAATATCATTTTAAAATCTTAATCATTAACCTATCTTTTTATATGACCAATTTCAGTGCTTTTCTTAGGACCAACATGCATTAGCCACACAGGCCAATGTTCGGTGAAATGCATGCAAGTGTGGCTAATTTGCATGCAAATATATGCAACTTTCATTAGCCACATGGAGGGTGCATTAGCCAATGCTAATGTGGCTAATGGCTAGGAAAAGCACTGGGGCCCATTAACTTCAATCTAATTTTAAAATCTTATTCATATATTAACCAATCTTTGCATGATCCATTTCAGTGCTTTTCTTAAGGACCAAAATGGCATTAGCCACACAGGCCAATGTTCGGTGAAATGCATGCATGTGTGGCTAATTTGCATGCAAATATATGCAACTTCCATTAGTTGATGGCTAGGAAAAGCAGTGGCCCATTTACTTCAATCTTTTCAGTGGAGGAAACATATCTTACCTCCTCAATTGTGTTATCATTAAATGCAGTTACTCCACACAAATTCACAGCTTTCAGTCTGTTCAATCTGCTGATCGATTCCACCAGAAGGCGCTCATCTGTGATTGGAATTCCGCATAATGACAAATGACTGATACTAGATGGCAGCATGTACAATACATTGCTTCCTGGGGGCTCTGCGATCGCTGAACAATAGGTGAGATTCAGGCACTGTAGTTTCTTGCAGATTCTAAATAACTGAAATGTAAAGTAACTTGTCAAATTAAATTTGAAATTTTCTCTGATATAATTAATGAAATTCTTCTAAATTAAAGTGTTTGGTTTTAATATTTGTTGTTATTTTGGCCTAATTAACCTATGTTTCACAAGCGAGATAGTGGTAATTTCTGTCAACTTTCTGATATTGCAAGAGCTCATTTAAAAAGAAGAAATTGATTATTAATAATTATTAGTTTTTGATAAATGTTTTTGTCAACTTCAACAAAACTGGAGGTCAAGTGAAAGAGGTACTTCCATCCATTGCAGTGCTTAGCAAATGAGAGTGTGGATAATTGGCCAGAAAAAGCAATAAATTGTAAATTGTATCGAAACAAAGTAAGGTCCACAGGGTCATGTTGAAAGTTGACAATCTGATACGAAGGACTTCTCACCTTTCCTAGCCCTTCCTCATTGATTTTACTTGTTCCATGGATGTTAATTCTGAAACAAAAAAAAATTAATATATAATGTATTTGAAGTTCTTATTGGTTTCATTGAAGAATTCTTACTCATGTCAGCAAGCAGACAAGCTGCCTGCTGGTGAGACAGCAAGACAAATTGTATTGTCATATATATATATGTACTTTACTTTACTTGAATAAATCAATCTAAATCTATAATGCATATATATATATATATACAAATTATACATGATATATCCACTTTATCAATGTGCACATCAATTCATGGGCAACATGAGTGAGTTTGTGTTTTACACCCAATTAGCACCAGCGTGGGCTATTTCAAGGCACTTGGTGAGGAAGGTACTCAACAATTCAATTCAGTTCAATACTTAAACATGAAACAACTATGGTCCATATTGATATCTGTAGAAATAATCAACAATTGATGATGTAAATCATTCAAGAACTCTCGTACCGAGAGCAATAGTTACCTTCTTAAATTGGTGCAGTTTTCAGCAAGTAAGGATAAGCTGGCATCACTGAGGTCCCGAATATTATCAGCATCAAGACTTTCCTGAAAAAAATATTCAAACATACTTTCTCAAAACTTTATGTACTAAATTACGTCCCAGTAGACCTATATTGATTTTAAAATGAATGCAACTCAAATATAATCCAAGCTTCACAGCTGAATTCCATTTTCTGTCAACAACTATGAGTTTACCTCATAGACATACCGCAGGCGGAATTTGTGGGGGGGCGAGCGACATTTGCGCGACTTTTATGATCCAAATTTTGACCCACATCCAATAAAATTGCTAGGAAACCCCGATTTTCAATAAGGGCTATTCCATTTAAAACTCTGGGGGGGGGGGTGGTCGGGTTGATTTTTTTTTCGTAAGATGGATGGGGGGGTCGGCGAAAATTCACTTTAGATGTATGGAGGGATGCCAAAGAAATCGATATAGATGCAGGGGGGGTACAAGAAAAATTCACTTCAGATGCATGTAGGGGGGCCTCTGACCCCCTCCTACACCTAATAAATAAATTATAGATACATACATGCTGCAAGAAATTAAATAAACCATCATTTCAGACGAATTTGCACCACGTTTTTGCCATTTTTCATGATCGCGACTAGTAGTTGGTGGTTTTCCCTGGACGCCGGACGCCGCTTCCTGTCTGAGTGGACAGCTCTACCCTCCTGCAGTTAGTGCTGGACAGGTGCTGGAGGATGGAGAGCTGTGCCATATTGTATCAAAAGTTATTCCCCTACACTTTACTTTTACCACACTTACTGGGAAAATAACTTAGCCATGTTTTAGGCTGACTAGGCTTCAGTAGTGTATCCAACATAGAGTGACCTCCCCAGACTAACTGGGACAGTGACCAAGCCTGTTCTGTAGCATATTCAGTTGGGGGGTTGGGGGGGGGCACTCTCTGTTGGATACACTATTTGGGCAAATATATATTATATATATATCCTCTTCAGTATGCTAGGAATATTTATCTGACAGATGTTGTGCCGGATCTTAGGAGGAAATACGTACATATTATGTAATGGATGTTTCACATGTGATCTTATGACCTGGACTCGAAAGAGAATGAGCTCTGCCTCAAGATAAGTTACACTGATACAGAAATTGCCAAAAATTGAATAAAATGACTTTTCTTAAGAAAATCATCTATTGGATCAATGGAGCTCAGCGGAATAATTTGACTGGAAACAAAATGAGGTAATTTTAACTATCTTGTGAAATTTAAGAGTTTTTCCCTGCTGCCTCCGTCATATCACAGAGAGGCCTCCGTCATATCAGGGAGTGGCTTCCGTCCTATCACGGAGAGGCCTCCGCACGGAGAGGCATCTGTCTCAGTATGGAGTCATCAAGACTGCGGATTCATAGCTAGCCATTTGCTGTTATATTAAAGGGGCAGTGATTAACTTGGAATGGGTTGACAGCAATGTTGACCTAATCTATAGTATATACTGAAGACATGTAAATAAGAATTTATAGAATGCACGAATAACTTCATGAAATCCTTGAAATAAAAGGCGACTAGCAAGCTGCTTGTAAATTGGAGGGAAAAGAATAAATATAAAGAAATAAGACAGATAGATAAATAGCAAGATAGATAGGCGGATGGACTTGAAAGGGCAACCCTCCGCGGCATTTCCCACCTTAATAGGAAGGAATGTACATGACAAATTGGAAGATCAGGCATAAAATATATAAGTTGATGTGATTTAAATAACCCCATTTCACTGAATGGCCTGAATATTGCCCTCAAACAACTTTTTGTTAAAACAGTGATTCTTAATTTGCTATCCACATGAAGCAGACATAGCACTTTAATTCCAAAAACACTACTTTCAAAATTTAACAAAGGAGTGACCAAGTTGTGAAGCCTTAAAGTTAGAAAAATCACTAAACATACTCCAGATTGTGTCTCAACCAGAGGCAAGGTCGGGAAATCTATCAGCCAATGGGATTGAAGGATTCAACGCCACTTTTCCCCTGGTGTTAACTGATAGAATTTCCATGAAGTTTAAACTAAAAATATCATACAATCAAAACTCACATTTCACAGTGAAAAGACGGTTGTACAATTAAAGTGTAATACTAGGCCAAATTTTGGAAAATTTAAATCAAGATCATTGTAATAACTTTTATGTTTTCATCAATAAGGTCATGGCACTTTATCATTACGTTCAGTGTTATTATAAAAAAATAATATGCAAGCACTTCAAGCTCTAGGTGCTTTTTAGATAGAATATCTATCTACTTCATATTTGCATTTCTGATTTTCTGTAAGGATCTATCTATCTATCTATCAATATATAGCGGCCCCCCACACTGTCCCCTTCCTTCCTCGCTCCCCCCCTTCCTTCCAAACCCTGTCCATTCCTTCCTCCCTCACTCACTCTTCCTTTCTCTGTATACTTGCATTCACTCATGAACAGTTTTGGGTGGCATTTAAAACTAACTCACAATAATATAATTTCATACAAATTATATTGGATTAGGCCAAACTTTGCCTACCATGAGACTATTATCTCTCTCTTTCCTGATATTGTTTTATGAAGCTGGCTATTAGGGTGCATCGTCTGCCCCCTAAAAATGAAAAAATTGAAATATTCATTTGCACTTTTGCCATATTGTACCTTTGCCCGTAGAAAGACATTCTGCAAAATTTCAATAAGGTCGGATGTGGCCTCAAGGTGGCACTTTTGTGTTAAAGGTGAGTTCAAAATTGACAAAGAATGATGCTTTGAAAAGTCGCGGTTACAAATATCTAGCTTCTGGTTGGCTGTATGATTTCAATTCATATACCATTATTCTCAGAAGAAAATTGTCTTTAATTTGAATGGTAGAAAGCTATACTTCTAAAATTTCTCATGCCTAAGTTTTTTGGAAAGCCGAAAGTTTCTGACTATTATGACAAAATGTTTAAAAAATCAATTTAAAAGCTCAACTTCTGTGCAACTTTGACGTCATTGGTACAATAAAACATAAAGAACACTTTGCTGAAGAAAGTAGGAAATTGAAACATTTTTCTAGATAGTTATACATCAAATTCAAATGTGCAAATTTTCATAAATTACATGTAAACATGAGAAACACAACAGTTCATTGAAACATCATTCTGCATATCCTTTTCTTCTGACTACATCATAATGCAATCAAGGTTTTATAAGATAATGTTGTAGACCATATTTCCACTTTGTTGACTTCTTTGACTTCCCAAAGTCATATTAACATCCTTTTTTTGATTTATCACATTTTACCCTATAAAAAAGAAAATATCTGCACTCAATTTTGACTTCTACTGAATGGGAACCATTAATGTTGGTATTCAAATTAAAGCTCTCTTTCTAAGGAATCTAACTGTGCCATTCAAAAATCATTTCATTTAAAATTGAAAATATTATTAATAACCGCGAATCGCTTAAATATGACCTAATACTGACATTTCAAGACTGTTGTGCCACCCTTTGGCATTGGAATATTTTCCTAAAATTTTGCAGGGCTTCTTTTATGATACAATGGTACAATCATGCAAAAGTGCATGATGTTTCGAAGATATAGGGGCAGACGATGCACCCTACTGGCTATTGGCTGTTCAATGCGCCACAGGGGTGTCCTAACTTGCTATTAAACAGGGGAACTAATTTTAAAAATTGGCATTGTATACTAGGCCAAGTTAACACTGACATTCAGCTGACATAGACATCAAACCATGTCAATGGCCATTGCTGGCTAATTGCATTTCAAGTTCACACCTTGACCATATTGACACAGGAAATCCAATGCATTGTATTGTATCTAATTACACTCTTGAAAGGTAATTGAGCTATATTGCTGTTATACCTGTCAGGGAATGAACTCAAGATACTGCAAGCCTTTTCCACCAGAGGGCTATTTTGCATACATAGTGCTGCCACCTAGCTTGTTTTTGGTTCAAGGTTTCATGGTTGCTGGTTGCATGGTTGCTTGTTGCATGGTTGCATTTTATGGTTTCAGAATCCCATACACTCCTCACCCATTCCAATAGCTACGCCTATGGCTAGCTAAAAAAATGGAAAAACTAAGTCCCTTCTAAAAATAAATATTAATTTCAAGAATTTTGGAGGATTTGACTTCCTCCTCCATCATATCATGGAGAACTGCCTCCATCATATCACAGAGAGCCTTTTGGAAAATGAGGAATAAATTCAAGAATTTTGGAAAGTCTCGCTTCACCTCCGTCATATCACGGAGAACAGTAAACCTTGCTTAAGTCGGAGTAAAGTAGACTGCACTATTCTGTCCGAGTTAACAGAATATCTAGCTGTCAGGCCTAGACAAAGAACTCTTAGTTAAATATGAAGCAAGTTTTCCAATGACCATAGTCCGAGATAGGCAAAGACGCAATTTTAATATGCAAATCCTCATTGCCGTGTCCTTCCCCTGCTGATTAGCCGCCCAAGTGCAAAGGACGTGAAGCCCCCATCATCCATCCATCCATCCCTCCGACATAGTCTAGGATCTGAAGTTGATGTATAGCGCAGCCAAAGACATAATATTCAACACATTGATGGAGATTCTTTCAAAAATTTGAAGTTTTTTTTTTTTTGGGTCTAAAAATTTAAAAAAATCAGATGTATGTAGGGTTGAGATTTTTTTTTGGGGGAGGGGGTCAAAAAATGTTTGTCGTTGGAGGGGGGGCTAAAAAAATTCGGATTTGATGCATGTAGGGTGGGTAAAAAATTCGAATTTGGTGCATGTAGGGGCTCCAAAAATATCGCAGTTGATGCATGGGGGGGTCGAAAAAAATTCACTTTAGATGCATGGGGGGGGGGTCAAAAATGTAACCTGACCACCCCCCCCCCCAGGTTTTTAAATGGAATAGCCCTAATATTTATTTGATCATCTGCCCGAATTTTTCGCTTCCTTGCCCGAATTTGGGTCCCCTCCCTTCCGGTACGCCTATGGTTCACCTTAAGCACAGGCCAAAACCAGAATAGTGAATTGTCTTAAATAAAGAATGGTCTTACATGTCTCTAGACATACAATGTAAGATTCTGGTCTACCGGCAAGAAAGACTCCAGAAACAAATACGACTCTAGAGACTCTGCCTGTGCCTTAAGTTATACCAAATATCTGTAAAACAATATATGTTCAGAAAAGTCAGATTCACTTAAAGAAAAGTTTACGTACCAAATCAGGAAGACAGGCGGCAATCACAGGCACAACGGAATCGTCAAGTTTCAAGCAATGTGAAATGTTTAAATCTTGGATGTTTTCATTTGATCTTATGACTTGCTTCACTCCTGAAAAATATAACATTAATCCAATCTATGATTACTTTGATTAGGCCTATTTAATATTTAATAGCATTCTAAATGTGAACAGGAAAGTTTTCAAGAATTAAAAGAAATATATAGGTTAAAAAAAATGTAAGATTTTACCTTCATTCTTGAGATTGCTACACCCTCTCAGGCTGAGGTGAGTCAGTTTGTTGGAACCGATAACAGCTAACCCTCGACATGTCAGTTGCGTTAATTTCTGCAATTTCAAAGTCTGCAGCTCCTTCTGTCCTTCAGTAATATTGAGGATCCCAGCATCTGAATAGGAATGTGTAAATAAAATTAGTTTAATGTTAAAATATCTATCATATCAGGCCTAGTATTTACATGGCAAATATTCATCAGCAGCTGTCTAAATACCCAAACATTTGTCATCATATAAATACAACAGAAGCTTCCAGACCATTGATATTCTCAGAAGAGAAGCATGGGATACTAAAATGACAAATTTGTGCACTTTTTGTATCATTGCGTTAAAACTTGAGTCGTTGTAAGGGAGAGGTACGGTACTAGTCTTGCCACCAAACAGGGTCCCAGATTCCCGGTCGTACTATCACCCGAGACGCCCAGATTTTGGGAAGGACGACCAGATTTTGTACTATAAAACAACAAGCTGGGCTTCCACAATGTGGGAAGGACGCCCAAGAGCTAACAATGAATCTGGGACCCTGCCACCAAATTAAGTTGCATATGAAGTAAATCACTTTAAAATATCAAATCTAAACATTTGTAGATTTGTATCTATATACCAGTAGGCCTATTCACACATATACATACTCAATTTAAATATTCAACATTAATAGAAATTCAAATTTGACAGTATACCAACCTGATACATGGTGGCATTTGTGAATGCACAAGGAGTTCAATGTTAATCCGCATTTACTTAATATCTTAAGAAATTCATCCGTGACGACGTCACACTTGTAGAAAGTTAAATTCTTCAAGGTGTCGGAGAAAAGATTATAAGTTACGTAGGGCAACATGTCATGTGTATAGAGATTATGGTAACCCATTCTCTCCAGTAATATCTCCTTATGAACTGTTGCCAAATTTTTCCCAATGTTCGGCATTACTTTTAAGTTTTGCCCAATGCACTCCAAGCACATGTCTCCGAGTTTTTTCATAGTTTCCCGTTTAGTGAGGCGAGGGCGCTCCTCTTTCGTACAAGGGTTACACAACATGGTTGCACTGGTTGGCACTCCTTTACATCACAAACTGTTTAACTTTTAAGGGATGGCCTCGTAAGTTGTGTAATTGATGCACAGATCAAGCAGACTGTCAGACTCTAGCTTGAAGCTGGTGAAAAACATCATACTGCAATAAAAGGGAAATATGGTTTAAATACACAATATTATAAAATACACAATATCATCACAACGTTACATTGTTCACATCAATAAGGTCATTTATAACTGTGACATAGCCAGCTTATAAATACATCAAAAGGCATGTTTAATAAATATGTTTGGTTACTGAAAAGTGTCTTATATAGGCCCCCTACAATGAATATATCACTACAGTTCTAACATCATCAAAATTGCTTGGCAACACTGCCAAAATATGCAGCAGTCCACTTAAAATTAATGATAAACAAGCCTGCTGATAGTCAATAAACTAAGCTGCCAGTGTGGTGCAATAATGTCAATATATGCCAATTGATAAAATTGTAAAGCAGTCATGGGAAGCACTTATTTCTGAAAATAAATCAATTGATCAGATCACTATAGATTATTTTGATAATCAGACACTTACCAAGGTATGCCATTGGCTTGTTCGGATATTGAAAGCATACATAACACAGAAATTCAATGTTTCCTTGTCCCAGAACTGTCAACAACATGGATCCAGTGTGTCTTGTGTACATAGGCTAGTACACATACAATACACAAGGTGCATGTTCTCAGCACTAACACCACCTACGTGAATAATCACACAACTGGTAAGCATGGCTAAACATAGGCAGTGGGGCAGCACACCCTCAGCACTCAGCTGCTATACAAACTGCTCCTGCTTTGTATAAATACATCATGTACATCAGCGGGCGATACATCATTCGGTAAATTAGGTAAAGTTATTGCTAGTAGCCACTGGCCCAAGATCAGTGGTCTAAATACTAAACTGGTAAAAGAATTGAAATGCACATATATTGTATACACACAAATGAAAGATATCTAAAATCCAATCATTTTCAAAGCTTTATTCAGGCGGTCAGACCAACCAAACCCCTGTAACGAATTGGTAAATTACTCAGAATGTAAGTGCTTATGTAAACACGCAACAAAACCTTTTGACTGACAAACCTATAACTTATTAATCTAATTTTATATTAAAATAGAGACAACTATGGCTCTGAAAAAAAGTGAATGAATGCAAACAAAACATATCTAATTCAAGAAATGAACTGCAGCACATTCTGTTAAGTTGTTAACGAAACAAAATTACCAAACATTTCTAATCACATCTGCACATGATATATGCACAATAAACACAACATGATTAAGCAAAAATCTTACATCTGACTGACAAACAGGTAAGCCTTACATGCTTTACAAGCCTTGCATACTTTATAATTACATAATTTTCCTGGAAATAATACTGACAAATAATAATAGTACATAAAGCTAAGTAGTGTCAATTTTAGTCATACACATACAAAAACACAAGTGACAAAAGGAACAAGATTGCTCAGAACTTGACCAATTTAATCGGTGAAAATTAGGGTATAATAAACAACAGGAGATACACATGTATAACTGGCTCATGGAATAAGCGTCTCAAAAAACTGAGCACCTATTAATGTGATACAAACTAAACATAAACATAACACAAGAAAACTATACAATATTTCTACACACAAACACCAATCTTTCATACAAATTTGCCAACGCGCATTAGAAATATATAGGCCAATATCAAAATACAATTTTGAGCATTATACAATGATTAAACAACCTTCATACAAGTATGTAAAGCTACATCACCGGATAGTTGACCAGTATAATGTCTTGGATAAATATAACTTCAATATGAAGTGCTTCAACAAAAAAAAGGTGATGACTATTTATAAACATGTACAACTAAACAGGGCTTCCGCAATTTGACTTCGAGACATTATACCTATTAAAACATTCCCTTCCCCCTTACATTTTCACAAGTCTTTCCAATACACTCTTGCAGGTCCAAAACAGCCAAATAGGATACATCAAAATTTCCCGTTCATGTGCCAAGAAAATTTAAAAAAATTTATTGCTTTCTGTAAATTCCCAATGCATGTTCATTGTACTACTGTACTATGGGAACCCTGTGGAACAAAATCACACAAATGTACAATTAACAAAAGTAACAATGGCCGACCGTAACAACTTTCCTTTCAAATGGAAAATTTTGCTAAATAGGCTAGGCCTGCGATTATGAATGTGCCCGTGTAATAACTATGAACCGTTTCAAAAGATATTCAAAAGTAGCACAATTTCTCAGCAGTAAAATTTGCAAATTCACGATTCAGAAGTAAAAATAACTAAGCCTATAGGCCTAATGCACGTAAACATAGCTGCATCACCTGGTAGCAAAAGTTTGAAGAACTCTTGTTAACTCATGGAACACTCCTCAATTCCAAAGTAGAAAATATCTGATTTGTAATCCACTTTTTCGGTATAAATCGGTGTTCCCAGACAATTTAATCTCCCGTTGTGTCTTTAACATGTTCACATTAATGTTCGAGTGTCACTGAATCTCATACAATGTCATATTGTCTCTTTTACTCAAGATTTCTTTGGTCGCCCAACAGGTCTTTTCACGACAGATCTTTGTGCCTCTTTCTGGCATTCATGTTCGGAATATTGTTCCTCACTATTGAAGTAGTGATAACACGAGACACAAGCCCAGCACTTGTTCAGATGGACCATACTGATGTGCGTATTAACCCGCACCTGAACACTTTCGCAATAAATACACACATCCTTGGTGAACCCCTGGTGGTGGGTTCTGTAATGCTGTAGGAGATGAAGCTCCTCTTTGAATGACCCAACGCAGTCACTGCAATAGAATATCTTGTCCTCTCGGACCTCTCCTGAAATTCAAATATCAGATTTACAAAGATATTCTGGTGATTAATACCCCTTTCACACCAACTTCGTACAGGCTCGTTTGAGCCAATTATGCAATCAGCCAGCCTCCGAGAAGGCATACGAAATGATAGGTAATGAATCAGTAACCATCAGCAGTCATCAGCAATTGCACGACTGACTTTTCAGAAAAATTAAACGTGTTTAATTTTTTGCTGCGGATTCTGGCGGATCATTTATACGAGGTTATACATAATCACAGGATAATCTGCATCATGAAAACGAAATGCACACAATGCTACGAGATCTGGACGAAATAATATGACTTCTAAACGAAATTATACGAGGAGGACACAGCAATGAGGCGGAGCATGACTGAAACTGCCATCCAACATAGGCCCCCCCCCCCCCCCGATGATACCAGTGAACAATTGGATGAGGAACACATTTTTAATCCAGTTCTGCAAATTGCCGCAATCTATATCCACCTCTGCCAAAAATGCACCAAATGAAACAATTTTCATGGGAGCAGGGTTAGCCGAGGTAGCAGTGCCCTGGGCTTCCAATTGTTGGGTCTCAGGTTCTATTTCAGCTCTGGACTGATAACCTGGATCTATGTTGGACAGCAGTTTCAATCATCCTATGCCTCATTGCTGTATTTTTCTTTCTGATTAGCTTACCAGTCTTTTTCACAAAGAGACCTAGATGTAACGCCTAAATTTTAAAACATCCGTCCATAATGCTGAATGAAGCTGTTCCATATTGGCCTATGAAGTCATTTATATATTTTACTGATTATGTTACAAAGTTGTAACTTACCAGTGTACCGTAACCACATGCTTACAGACTGACAACGAAAGAAATGAATTTGACTCTCCATATCAATGTTGTACTTCATTGATATCTGAAATTTTATTACAATTTTGAGCAATTGAAAATTCTTTTCAAGAAACATTTTCAACAACTTATGTTTTAATATAAACTCGTATCAGCAAATATATCAATACAACCAAATACAACTAATCATGCCAATGGTCATGGCTTCAATGGTGAAGTAATTTGCTAAACTTAAAATTGCACATTTTGCCTACCAGATTGTCTCTTCTCATTTTCCTTTTGTAGTTTCGGCGGTCTGCCACGTTTCTTAGGTGGCTGTAGTTTCTTCAGCTTATCCAAGACACTGGCTTTTTTCTTGTGAGTCTTAGTAGCTGAGCGTTCAGCACTTGCCACACCAACATTGGACGGCCGCGGTCGGCTGACCTTGTGATACTTCCTGCATTTGTGATGGTCGTACAGATCTTCCGTCGTGAAGCAGCGGAGGCATCTTATGCATGGGAAAACATCCTCATGAGCTGTTGACACATGCCGCTCGATCTTAAGGTGTATTTGTGAGCATAAGAAACACCGTTTCTGTTTTTTCCTCATGTGTAGCGTCTTCATATGCTGTAACATCGCCAGCTTGTGGTTAAATCTTTTGGGACATAAATGGCATTTGAACGATTCGGCCTTTGATTCCTCCGCCAGGTCATCAAGGTCATTCTCATCTTCCCATTCTGCTAAAACCAAAATAAAAAGTTGGAGATGAAACAAATGACAGTTTAGTTATGTTTAATGCGTATATATATGAGCCAGAATTTACTGTCATGACTTTTTGTTACATCTTAGCACAAAATCATTCGATTTGGTGTCCCAAGTTACATCTTAGACCATGCCTTGTTTTTAAACAATTATGAAACTAGATGAAGTATAGGATAAGGGATTATCCACTGTATGGAATGCTGTCCCACAGGGACGAAATGTCGCCGCAATAATATATTTTTATTTATACATAAGTCACAAGCCTAACACTTCAGATAGAAAGAGTTTAATTGAAGCATAATCTACTCAGTTGTACCATAAGGGGGTACCCCCAGGGGCATCCCGGGAAAGGTTTGTCATTTTGAAAATGACTCATTGCATGTTGTAATGTTGGTCCAGTATTAAAGAGGTCTACAACTTTATAGACTTACTCCAAAAGGATATTTAAAATTGTTTGCCAAGTCGACAACTGAAAAGTTCAGGATGGCCAGAGCTAATGGAAACTATATATATATATATATAGCTCTGGGATGGCGTACATCACTGACAACAATGACCACATGGCTAGAATCTATAGATCTATAGATCAATGTCAGTCAATGCAAATGGGCCATCACTGATTGCCATCCATCACTGATTGCCATCCATCACTGATTGCCATCCATCACTGATTGCCATCCATCACTGATTGCCATCCATCACTGATTGCCATCCATCACTGATTGCCATCCATCACTGATTACCATCATGAAGTATTTCACTATCATGTTTCAGCCACGAAACTGTTGTTTCAGCCATTCACTGAGTAATTACACCAGGTGGCGTTTTTTGGTAGTGGTGACACCTAACGTTTCGTTCTGTAACATGGTCCACGACACGAAGGCCGCGACCAGGCTGGACAGGCCTACTGCAGAGTAGTCGGCAGATCTAACGATCTAGCCGGCGACAAAAACAATACTTATTATCTATAAAACAATTGCTGCTATTTATTCAATAATGGTATTTTCAGTATTTCATGGTAATTTGACTAGAATCTATACCAGAAACTATCCGTTTTTGATGAATCAGTAAAAGATGTAACATTGGACACTAAAGCTATTTTAGAAGATGTCCAAGTTGTAACAGAGACACCAACAATATGACAATGGATGTCTTGTTTGTTTGAAATGTGTAGTGTTAATGCCGTTCACAAACTGAATGACACTCTTGTCCAAACTAAAATACTTCTATAGTTTCAGAATTGTGTCAATTCCACAATGCCAAGTCTACATAAAGCCCGTCAAACTTCAATTGTGGAAGACGTAACATGGGACACCAAAGGACTAAGACGTAACATGGACACAATTGTGTCCATGTTACATCTTTTCCAAACCTTCTCCTTTTGGACATTTTTCTTGTGAATCATGCAGCATTAAAAACTGCAAATTATTCCAAACAGTGTTTTAAACAAGTCTTGCACATAATTTGGAGATTAGCATCCAATGGGAGACACACATCCATGTCTAAGCAATTATTGCCAAGACGTAACATCATCAAAAAACTGATTTTGTATTATTAAAGCCCCTCCCCCAAAATTTTAATGAAAGTGAAACCATACATGATTGGTTGAAATGGTGCCAAAATATGTAAATGTGCCAAGGATACATGCATTTATGCTAATGAATCACTGTGGATTAATTCACAAGACATTTATTCATTGAGCATCAGTGGCCAAGACGTAACACATTGACATTTGGAAATTAAAGGCCACAGGTTCTTGATAAATCTCACTCAGAAACAGCCTGAAATAATTTTGGTTAAAAAGGGACCAATAAAGTACAACAAGAGATTCTTATTTGAGTGATGGCAAATAAATTCACCTTTGCACTTATATGTTGTCAGAAGTAACTATTGTGGACACCAAAGTGGGTGGGCAACTTTTACCCATATTTAATGTCATTTGTCTTTCAACCCATGAAACACAGTATGAAAACATATTTTTAAACATCAGAACAATACATTATGGTGTAATTCATTGCTGGATAACAACATGCCAGTTCTATATGACCATTGTTATTTCATGGACACCACAATATTTTGGTGATTTTGCACCCCATTTCCAAGTTGATTCAGCAATAGCATGCAAAGTATAAATGCCCAAGCTGTGAATGAGGCCAGAACATCAAGATAATCACTTACACTATCAACTTATTATATTTAAATTTTGGTAGAGGACATCAGAAAGTTTTCTTCAGTCATAAAGTGACTGTGCCAAGACGTAACAAAAAAAGTCATGACAGTAAATTCTGGCTCATATATCAATAATAATCAATTGATGAAATCTTTTGCAGGCCCGATGAATGTGAATAAAGAGAAGGAAGTTCAAGGAACACAAAATTTGATAAAGATCATTAAGTTGCCCGAACTATAATCATTAAAGCTATCAAGTCTGCATTTTCACTAGAGTCGGACAGTGCATGCCTTACGGGAATATGCACAGTACTACAGTAACTGTAGTGACCTTAATCAGTTGTAACACAATAACATACGCACCTGAATCTTCTTCATTTGCACTTGTTTCAACATGTAGAGCATCCTGCTCATCAATAAATATCTCATCCTCATTGAATTCCTGGATATTCAATGACTCGTCCATATCGTCAAGAGACACATTTGATTCCACATCCGAATCATCATTTGGATCATCATCTGGAACTTCGGCGGCTATGCCCAAATCAAAATTTTCCAGCTCTGGAACTCCGGCGCTTGGCAACTGTTCGGAATCCATGGCAACATTATCCATTTCCATTGTAACCATGGCAGCATTTTCCGAAATCAGTCGAGCTTTGTCTCTGTTTTGCCGTCTCGGTGGAACAACATTTACCAGTTTTGGGAAAGCGGCATTTGGTAATTGTTCCGTATCTATGGCAACGTCTTCAGGATCAATTCTTGCTGTATGACATTTTTGCTTTCTTGGCCTATCAATTGCAAGGTCTTCTGGAGGATATGGTCTCGCTTCTGTACTTTTTCGTTTTCTTGATGTTACCATGGCAACCTTTTTGCTTTTCTCCTTATCTTCGTCAGGATCATATACACAGTCCTCCGAATCATAGTCTTCCGCAAAACAGATGTCATTATCAGTTATCACCAGACTCTTTTCCACTTCCTCTCTTACTTTTTCGTGATAGAGTTCAAGCTCTTCACACAGGGATTTAAGCGCCACCTACAACAAGAAGGGCACAGATCTCTTAAAATAATCAAATAAATAAAGAATTGGAAAATCTGCTTTACATAAAGTTAAAAGCTCATTAATCAGTTAAGTAGTACTATATGATTCAAATCAGTAGAAGGGTCAGGGGGAAATTGTGGCATTATCGTACCTCTCCCGTAACAAAATTAACATGGGAAAGATAGGAAAAGCTGCGCATCGCAATACATTCTGGTGCATTTCATGCCCCTCCCCACCATTCTTAGATGACCCGATCAAAACATCAACCCTGATTCAGTATTACTGATCAGAAGACATCTATAGGCAAGAAAGTTGCACATTATACATATTGTATAACAAGGGTGTGAGAACATCCTCATTTTAGAGCCTCTTCATGCAATGTTATATAAAGGCCACCATTTAGGGTCGATAAATTATCACATAAATTTTAATATTAACGAGTACATATTACAAAAATAAATAATTTTAATCTTACCCTTGGCTGCGAACAGCAACAGCCGATTAAGACTTTTTTTTTCTTGTGGGACTCCACTAGATGGCAGTACCTACAAACAAACGGAATGACTAAGTACATCATTTTAAATGATCACATGACAATGATATCGCATGCATTAGTTTTTCTTGACTTTTTTGGCGAGAATAATTGACATTACCAGTAATAATATACCATATAATATATGAATAGATATTTATTTCACATCAATATTTACACATCACTACTCTCCGTGAAACCATGTATGACATTTAATTGAGCAAGATTACCTCGTTGATGCAAATGGACAGGTCTGTCTCTGGGTGGGAAGTTTCTTGATGCAAGACAAATTCACGGTCCCCACATTTTTGATTTGATTTTCCAGCTGAAACATAAAACAAAGCTATTAGATTCTGCAGTTAGACTAAGTCAGCATATTTTACAATACACATTACGAGATGGATGATTGGGGCTTTACGTCCTGTATTTATGCACTTGGTAGGCTAATTAGGACAGGAGGAGGACACGGTAATGAGGTGAACAGCCGTCCAACATTGGCCCAGGTGACCTGGCAAGAGCTGGATTCGAACCCTGGACCCAGCGATTGGCAGTCCAGCATGCTACCACTAGACCAACCCTCTCCCCACACAGTACGAGAACATCTTACTATTCACTAGAGTGGTCCTTGGACTCCTTGCATTATAAACTACTTTATGGAACTCCATTTCTCCTTCATTAAACACCAAGTCGGCCTTAGTAGAGTATTTTCTGTGCGTTTTGCAACTAAAGAATAACCACCCCCATGTAAGACCACTTATTGGCTGCAACCCGCACAATGAAATGATTAATTATAGCGGTTTCTTCGACCAGGGCTTTGGAATAAAGAAGCAAGCAGGATTGGCGATTTTTTTAAAATCATGATTTAAATCGCCTTGATTTTGAATTTGACCATCCTGGTAGCAAGAAAACCAACACCGATTCACGGGACTTGGTGACAAATGACTCCGATGGTCTCCTGAATTTTTACTCCGGACTCCCCTAACTATCGGTATAATTGTATACAAGCATGTAGTACTTAAGCAGAAAAAAATATTAATTCTACAATGTTTCTGCAGGATGTTTTTGACCATGAATTAACAAAATTAAAGTTTAAATGCATTTCACATTGTTGCAAATGGTTTTTTGTCCATTTTTTAAGGAGCTAGGAGTCACTATACTTATTTGAGACTCCAACATCTGACTTCAACCTAAAAGTCAAATTTCAACTCTGACTCCCGACTCCGACTCTAACCTGAAACCTCCACGGCTTTTCCTATCTTTCCCATGTTAATTTTTGGCCTAAGGGGGGGTGCCATGGCCCGATGCCCCCCCCCCCTAAATACGCCACTGTGCAGGCATCGATATCATGCATGGTGGCAATGTACATTTCCCAAAAACCCCATTCTTGCTGCTCTTACCTTTCTGAACACGTCTTTGGCCTTATTGTAGTATAGTATCTTTGTCATCGCTCTCTTTGCAGGGGTGGAGGAACTCACTGGGACATATTCGGAGCTGCTCACACTACAGCTTGGTTGTGCAGCATGAGGACGAGGTTTTACGTCTGCAAAATCAAAAGACAAGTTTTTAAAGTTCGGGGCGTATGGGACGGACGTTTCGCATGTGGGTCTGCCGCTATCTGGCCAAGAAATTATAACATGTTACGAATTTGCCCTGACTGGCCATTTGCCCTGATGCCGGGGGGGGGGGTGAAAGCCCACCTAACCCCCTGCGAAGTACGCCTATGATCTCACATATCCAGAGGTTTTTCATGCTAATGTTAAAAAGACTATCCTTGCTTAAGATTCAAGTTAATTAATAAGTCAATTTTAATGTTAAAATAGATTTTCAGAATAGGCTGAGCATTTAAATGAGAATATTCACATAGGCCTACATGTACAAACATACCTTGAACATGATTGAATGCCATCTTAGCTGTTGGTTGTGCCCAAGAATCATCTAGTAACCCATCAGCTGTTAGCGAAACGTCTGAAATTAATGAAACATTTCATAAAATAACGCCTGGATCTATATATATAGACCTTTTCAATATACATATAAAATTTAATTACATACATGTGGCAAGTCACAAGTTATCAAATATTTTCTTATTACAATACAAGATTACTCGTGTCTATTTTGTATGACATTACTGATTAGGCTCTCAATAGAATTAAATCTTAAATTTGAGGAAAAACAATTTGTGCAGGATAGGCAGATTTAAATCAAGGCAAGTCAAATTTGAATCATGATTTTAACACATCGAATCATGCTTTATTTGATTTAAATTATGCTTTAAGAAGTATAAATTGATTCAAATTATGATATAAATAACTTCGAACATTTGAAAAAATAATAATTAACACCCTGATAAAATTACAAAATTATGGTTTGGCCTATAAAAAATTTGATCTTAAAATTTCAGTTCTAACAAATCTAAGAAATTCCTATAAATTTGTCAATTATCACGTAACAAGACTGTCGTCGTCATCAAGGTGCAATCATCGTAACAATTTACAATTGTAAATGGACTTCAGAATAAACAGCTTATGTAATGAATTAATCAATAATAAGTACCATTAATGACGGGATTCGATGCAGAACTTGTGGCACCTGTACGGGTCAGTCCCCACGAATCATCAAATAGACTTCCGTCAAAATTATCGGTAGAAGAACCTGCAAATAACAGGATATAATGATTAGGCCCTACGGGTCATTCCATGTCAAATGGACCAAAATTAGATAACTTTCCATGGGTGGGTCTTCAAAAAAAGTTCAAATTTTTTTGTTTAGTGTGTCTAACTATATAACGGACATATGCAAAACGATTCAAGCCAATTCTTAATAGTTTTCAAGTTACTGCCATATAAAGATGAGGTAGTTAGTATTAAAATTTGCCCTCGCGACTGCTTTTTTCCAGATCTACCTGTCTTGCAAATGCTCCTACTCATCCAATTTACAGTGTATCATCATGGAACTTGGTAATCTAATTAACAAGAATATTTCCAACATATCTTCATCTTTTTTTGAAATATCAGATCATCATGCAAGGCCCACGGCCTGTCCAAACTGAGTTTGTGCTGCTTTTTAGCAATTTTTATCTCCATTACACGTACTACTTGACATGCATATTCAAAATTGAGGAAATAGACTTTCTATCAGTAGGACTAACATCCAAAAAATAATCAAGCTTGTCACTTTAATGAATCAAAAGTTACGGTTGGCTAAACATAGCACTTCATGCAATATACCAGCATGTTCAAGCTGCCGGATGAGCATCTGGTCCAGGTGGTACAAACCTGCAAATTATTTTTATTGAAACCTTATCATGTCAACTGTCTGTGATACAAGGATGGTTAATGTACCCTTTTTCAAAATATTTTATTTAAGGCAATTTGTATATGAAGATTTTACCCTCGAAATATGGCACTAATCTGCATGCAGCTTTTTGGCAATTTTTATCTCCCTAACTACTCAACATACATAATCCAAAATGTGGTAGACATACTCTCAGTAAGAAGGACTAGTACTAGAAAAAAATACAAGCCTGTCACTGTAACGGATCAGAAGTTACAGAAGGTTAAACATGGCAGGTCATGCAATATCGCAATATGCTCAGGCCACTAAAGGAGCATGCCAGAACAGGTGGTAAAAACCTGCAATTTTTTTTAAATGCCTCAATATGATGTGAACTGCATCTGTGCAAAGAAGATTTATGTACCCCTTCTCAAAATATGTTACCATTAATTTTGACAATTTTACAGGCAAAATGGTAACAGTCTCCATGCAGCTTTTTGGCAATTTTTATCTCAATAACTACTTAGTATACAAATCCCAAATTTGGTTTAAAACACTCTCTGTGAGTAGGACTATCTCAGAAAAAAAATCAAGCTTGTCACTGTAGTGAATCAAATGAAACAGGAGGCTCAAGATGGCATGCCATGCAATATTGCAGCATGTCGATGCATGATGTGCCAGGTTTAGCCTTCTCTAACTTCTGATCGACTATTGTGACAAGGTTGATTTTTTTATGGAGGCAGTCCTGCTTACTTAGAGTTTGTTTCCCACATTTTTTTTTTCTATGCTATGTAGTTATTGAAATAAAAATTGCCAAAAAGCTGCGCGAGACTCGTTTAATTTTGCTAGAAAAATTGTCAAAAATTAATGGTAAAATATTTTGAGATGGGGTACATAAATCTTCTTTGCACAGATGCAGTTTACAACATATTTGAGGCATTTTAAAAAAATTTGCAGATTTTTACCACCTGTTCTGGCATGCTCCTTTAGTAGCCTGAGCATATTGCGATATTGCATGACCTGCCATGTTTAACCTTCTGTAACTTCTGATCCATTACAGTGACAGGCTTGTATTTTTTTCTAGTACTAGTCCTTCTGAGAGTATGTCTACCACATTTTGGATTATGTATCTTGAGTAGTTAGGGAGATAAAAATTGCCAAAAAGCTGCATGCAGATTAGTGCCATATTTCGAGGGTAAAATCTTCATATATAAATGGCCTTAGATAAAATATTTTGAAAAAGGGTACATTAACCATCTTTGTATCACAGACAGTTGACATGATAAGGTGTCAATAAAAAAATTTTGCAGGTTTGTACCACCTGGACCACATGCTCATCCGGCAGCCTGAACATGCTGGTATATTGCATGACGTGCTATGTTTAGCCAACCGTAACTTTTGATTCATTAAAGTGACAAGCTCGATTATTTTTTGGAGGTTAGTCCTACTGATAGAGTCTATTTACTTAATTTTGGATATGTATGTCAAGTAGTAATGGAGATAAAAATTGCTAAAAAGCTGCGTGAACGCAGTTTTTCTTAAAGTTTGGACAGGCCGTGGGCCTTGCATGATGATCGGATATTTCAAAAAAAGATGAAGATATGTTGGAAATATTCTTGTTAATTAGATTACCAAGTTCCATGATGATACACTGTAAATTGCATGAGTAGGAGCATTTGCAAGACAGGTAGATCTGGAAACAAGAATTTGATAATTCAAAAAGTGAGAGAGAGACTTGTTGACCCATCATGGTTATGCCTAGTGAAAGCAGAAAATGACATTAATTAATTAAATTGAGACTGACAAATTATATTTTGGGATACTGATGCAGCAGCTCACTGCACAGCAGACTTGAACATTGACTTTCCCAGACCCTCAAGTAGGTCAGTGAGAAGAATAGGCCAGGAAAGTGGGACACTTATGTCACATGATGCTCTGGCAACTCTCTCAGCCTCTACTTACAGATGGCCAGTTGGCCTTTACATGGCAAGTTGGGGCCAGTGGAGCACAAAACAGTTTTGTGATTTATCTTGAATATGCAACTAGTAATGACATAGCAACCTACCTTACCATCAATCCATACCACCCATGCACAATTCAATGGATTTTGTCAAATGGAGAGCCAGAAAATGATCTTGAAAATTTTGAGATTTTGCCCCTTTCTAATCAGTGAGAGAGAGCTCTCTCTCACTTAAAAAGCAGTCGCGAGGGCAAATTTTAATACTAACTACATCATCTTTATATGGCAGTAACTTGAAAACTATTAAGAATTGGCTTGAATCGTTTTGCTAATCTCCGTTATATTGGTAGACTCACTAAATAAAAAATTTTGAAATTTTTTTGAAGACCCACCCATGGGACCATTGGTCCATTTGACACGGAATGACCCCTACATATAATTCAAGTAGAAAACTTACATTTATAAATTTTGGAAATTGTATTCAGTGTTTACCATCACAATTCATTAAATCACTTCAATTTCTGTGGCTGTAATTTGGAATATGAAACTTAGCTAAGGAAATTCTAGAGAGTGTAGAAAAGCTGCTGGCAAGTTTTCATAACCGGGCTATGGGTAATCTGTAGTTTGGTTGGAGTGGCATTCATGAAAGGTTCATGATTTAATAGTATGATGATTACTTCCATTCATTGTAACATCATCAAAAAGCTCAATTAATTGGAAATGATTCCAGCAGTCACTTAGGCATCATTGGGCCTTCTACCATACACAGATACATTAAATCAGGCAAATTTTTAAGGATATAAGTGGTGGGGTTTTGGTCCCCCAGCCCCTGCAAAAACCCCACCACTGATAGAGATTTGCCCCACAGTAAGTGCCCTTTGATTAGAAATTTCACGTAAAATTGCTAAAATGTAGCTATTCGCAGAATAACTGGAGGTAAATCCATTGAATTGAAATCTATATTTCAGTTTGAATTATTTGTTTGTGAGAATAGTTCAATTTGAAATCTTTTCAGCCAAGCACATCCGTTTCTATGACGCAATAATAAAATGCCCTCTTCAGGCAAAATCCCGCTGCCGAATTTACTTAAAACTTTCCCTGCATTAAATTGACATTCATATCTGATTGCGAATGGCAAAACTTATCTGAATCCTACCGGGTAGATGCAAATCATTTCTCAGGTCATTTTCAGACGTGACTTGATTCAATGTTGCGCTCTCCTGGTTATTATTGTCATCTGGACAATTCTCAGGTTTCACACTCTGGAAAATTAAACAAAATTAATTACTCAAAGCCTTTGGCAATTTTATCAAACTCAGCAGAATGAAATCTTCAAATTACTTTATAGCTTTTCTCCCTACCTCAATGGTACCAATGGGACAAGGTTTTGTCACCACAGTCGCCTGGGAACCATATCACAAAGAGATAGAAATCTGTATTAGATTAAAGCCATTAGATCTGCTTATCCTAATGTCAACAGGGCGGTAGCCTACAGGGGGCAGGCTAGAATTTGACCAAAAAGGTGCATTACATGCAAAAATTCCAAATTTTTCAGGCTTTTCTGGAGTGCATGCCTCCAGACCGGTCTCTGCGACTCCCTCCCCCCCCCCCCAGGATTCAGCCCAGCCGACGGCCCTGGTAAAATACAGCTTGGAGTTACAGATCATAGGGCTACATTTGAAATATCATTAAAATATATATATGTTTTTTTTAAGTGTTTAAAGACCTTATTTGGGCCAAACTTTATTGGGTCCACTCTCAACTGCCGGTCTTCAAGCCCAGCAGATGATGGCTATCAAAACTTTTTTTGTTGAGTACCCCAGTGGCGTCACTAGAAATGCAAGTTTGGGGGGGCTGAAACCCTAAAGATTAGCAGCTTTGTCTGAGGCCAAAAGGATCGAAGCGCAAGCCGTCCCGAAATCCAAAGATTTTAGATGTCTGCTGATCTATGCACACATAGCAAATACAAAACTGCAAAATTAATGACAAATAGTGCAAAACTTATTACGTACACTCGTACATTGTCTTTTCATGGGCTCTGGTTATTCACTACCAGCATCATACAAGGAAATTTCTTTTTTCTTTAGCCAAGATTTTTTTTGGGGGGAGGGGAGGCTGAAAGCTCCATTTGGCTCAACCCCCCCTAGCCCCCCCCCCTTAATGACGCCACTGGAGTACCCCCTCCCCCCCTTCTCAAGGACCTGCCATGCCATCAGTGGCAGATCCAGACACTGTAGTCTGAGGGGGAAGGGGGCCTACGCATTTTGGCATTCGCAAGCTCTTGTCGTTACATTTTTTTTCTTCACAAAACGCCACTAGGCCTATTTATTTAGTGGTCATGTGGAGGGTGAGGCTCCGCCCCCCCTAGATGCGCCACGGCCCCAAACCCGCCTGGATCCGCCACTGGTCATTTTACAAAACAATAGGGAGTGTTCGCCGAAGTTACAATGCACCAGGTGGCGCCGCAAATAGGGGCTCCCTGCTACCATGATTGCAGCAGGAATAGCATGGTCAGAACGGCCAAAATTGCTCTCCTGACCTTAATATTGGTCCTATTTCCCAAATTAAAAAAGTTTTATTCAGTGGATCACATTCCCTAGCTGATGCATTTATCAGATTGGTTTCTTTTCCATCACCTTTTTCAAGAATTAGCCTCTTTCGCTGAGGATGCCACATTTTGGCAGATTTTGCTGTCTTAAAAATCATTTTCTGAGTGATGTCTCAACATAGGAAATTCATTTTGTTATTAAAAGTTGCAAATTTACAAGAGGAAAGATCAGTGATATCTTTTATATTTTTTAATTATTATTTTTTCTTCAAAATACTGGATTGAATGACCCAAAAATAAGGTTTTCGACCATTTTTGGAGGATATTGTGATGTTCTGAGGTCAAAAGTCTGCTACAAAGTTTCAGAAAATAAATGTGAAAGAAACTCGTCTTCAAGTACTTTATTTTCTGATTCCAAAAATGTAAAAAAAATTATTATGGATGCAATAGTTACCGATTTATGACAAAATATGTTTTTAAACTTGTGTGTCAAAGGAATCACAAATGACTCCACAAATCAAAGTAGATGCACATTTTGCTGTCATAAAAAATATTTTCTTAGTTACAGCTGAACATAGGAAATTAATTCTGGTGTTAAAAGTTGTATATCCACCAGAAGAAGGATCAATGGTAAATTATATTGGATAAATTGATTGTTTGCTTCAAAATACTGGATTGAGCGACCCAAAAATCAGGTTTTCGACCTATTTTTGTCCATTTTTCTGTGACATTGCGTGTTTAGAGGCTTAAAGTCTGCTGTAGAGAGAATTTTTTTTTTAACCAAACCCATCATCAAGTATATCATAATTATTATTATGCAGATTCCAAAAGTATGAACAAAAATTTTGTGAGTGCAATAGTTGTTGATTTATTACGAAATACATTTAAAAAAGTGGGCCAAAAGAAACACAAACTTGAGACGTCACATTTCCAGGCATTTTTTACTTTTAGAACAAAAATTAATGATCATATATATAACAGTTCTTGCACAGCACCACCTGCTAATAGTATACTGTTTTAGGTTATCCCAAGGCTTGGGCAGTATTTGCCTGATTTTGTCACCAGAAACTCGGAGACCTGAATAATCGAGTGAAAATACCGGTCGAAGGTGACAATATCGGGGAAATACTTCCATAATCTATCTCCTGAAATATAATTTCAGACTCAAACAATACACTACACGTTCAGAAATTATTTAGAGACTGTCAAGAAAGAATTGAGTCATTTCACCTAAATGGCAAGAAAGCATTATTTTTTTAAACTGCGTTGTGTATTAAATTTAACCTCATAAAAGACTAAAAACATGCGGTGTTGTAGCTCAGGCCCAATAATGGTAATATCACTTTTCAGAATCTACTTTGAAACAGCTTTGCATTAATATGAGAGTGAGGCTCTTACACACCATAGCAACCTAGTGAGCCTCTATCTGAAACAAAACTTTCATGATTATGACTGCATTGTTACTACACACTGTCAAAAAATGCAAAGTCGTGTTTATTTTAGGGGCCGACGAGAGGATAGTGGGGGGGAGGGCTATGGATTTTATCAGTTGTTTCAGTGTAGGTGGGGCATTTGCCCACCACTTTTTGACCAAAGCATGAGTGTTCTGTGGAGAAAAATTTTAAGGATTTTCTGGGACACTATTCGCTAAAGGCTTCAGCCCAATTTGCCCCACCATTTTAAAAGGAAAGTGATGCCCCTGGATTTTATCCCCGGGACAAACTTTTTTTCGTGCCCAAAGCATGGACGAAAATTCTTATCGCTTGCGGACGAGCGACAAACTTTTGTAGCAATATTAACATTACTGTACCCAAGGTACAGGTGGAAACAAAACTTTTATTTTATTTTCATGTGCTGGACAAACAGTTTTTTTCTATGTCAGGAGGGAAACAACCTTTTATTTTCACCAAAAATCCATAGCCCCGACCCCCAAAGATCATCTGGTCGGCTCCTAAATAATCAAAGGCATTAGGCCTATATTGCACCCCTAAAAAGTTGAAAACTATCCAACATTGCTATTTATGTACCCATCATCAAAATGAAGAATAATTTGGTATTTTTACAATCGTTCAGTCCACTCCCGTGTTGGTCAGATCTATGGCCTAAAGTTGCAATAAGCAAAGAAAATAGCAGTATGTCACGTGAGTTTGATTCACTTGACACGCAAGGTTAAAAAGGCATTTTGTCATAAATCAGCTACTGTTGCACCCAAAATTATTTTTTCAACATTTTTGGAATCTGCAATTAATGCACTTGATGATAAGTTGTGAAAAAAAAAATTTTTCAAACTTTCAATCAGATTTTAGATCTCGTAATATCACATTGTTGTCCAAAATAGGTCGAAAACCTAATTTTTGGATCGCTCAATCCTGTATTTTGAGGCAAAATTTAGTTGAACCTTATATAATTTACCATTCTTCCTTCTTCAAGTGGATATGCATCTTTTAACATCAGAATTAATTTCTTATGTCAAGCCATAACTGAGAAAATATTTTTTATGACAGCAAAATGTGCATCTGCAGCATTTTGATTTGTGACGTCATTTGTGATTCCTAAAGTTGACACACAACTTTAAAAACATATCTTGTCATAAATCGGTGACTATTGCATCCACAATAATTATTTTTACATTTTTGGAATCGGAAAATAATGTACTCGATGATGAGTTTATTCACATTTATTTCCTGAAACTTTGTAGCAGACTTTTGACCTCAGAACATCACAATATCCTCCAAAAATGGTCGAAAACCTTATTTCTGGGTCATTCAATCCAGTATTTTGAAGAAAAAATAATAATTAAAAAATATAAAAGTTATCACTGATCTTTCCTCTTGTAAATTTGCAACTTATAATAACAAAATGAATTTCCTATGTTGAGACAACACTCAGAAAATGATTTTTAAGACAGCAAAATGTGGCATCCTCAGCGAAAGAGGCTAATTCTTGAAAAAGGTGATGGAAAAGAAACCAATCTGATAAATGCATCAGCTAGGGAATGTGATCCACTGAATGAAACTTTTTTAATTTGGGAAATAGGACCAATATTAAGGTCAGGAGAGCAATTTTGGCCATTCTGACCATGCTTTTCCTGCTGCAATCATGGTAGCAGGAAGCCCCTATTTGCAGCGCCACCTTGTGTATTATGTGTTCAGACGCTCCCTATTGGCCTTGAGTTGCATGCCTGTAATGTATGCCTGGGATTTGCAATGCGTTGCATGCATGCTGCATGCTGAGCAAATTTTAGTCAACAAACTGCTTTGTCAACTTGCCAAATTCACTTCTAAGAGTTCCCGACACTTTGGGTTATCAAGGCTGACCAAATAACAACTTAACCTGGACCCAGTCAACACTTAATTGGTCATGAGAAAGTTTCTTACAAAAGTTTGTCCGCCATTCTCAGCATCCATGGTTGTAAACGGTTGTACAATATTTTCCACTAGAGGGCTCAATTTCTTTTTCATGGAGCACTGCCACCTCGTGTTAGTAAACGGATTTTTTTGTCCTTTTCTTTTTGGATGCTCTGCCTCAAACTGCATGATTGGTCTCCGACTCTCCAAGCAGGTAAATGCAGGTTGGCTCTGCCTCTGAATTCTCAGAGCTGCTGAGTGGAGACCCAAGCAGCTCTCATGGGAGAAAAGTCAGAAAACAGGGATGTCAGTCAGGTGGTAAGCCAATCCTATTTCTAGAATAGCCAGCAAGGTAGGCCCAAGGACAAGGGCCACAGACCTGTGACCATAAAACAATTTTCCATCAATCTCTTTTTTTTTTCAATTTTCAAAAATTTATTGTTATCAGTAGCTAGGCTATGCCATTGGCCACCATGCCACTTTTTCGTCAAGGCACTGCAAAGTATTGATGAATAATACCAAAAGTGCCTAAAAAATCAAACTAAAAGTGCCCAAAAAAAGCACACTGACTTTTTTTACTTTCAGTAAACAAAATTTGAAGAAGGTGTTGTAGGCCTAATCACTTTGGTAAAATGTTGTCCATCTGCCGGGCGGATACAATTTGGTGCACTTATAGCCTTTATGGTCTAGTTGTGCCTTTTGATGGTCTACTTGGTGGATATTCTGTACTTTTTGAAATACTGAGAAACATAGGCGTATGGCGCACAAGATTTTTGGGGGAGGCGAGCGACATTTGCCTATATTTCAAGATCTATAGATGTATACCAATGTAAATTTAAAAAGCCTGGAAATTATTAATTTTCAATAGTTTTTAAGTCATCTGCCCAAATTTTTCAGCCTCTTTGCTCGAATCTTACTGTTTCCCAAACTTTTGGGGGGCAACCGCCAAAACTCCTATGTTGAGAAAAAATATATAAATTATTTTTTTCCGTTTCCAGACCGACACTATATCAGTAGTCTAGAAAAGCCCAGTGGGGCACATGCAAAGTTACATAGGCTCTTGCATATTAATAGGTCTATAGAAATCATATCTATCCATGAACATGCACTTGGGGAATAAAACTTTTTTTTTGGAAAATAAGATAATAAATTGGAAATTGAAAAAAAGTAGCCCTGTGGCTGTATGATAATGTAAGTTTAGTTCACTGTGTGCGTTTGGTGGTCATGGACTCATGGGTCAAAAATAAATTTTGGATAATAAAATTTGAAAAAAAAAAATTGGGGATAAAAGTAGCCTTGTCACCTAAGTATACAACGTAAGTTCACTGTGCAAATTTGGTGGTCATGGGTCACCCAGACGCCTCTTGAGGGGGGACGAAACTATAACCTCAAACAAATTAGTAACTAGCTGAAATTTTTAGGAAATGTTCAGAAAATTGTCTAGAATAACACACTACATGTGAGAGTCCTCGAAAATCCTATTTGAGGAATCTTGAGAAATCAAGATGGCTAGCTTCAATAAGATGGCTGAATTTCACATTTCTGCTGTTTCCTCAACATGGGGCTACATGTGTAAACATAGTGTCAAAAATTTTATATTCAAGCCCGAGCAATTAATTTACAACATCTATTGTCAGATTAGAACTTCCAGATCTGGGCCATTCTCAAATTTCGGGACAACGGGTATAGGAATATTGTCCTGTAACGGAGGGGACAATGTGGTAACGGAGGGGAATTTTGATGTAAAAAACTAACTGTAGGAACAGCAACAAAAGGAAAAATGATAAAAGATTGATGTAACTATTATTTTCAGAAGTACTTCATCTCGTATCAGTAGATTTTTTGGTCCAAATGTCGATTTCTTGCTCATGATCTGGTAACGGAGTGGACGGTAACGGAGGGGAACAATTTTTTGCTTTTCGCCCATTACTGCTTTTTATTTTGGAGATTAGACAAAATAATTGCAGAATATTAAAACCTGCCACCCTCAGCAACATATACATGAAATCGCTCTGTAAAATTATCATTGGTAAGCTTGGAAATGAAGGAAACGGAGGGGACATTTTAGTGGGACCAAAAACATTTTTTATGAACATTATGTCATAATTTATTGAATACATGTTTTATGGAGTCTGCAGGGCAGTGGTACTATGGCGCACATGCGTCTGATGATATTCAGTGAAGATAGCTCATAAAAAACAATAACGAACAGAGCTATGGCAAGTAACGGAGGGGACAAAAAAATTGACATAAATTAGTGACACGACTATTGTATCAATTTAATCAATGAAAATATACCCAAAAAAAATTGAATATGAACTAAATATAAATTCAAGTCTATATTCCCATGAATCGTGCAAAGAAACTTTGAAAATAATGGTATATTAGGAGGAAAATGAACACTTGATTTTGTCATGTCAGGTCCAGTGACAGGAAAAAACCATTGATTTTGCACAGATTACTGGACATAATGCACTAAAAAAGGTCTAATAAATGACTTTTTGCTCCAAATGCAGTGGTTCTAAGTAGAAATATGAATAACAGATGCAGAATGACGCTTCAGATATTTATCGCATTCATATTAATGTCGGGGAGCTAGAGTGACGCAAATTGTCCCGAAATTTGAGAATGACCCATCTATGGTATCCAAAATGGCTGACAAAAATTTTGATTGATCCTTGGGTACATTCGATTCGCTCTACTCTAACTACTCCGGAAGTGACTTATCTACTCCAGGAAGTGACTGTTCTACTCCGGGAGTAAACTACTCCAAACTGGGTCCAAATCGAATGAAAAGGAGTACTTAGGAACGTCATTATTTGGGGTTCCCTTCCTGTGAGGATTCCCTGGCTAATGACAATTAAAGACGTCAGGTAGCATTTTCAATTGATTGCCGTGTGGTGGCCCGCACCACCGCTTGGTGCCGCTGTACGTCATCTCGGGTCCTCTCGCGGTGCGGCGAGATCTGGCGAGGTTTGGCAGACGATACACTGCAGCTGAAGCGACGAGACGCATCTCCGCTCCCGCTGGTATCCTCTCACCACAGTGGTTAGGTAAGCAATACCACGATCACCACATTGGCGCAGTCGACTTCAGAACCTAATCGGGCAGAAGATTTGACTCATCAAGTGATTTTCTTGACGAATTTCGACGATTTCTGGCCTGTTGTGAAGGACGCCGGTCGGCCGCCATCTTGGATTTCGCCCGGAGGCGCCAGCTTCAAATCACTGAAAGTGAGCTCAAAATCACTGTTTTGCGAATATTTGCTGGTTATTTCATTGTGCAGTCAATTTAGCAGATATCTGTGTGCATTTTGGACATTCTGGATTGAGTTGTCATCTTCTCAGTTTGAAAAGAGCAGGGGAAATCCCTTTTGATATCACCTGTCAAATTTTGACAGCTGTCACAATAACTGTCAAAAACATCCTATAAATCCATTGTCTAAGCATACAACATACAATATAGGCCTGAAATAGCACAGATTAGACATTCTCCTGTTTGATTGTAGCTATTGGCCTATATCTGTACAATATAATATCTGTATTACAGAAAAAAATTCTGCAAATAAATATAATATCTTAGCAGGCCTAATTGAAATAATTAAGGTCTTCAACTATAGATATTTATATAACCAGCCATAGCAATTTCTGAGGCTGATCCAAGCAATTGTACAGCACAGCCTGCTAGTGGTGTAGCAAATTGGGCTAAATTGCAAAAATTAGTAGCCCACTTTCTACACATTAGTTTGTGATTTCATATAGTGAATTAGTCTTGGGTTTGATTCACCTTGAAGCCAATTCTACATTTGCTAATTAATTTTCTGTCATTTTGAAAGCGCCATCTATTTATTTATCTACCAGTAGTGCTGACATCCATCTGTGGGCACTGCAGGAGATATCTACAATGGCAACAATTAACATCAATATTGCGGGAAAGGAAGACTTGATGAAAATACCTGGCATTGGACCCGTCAGAGCTGACAAATTGTTGGAGCAAAGGATGGCTCATGTTATCACTTCTTGGAAGTTGTTCCATTCCATCACCAACATCGACTTTGAGACCACCCAGCAGATGCATGTTGAAAAGACCATCGCCTCGAGCATCAAGATCTTCGAAAACATAGACTGGGATGCCAATAATCCATTGGAAGTAAGGATGGCCAAGTTGAAAGATTTTGAGCATCATGAAGACCAACGGTATGAGACCATCCGATGTGCAATAAGCAGTGTGAAAGAAAATATTGAACGCCTTGAAGTGTCAACAACTGAGAAGTTCATCGGTCTAGAAGAGAAGATGTTGAAGAATCATGAGAGGTTACAAGTGAGCATCAGTGGTTTGTCAGATGGCTTGGATAAACTTACCACTAAGGTGGATACAATATTGTCAGACACCTTAGTGCAACTTAACACTAAAGTTGATACCCTTATGCTGGAACGGGGAAAAGGGAGGGACCCGGGAAGTCCCACCCATCCCCAATTTCCAGGTATCTCTGAGACCGGACCAAAGCTTCATCGGGGGTCACCGACAGAAACTCCCGATGAACCGCATAAAATGGAGGTGACAAAGACCCACACTGTGTCCTACTCTGAACAACGCAAGGACGACAGAGTAGACGCTGCAAGTACAAGTGGGGGCAGAGGGACTACCATTGAAGTTCCTACTGAATTGGGATCTAAGGGGTGTCCGAAAGGAAATGCCGCTTACTCCCAATCTGCTCCTAAGTTTGGTGGTATAGGCCGTGGACACACCGTGAAACCTGACAGACCACCTTCTATTTCATCTATCTTGTCCAATTCCCTCAACAAGGGGCCCTTGGGGGCCGAAAAGAGAAAATCCTCCAAGGACTCCATGAAGAGCCAGTATAGGGAGTTGCATAGCTCCATGGGCTACTCTGCATCTGCTGATCCCGAAAGATACTATGATGAGGAGGCGCCTGTTGGGGACTTCAGCGATTTCTCCGCCGATGAGGAGGAGGATGAGCGGGGCCCCCAGGGTTACTCAATGGATGCCAGGAATATCCGGATTGAAAAATTTTCTGGCAAAGTATTGGGTGAGTGGGACCCGTGGTTCCACCAGTTCAAATTTATTGCCAGGGCGTGCAAGTGGACCCCGAGAGAGAAGTTGTTTCGCTTAACAACTGCTCTCACGGGGTCTGCTCTTAATGCCCACATGAGTTTGCCACAGGAAACTAGGGCACGCTTTGAAACCCTGTGTGATTTTATGCAGAAAAGATATGGGAAAAGTCGGAAAAGTACGAAAGCCAATCTTCGCGCTCAACTGGAGAACCTCGTTCAGGAGGAAGGACAAGATTTGGAGGAATTTGCTGATAAAGTTATGACTATGGTTACGACAGCCTATCCTACAGAAACGCCAAAGCCAGTCCTTGAGACGCTGGCTATTGATAAATTCACCAAGGGTTGCAAGGATAAGGCTTCTGCTCTGCTGTCTTCAACTGTGGCCATGCCTGGGACAATGTTTGAAGCTGTTGAACATATGCGCTTGATCCAGGCCAACAAGCAAAGACTGGGCATGAAATCTGATGGGCGTCGGGTTAGCTTCGACAACAAAGACAGCTGTGAGTCTACAGTGAGGTCCATCAGGGCTGAGACTTGTTTCACGTGCGAGGGCAACCACTACTATACAGAAGAGTGCCCTAATGGACGCATGCGTTCACCATCACCATTGAGGTGCTACACATGTGGTGGTATCGGACACATTGCTAGAGAATGTGTTGGCAGCGATTCTCCACCTAGAAACACCTCATATGGCTCTCCCCAAGTTGACCGAGGGAGATCGAACAGGTCCCCCTCGCCCGCTGATAGGGGCAGTGATTCTCCCAATTGGAGAGCTACATCAGGCCCATTAGGAGGGGACAGAAGGACATCCCGGAAGGACTTTGAAGACAAAAAGCCCTTCCTAAACTAATCTGCATAAAATTGGCAATCAGGGGCCAACCTGTTCGGATGTATCCATTTGGAGCACCGTACAGACCCGCTGTTTGTCATTTGTAGACTGTTTTTAACAAGTGTTTTTATTAGCATGTGTTGGCAAGGCCTACCCCCAGGGAATCCTTGGCAGCATTATAGCTATGGCTTTTATGAAGCCCAAGGGCAATAGCAACTTAGCATGTCTTTTGCAGCAAGGCTTCGCTATTTTTAAATTTTAACTTTTTGAGGGACTCACCATTATTTTTGGAATTCCTCAGTATTTTAATGCTACCATTTAAGGGGCACACTCTAGCTGCATGCTCCTTAACACAGTATCCGTAAGGCCCTAAGTGTTTCTGAAACATCGGCCTATGGATATTTTTAATTTTTTTTTTGTTGAGGAGGGAGAGGGTGCTACACATTCAGCTCTTGCAGTGGACATATTTCAATAAGCCCACTCAAGAAGCTGTTCAATGGGCCCCCCCAGGAAGCTGAAAATATGACGGGGAGGAGTGTGGTGGCCCGCACCACCGCTTGGTGCCGCTGTACGTCATCTCGGGTCCTCTCGCGGTGCGGCGAGATCTGGCGAGGTTTGGCAGACGATACACTGCAGCTGAAGCGACGAGACGCATCTCCGCTCCCGCTGGTATCCTCTCACCACAGTGGTTAGGTAAGCAATACCACGATCACCACAGCCGTAATTGAGTCAATTGTATTGCAGCAATCCATATAATCAAAAGAAAGCAATCAGCTACCAAATCAAAGCTTCTGAAGTGCCATTTATTTATGTAAACAATCATACGTCATGGGATATCCCAATTTCTTGGAGTACTTCCGATCTACTCCAAACTGCTCTGATCTACTCCCGGAAATTCAAATTGAATGATCTGGAATGAACTACTCTACTCCAAGAGCACTTTGGAGCAGCGAAACAAATGTACCCACTGCATGCAGTGATAACACCATAAAACTTGGCAAATTTCTTGAGAAGGATCTGCTGAATAATTTCTGACCTGCAGCCACACTGATTTCAGTGTTGTTCCCTCTGCCATCTTTGATTTCAAAATGGCTGCCATTTTGAACCTGCAGTAATCAACATCTCAAAAAGTATGATCTAGGTAAGAAATAAATAATGGTGACTATGCTTTTAATATCTTATTGTCTCTTCTAAAGGAGTAGTTTTGAAATGCTTAGATGGAAGCCATATTTAGTCCGCGGGCCACCAAAACCCCCCCTCCCCCCTTAGGAATTTTGAAGACACATACCATCGGAAAGCTAATATTCTAGAGAACACATTTTTGCTTGTTGGACGTTATATAACCTCAACGGCTGGCAGCCATGATAGATAATTCCAAGATGGCCGCCATTTAACCATTTTGCCCATATCTCTGGATCTAATTGGGCTAGAACAAAGATTTTTTGGTCTTAATATATGCTTTCATCGACCAGGAATTCATTAAGACAGGTTTTGATACTCTCCTGGGAAGTAAAGGGCAGTTTAACCCCATTTTTCAAAATGGCCACCGTTTATTTTGTCTCAATCGTCGATATAATAATTCCGAGGATCTTTGGTGTTATACTATCTATTTCAATACCCTGAAATATTGCTATATATATTACTAAATGTTTGATTAAATATGAAGGACATGGAAAGGGTATTGTTTCATTTTGGACCAAGGGTCTGGACCCCCAAGCCATAGCCAGCTCAAAGTATGGCAGTAGTTAAATTTAGCAAAAATTTGCGACAGTCCAAATTTTTCAAAATGTGGCTGGGGTGTCTAGACACTTGGTCCAAAATGAAACTGTATTCTCCAAATAGCCTGTTAAACATACTAAACCACATATAAAAGTCAATATGCCTAGCTATTTTTATGACCACCTTTAGGCCAGTTCAAAGTTGGAAGTTGTTGAAATGTACAAAAATCTGCGATAGTCTTTATTTCACAAATTGTGCCTGGGGTGTCCAGAACCTTGGTCCAAAATGGAACTATACAGTGCCGCCTGTAAGTAAGTGAAACGCATGACATTGTGCCATTGCATCAATGCTAAACATCCTCAGCCAAACTGCTTGTGGAGGCATGAATTCTCATCAGATGAAAGGGAAACAAAGTGGGTCATAAAGGCCGATGTGTGAGGCAAGCAGTCTTGATCAGACTGGCATGCCATCTAACGAGAGTGGTGGTGGCAGGGCACCTGCCAGTCTTGTAACTTTCGCTCGTGTGTCTCCGTGACTACCAGATAACTTTCTAATAAACTTCAATAGATAGCTCAGTTTGCAATAAACTATTTAGTTACATGGAAATATATGTCTGTTGAAGTATAGATATCAATATTCAATGGTGAATTTCCAGAAAAATGAAGCAATTTTCAAGGTCCAGTCTTTTTTTAGCAACAACTTCCTGTCAAAACAAAACAAGCATGGTTTCTCATGGCAGCTTCTTAACGGACGTTTTAGCAGGATGGGAGAGGAATACCAAAGTCATTGGAGCTAAAATAGATTGCTAATCACATAATTCAATATGTAGGACGTTGCTGGACAGTGACAATACAGTTAACTTGGGAAATTTACCGAGGAAAGTATCCGATTCATTACGGCGGATGAGCACACAACTCAACTGGTGAGTGATCTGGTGATTATCAAGTAAAAAGAGTCCCATGTGAAAATCGTTTTCTAAGAAGTTGTGGGACAGTTTTGAGAATACTGAGAATACGGGGTGGCTGAAACGACTGACTTACATGAAACAAAGTGGAAAATAATGATTCAGTTTCTTGACAAACTAGTGGTCTGTTTCTCGACATTCTGCACTTGATGACACATGTTGTGCGACAACGTTTGTTACAAGACGGCTCAGGCCTAGCGGCCTTCGTACCACATGACTCATTGAAGAGTCGTCTGCTCAAGACAGTGAGGCAAGTGGGATAAAAATAGCAGCCAATTTTCTTTGCTGTAGTTGGAGTTAGGTATGGGTCAAAGTCTTTGATAAGTAAGTGAAACGCAGGCCCAATGTTAAAACATAGGGAAGGGTGGTTCACTTACTTATCAAAGACTTTGACCCATACCTAACTCCGACTACAGCGAAGAAAATGGGCTGCTATTTTTATCCCACTTGCCTCACACATCGGCCTTTATGACCCACTTTGTTTCCCTTTCATCTGATGAGAATTCATGCCTCCACAAGCAGTTTGGCTGAGGATGTTTAGCATTGATGCAATGGCACAATGTCATGCGTTTCACTTACTTACAGGCGGCACTGTATGTGCCAGATAGCCTGGTATATATGTTGCCATATAAATTTCAATACATGCCTACAATTGCCTACCCATTGTTGTGACCACTTTTTTTTCATAGTTTAGAAGTTGTTGAATTTTAGCAAAAACCTGTGATAATCCAAATATTGCGAAGTGTAGCTGGAGGGTCCAGAACCTTGGTCCAAAATTAAACTATAACCAGTTCATATTTTAGAAGTTGTTGAATTTTGGCAAAAATCTGCGATAGTCCAAATTTTACAAAGTGCGGCTTGAGTGTCCAGACCCTTGGTCCAAAATGAAACTATATGTGCTAGAGAGCTGCATGGTAAATTTACTAAATTATTATATAAAATTCAATATGCCTGGCCATTTTTATGACCACTTAAGTTCATAGTTTGGAAGTTGTTGAGTTTTTGCAAAATTCTGCGATAGTCCAAATTTCACAAAGCCTGACCAGAGTGTCAAGAACCTTGGTCCAAAATGAAACCATATGTGCCAGATAGCATGGTAAATATACTAAATTACCATATAAAATTCAATAGGCCTTGTCATTATTACGACCACTTTTAAGCCAATTCATAGTTCGGAAGTTGTTGAATTTTAGCAAAAATCTGCGATAGTCCAAATTTTACAAAGTGTGGCTTGAGTGTCCAGACCCTTGGTCCAAAATGAAACTATATGTGCCAGATAGCCTGGTAAACATACTAAATTACCATATAAAATTTAATATGCCTAGCCATTTTTATGACCACGTTTAGGCCAGTTCAAAGTTTGGAAGTTGTTGAATTTAAGAAAAATCTGCGATAGTCCAAATTTGACAAAGCCTGACCAGAGGGTCAAGAACCTTTGTCTAAAATGAAACTATATGTGCCAGATGGCCTGGTAAAGATACTAAATTACCATATAAAATTCAATAGGCCTTGTCATTTTTATAACCACTTTTAAGCCAATTCATAGTTCGGAAGTTGTTGAATTTTAGCAAAAATCTGCAATAGTCCAAATTCTACAAAGTGTGGCTGAAGTTTCCAGAACCTTGGTCCAAAATGAAACTATATGTGCCAGATAGCCTGGTAAATATACTAAATTAACATACAAAATTCAATATGCCTAGTCATTCTTATAACTGTTTTTAAGCCAGTTCATAGTTTAGAAGTTGTTGAATTTTAGAAAAAATCTGCCATAGTATAAATTTTACAAAGTGTGGCTGGAGTGTCCAGACCCTTGGTCCAAAATGAAACTATATGTGCCAGATAACCTGGTAAATATACTAAATTACCATATGAAATACAATATGCCTTGCAGTTTTTATGACCAATTTTAAACCAGTTCATTGTATAGAAATTGATGAATTCTGGCAAAAATCTGTGATAGTCCAAATATTACAAAGTGTGGCTGGAGTGTCCTGACCATTAGTCCAAAATGAAACTAGATGTGCCAGTTGGCCTGGTAATTATACTAAATTATCATACGAAACCCAATGTGCCTAGCGTTTTTAATAATCACTTTTAATTGAGTTAAATGTTTGGAAGCTGCTGAATTTTGGCAAATCTGCGATAGTCCAAATTTTTAGTGTGGCTGGAAAGTCCAGACCCTTGGTCCAAAATGAAACTATATGTGCCAGGTAGCCTGATAAATATATTAAAAAATTACCATATAATACTCAATATTTTCTTTAAAATAATAATGGTTTGTACTTAAAAAGTTAATTAAACATCTTTGTTACCATTTCTGTGCCAAAATAATTTTTGGCAAAAGAAAAACTGGGTAAGGGAAGAAAAAGGGCCTGTCTTGTTATGAGCATTCCTGTTATAAATAAGAAATATTTTAATAAATAACCAATTTCTTCTTTTATTTTACTAAACAGCCAATTTCTTCTTTTATTAACCCAGGCTGAACTTATGACTTTTGTATAGAATCTACCTTTGATTATAGTGATTGTATGTGTGTGGAAATCTTCTTTTTTTTAAGTAAAATGTTGGGGTAGGATAAGGAAAATGGCCTCCTGTCAAATTTCAGTCCTTCCTCTTTTGTACATCAACATAGAATCATGTAACCTACTAATTTGTGGTTCCAATGATACCTACATTGTGTTATAAAGATGACTATTGAGGCAGTTTTTGCCAATTTTGTGGCAGAAAGTATGTCTCGCTAAAAATAATGAAATTCGGCACCCGGTATTCAGAAAAAAGTATTTTTTTCTGGGATTGTTAGCATGCCATTTTGAATAAACAAGGGGTAAAATGCACTATCTTCCTTTCAGAGAAGGAAAACCAGTTGTGATTAAGTTCTTATTTCAGGAAAAATTATGTTTATCCCGAAACCATTAATGTAGCTCATCCGGACATGTTTGTAACAAAAAATGTTTGGTGGCCAATCTGCAACATGGCTGCCATAACCAAGTTAAAAACATGAAAATACCTGTTTTAAAACCCCTGAAAACATAGTTAGCAGAATATAGAGTATTACAAATATCTGCAATTGTTGTCATAAAGATACACAGAATCTTGGAAGATATATCCACAGCAGAATCTATGTCGTTCATCCCCTATATCTGAAAATTTGACTTATTTGTACGTAAATGCGATAATGAATAATTGACTGCAGATAAGCTATTGTTGTAGTTATATGGTTGTGTTATACATCATTTTAAAGCTGTGAATATACAAAATGATGTGGTAAAAACTTCGAGATACTTCTGACCCCTAGTGACCAGCACAGGGAACTTTTGTGAAATAAAATGGAATTTTCTCTTTAATTTTGAGTTACGGCTGCATGATTTGCACTCTGTTGACAAAAATAGGTATCCTAATCAATCAATTTTTGCACTAAATAGATAGAGGAATTAAATTCCTTCAAAATGGCACCATTTAATCGTCTATACATGGATTAGTTTATGAATAACGGCACATTTTCTGAAAATAGCGGCATTCGGTTTGGCGAAAATTTATTTTCAACCTTCCCGCACTCATATAGCTCCTGCTGGTTATCGTTGAGGTCTTAGATTGTCCAACAAGCAAATTTTGTAACTTAAGATATATATCTTTCAAAATATATGGGTCTCCGAAATTCCCAAGGGGGGGGGGAGGGTTTCGATATCTGGCCCATGGACTAATTGTTTTTTAAGATGGCCACCATCCTGTCTACAATTTTACGTGATACCATCTATACTACTTACTTCGTCCTGATATTCCGTCCTTGGTTTTGGGATGCACCTGGGCGGCTTGGCTCCCGGTAGGAGAGGATGTTGCACATCTTCTTGATTGGTCTCGCCATGTAGATTATTTCCAAGAAGACAAGTCTTTTCAAGCCCATTCTAACAATACTGTTCCAAACATGTTTGGGTTGCAAAAAACCTGAACCAAATTAATTAGAATTACTGAAATACCAATACCATTTTAATCCATGAAGACCAAAAAACCTATGGCCATCTATGTGGATGATACTTGGGGTTATACATGTTGGTTTTACTGCCCTGCGCAGCAGGCAAGCTTTTTCGCATGGGGACTATTCGCGGCATCTGTTGATCGATTTGTTTAATCCTGGAAATGTCATCCTGCATCTATAGGTTTATGGTTAAGCGTCAAATTGAGGCCCCCTTGTATCAGCCTCTGTGCTTGGTGAAAGATCCCTCACATGGGGTAAATTTGTAACTTGTTGAGGAGCCCCGCTCTTTCTCCCATCTCTTCAATTTATTGATTTATAAAATATATTTTCACTTGGTAACAAGTTCACACAATGTGCGTTTTTCAAGATGGCCCAGCATGTTCAATATAAACTCTTATGAGTGCCAAATGTGCTAAGAGGGCTGCACTTACCATATCTACCTTTCTGAAGCAGTAATTATTGTCATTCTCCATTTCTATAATTATTAAAAACAAAATCCACATGTTTTGTTTTCAAAAATTTATTTCACTTATTCCCGTACACCATCCATGGAATCCTATTTGTTTATTAATTTAGTTAATATGTTAATTGATTTGAACTGAGAAGGGAGTGTTGAAGTCTCTGGCCATGTTCCTAACTGTGAGCCTCTGAAAGAAACAATAACAAAGCATTCACTTAAAATTGACCCAATTAAGTTTACTTGAATATTATAATGCGGCCTAATGTCCCTCCAAAAAGATCAATATATTTCATTAATTTCAATATTTGAATAATCCCAAGTTGTAATTTCATTTCACTTAAAATATATTTTGAATGGAAACCCCAGATTTTGGATGCTCATGTAAAATGAAGTTATTTGCGAACCGAAAATCAATAAAATGGCAGTTAGAGGGGTATACCCTGCACCAATCGATAAAGTGTTTTCTCGATGGAATCATATTTGTTTCTAGTCCATTCGGTTTTGAAGTTATCCCATAATTCCCATTCCGAGGAATTTAGGATGACTTGGCGACCAATTCCAGCCATCTTGGATTTCTCAAATTCTTCAAGCGTACCACAAGGTAACAAGTCAGAAATGATTACGAGGGTCTAAGGACATGGATCCCACTGACAAAAAACTTAATCAATTGGCGCAGGGTTCAACCAGAAAATAAGCTTTGGTTGCCAGACTATAAGTAAATATCAAGTCTTCACAAAAGTAATTTAGACTGTTAGATTATAATATTTCCCTGGATAAAACTCACATTATTAACTTCACTGTAGTCAAAATCATCATGCTCAACTCCATCAACTAAGACGGAAGTGGGTGCTGATGGAAGCCCGTCAATAACAACATAGTCGAACAGCAGGTTATTGGCCCCTGGATAACCATCATTTTCTATGGCGGAGGTTACTGTCACTGAGCCACTGTTGATGTCCTGTCGTAAATGAAAAACCAAACAAAATCATTCCTGATATGTATGTTGGAGGAAAAATATTAGCCACTGGTTTCAGTTATACACTAACAAAATATTGTCATTGTTTTTTTTTCTTCCCTACCTCTCCCTTCAAATATGAGATATCATTACAATTACAAGGTAGCCTGATATCATGAAGAAATATCTAGATTAATTTATTGTCTTGCAAAAATTTTTTCGCTTGTGCCAAAGATAGCCATGCTGATGCATACTGAAAATTCCCCAATTCAAGCACACAAGAGTTGTATAAGTTAGAAATGTACCACATTACGAAAATACAGTATTTACCTGTGTTGCGGAGAATCCGAGGAGTGTGTAATCTCCACTTTCGAAAGTTTCTGAAAAAAAAAAAAAAAAATCAACCAAAGTCATCCTCTGTTACTTACGAGTAATTGTATCGTAATTTGTTGTACCGAGTGGTCTTTAGTTAAGTATGTCTGAATTGCTCACCGAAACTATTTCCATCATCCCAGAAGAGAGAACCAGATGCAGAATACTGTGAATCCAAGGCAACCAAAATTCCCATCGGATTATTGCGACTGAAAATATGTAGAAAAAAAATTATGTCAGTCTGACAGATGTCATGGTGACGATGTCTCAAATTTTCAGTTTGCCAAACCTAAGTGGTACGTACTACTTCACATATATATGCATATTCGGCTGAAGTTACCTTGGAGCAAGAACTTTTTGCACTGTAACACTTATTTGAGTTTACAAATTTTATCTTAAATATATACTAGGCCTACCCCCCGGGGCCTACCCACCTGTGTGACTTCTTGAATATTTGAATATAGGCAGCTATAGGGCCTATTGTGACACCAATAACTTCCCAAAGAAAATGCTCAAGCAATTACCATGTAGCTGTATTCAATAGAGTCTATTGTTACTTCATTTAAACTGCAATTTCTTGAATGTATGCCCTAAAAAACTTAAAATGACTCAGTCAGACTAACCTTATTTCAGTGGTCACAGCAGGTTCCTGCATAGGCAGGATATGACCTCCTCTTACATGGACATTGATGTTCTCCAATGGAGTGTCAATATCGTGGAACTGGGAGGTACCAATTACTTCTGAACCCTGAAGTTAAAACGTAAATATCCAGTCAGATTCATCCAGCAGCAGGATGTATATCATTATGTAGGATGAAGGCAGTATCTTAGTGTAATGAAGAAAGATAACCTCTTAGTGATGTAAGTTTCGTGAAAACTAACTTTAAAACGTAACTTCGAAAGTCGTGTGACTCATGAGTCATATGTCTGTAGGTCTATATTTTATTTATGAATCACTTATGATACATCTCTTTGGAGAAATAAACTATGTATGCATTTTTTCACAAAAATTGTCCAAGACGCTACGTTGTGAACATGTGTGCATTGCAGTTGCAATGTCGATTGTACAGTGCCGCCTGTAAGTAAGTGAAACGCATGACATTCTGGCATTGCATCAATGCTAAACATCCTAAGCCAAACTGCTTGTGGAGGCATGAATTCTCATCGAATGAAAGGGAAACAAAGTGGGTCATAAAGGCCGATGTGTGAGGCAAGTGGGATACAAATAGCAGCCCATTTTCTTCGCTGTAGTCGGAGTTAGGTATGGGTCAAAGTCTTTGATAAGTAAGTGAACCACCCTTCCCTATGTTTTAACATTGGGCCTGCGTTTCACTTACTTACAGGCGGCACTGTACTTATAGAGCTCTACTTACTGTGAAGTAGTCGAACCAGCGGCCTTGAGGAACGTAGGCCCTCACAACGGTCTGTCCCTGGAAAGGAAATATTCATATGAATCATATCTTATTTGTAAAGGTGAAAAGTGTGGCTGTGGATCTCTTGATTTGGGTCAAGTTTATTCTATGTCAAGTTAACATGTGTGAATCTTACCACACTGTCTTGTCTTAAATTCTCTTAATGTCCTTTATTACTGAGAATTTGTGAATTCCTTATGAAAAAAATTGATTTAGTTCATAAAGGTGTAAATATGTATAATTGGCTGAGGTTAGTAGCATAACATTAGCATTGTAGACTGTAGTACTTACATAATGTAACATTTAAAAAGTGGATTCTCCACCATGTTGTGTTGAAGACTTGTTCTCAAGCTTAAGACAATTTTGTCTTTCTGGAGAGAAAGTTTTAGTGCATGCCTTGAACACCTGGGAATTTTATGGTCAGTGTTAAGTGCAAGGAGAGCTATTTTAAGACACACCCGCATATATACTCTACAAATTTGATTTTTGTTTACCTCGCTCATAGCAGGTGAGATCAACATGGAAGCTCCCCACATGAATTGGGTGTCAATGTCATGGGTGGTGGCATCAGAGGTAAATCTGAAGTAGGAAAAAAAAACAATCATTTTAATCATAAATTATTAACCATACTTGGTAACTCGAGTTGTGATGTTTGATACCTTCAAAAACGAAACAATTTTGAGGGTTTCAGTCATGCAACTGATGCAAGTGCAACCCAATAAGCCAAGATTGAAAATAGGCTAGCCCTATATCTAGATCATTGAGCTGATGACAAGTGTAAGAAATTTTCGATGATTAATTTGAATATTTTGAAGTTCTGGAAACTAAAGATGTTCATAGCGTTCCTTTCGCCTTAAGCAGTGTCACTGTAAGACCACTGTAGGAGTGTAGGTCCCACCTTATTACATCGAAATGAGTACTGAACGTGTATCACAACTTTCAGAACATTCAGGTGAACACTTATATTTTCCCTGACTCTAATTGTAGCCTATTTATTAGTTTGACTTACTCATGCAGCAGAGGCCTAACAACAGTGCTTCCCTTGGTGTGGGCATCGTGCATCAGAGTGTAGAGGAATGGCAGGAGTCGGTATCGCTCTAGTAAGATGTCTCGTACGTTAGATCGGAAAGCTTCGCTGAATCGTGGTGCTGCTGGGTCTTGGTCCTGTGGTAATAAAGGAATTAGGAAATAGATTCAACTTTGGTCATATATGGTCTTGTCAGGGATCCAATTTATGGTAATGGAACTTTCATGGAAAATAAGGTCAACTCTTACTAGGAGTCTACGTCATTTCTCTGGAATATTTCCTGATTGGACAATTGGAAATGTGGTAATTTCTTTGAAAACTGAATGAGAATATATATTGTCGAAAAAATGCAATCGTCTTTCTGCTTTAACATCTCTTGTTCCTTTCCTGACTGATACCTCATACTGAGGTTTTTGCGCCTTTGGCACCAGGATGGTGATTTATTATTTTTAAACTAGAATAATTTAAATCGGATTAAAATAAATCATGATTTTTATTGATGAAAATCATGATTTCAATCAAGATTTCAGTTACCTTGATTTAAATCAAGCAATCGAGTTTGGCTCATTCTATACAAAAAGTAAAGAGATAAAACCATTAAAACGAAACGTTTCCTTACCAACCATTCCTCCATGTTGTGGTTGCGAGAGTAAGGATAGAATGCTCCCAACTGATGCCATCTCTGACACATCTCCTCATCTGTGTTCTCAAACCAACCACAGATGTCTGCTCCAGTCTGAAATTATCCATGGGAATTAAGCAGGATGGCAAAACAAAAATTATAAAGTTATTTGTTTTGAGCCTTTTGACTAGGGTAATCTGTGACCTTGCTATGATAGGTTCTAATCCATAATCAATCACCCCGACACTCAGACACTGGAGATTCTTAATGACAAATGCTATAATGTTACTTCTATTATTGATTCAGGTATTGAGATTTAGGGTTAAAAATTACAACATCCGAAATTATACAACAATCTATTAGGTTACAAATAACTTTGAGTCATGAGAAATTGCTCATTTCTATGTAAACTGGTACTTTTTAAAATAAGGTGATAAATTTAGAATTAATATCTCTGAAATGATGCAAAATCTTTTAGGAATAATGGTTTGGCCTAGTCATGAGGAATTTCTCCCAATACTCAGTTCTACGTAAACCTGTGCCTCTGATATAATCTGCTTGGATAGGCCTATTGCTCAAAGTAAAACTTTAAAGAATTTGTTTAAACTTACATAGGAGAATCCAAAAAGACTGTATTCAAGCATTCCTGAAACGAGAAAAAAAAGGATTAAAAATTGAAGACATGCAGCATGGTGCAACAACGTGGCAGCACTGTACGTGCTGTGCATGACTTCCTGTTTGATCATAACATTGTCTTGGAGAAAGCACATGTTTCAGAAAAAGTCAACTCATACAAAATCAAATTGCTGTCAGCTATAGAAAACCACTTGGAACTGTGTATGTAGTCGCTATGGACCTAATCTATACAAAGTGCAACCTTGAAACATCTTTGATATTTGACTAACAGCCTCCAAACTTTCAATGTGAGTTGGCAAAAAATTCTGTATTGACATAGCCATAGGAGAATTTTCTCTTACCTTTCTTGTATCCAAGTATCCTAGGATTTGTCCTGTTAGCCATTCCAAATAACAGATATCCCATACAATATAAATATAGTCCATGAACAAATCCATGCAGATAAATGGATGCTCAAATGTTTCAATCATCTCTTCTTGGGCAAAAATTTCCTGGCTCAGTCATATATTCTTATGCTCTGACAGGGTAATTTTGAGGGGCCCTGTTACAAAATAGCAAGCTGGATTATCTTGTTTAGCATTGTTTGGCATTGACTGTTTGTTGGAATCACCTGTTTCGAACCTCAGTTCAGTGGAGTGCACAAAGTCAATTGTGAATTTCATATGTGTGGTTGTGGGACCATGATGCAAGATGATTGCTTCTGTTTATAGGCCTTAGTCCAGAGTCTACCTTTAATCTTCCTGTTGAACCCAGATCAAAGATGTCTTTAGAATGTCCAAGTCTCTTACGAAAAGCGAAATATCTTTTGTTGAAATATACTCACCAACTATAGACCAAGGGATGTTGGACCAGAAGGACTGGTTGTCTCCCAGCCAATGTTGAGCGTACTTCTGGGATCCGATGAACTGGGAACGTGTGAGAACCACAGGCCTTTTCTCAGGCCACAATTCTCTCATAGTGCTGTTGATAAAATGTATCAGTTAAATTTCAAAAGTTAATCAACATATTAATTATAAAAGCCTTAGGCCTATAAATTATATTTTTGATAGTCTGCAGGAAAATATATAAGTCTACTTGTGTAGATTGGTTTATGCATTGTGCCTTGTTCAAACCGGAGTATCATCACTCACAAGAACGACATTCTGATATTCCTAGAGAGCGCCACAGAGTACTAGCCTACATTTATTCTGTCGCCTTCATTCGCCAAACGCTAATAAAGTCATATATCTTGAATATTGAATGCTCTTAACTTGCCAAAGTTACACTTACTTGAATGAGCTGATTGACATGGAATGTCCATACAAACTATGTGTATCGTATTGAAGTCCCCAGTGAGTGTCGGCATCCATGCAAATGGTCTTTTCGTACAAACAGTCGTCTGTGATGGCCAGACCTTTTAAAAGAAATTGATGAATCGATCAATATTTTAGAGCATTCAAAACAGCAATTTTCTTCATAAATCATAAATGGTAAGGGTTGCGAACAAACAAACAAAATGACAAATAATGCTAAACTCGGACCTTTTCATTCCATATAGTTTTACTTCTCATGACCAAAACAATTTTGTAAGTCATATTGTCTTACAGCCGCTTTCTTCATGGTTGACACTGAACCTGAATGTGAATGTGAACCTTTTTTCTAGGACATTTTATTGCATAGGGCAGAGGGATGTCATACATTTTTTATGTAACCTTTCCCTGTAGAATGCATGTCCTCTTGTCCTTGTAAAAAATACAATATGACTGAATGTCTACAATTATGAAAATGGCTGTAATCAACACTGTATTGCAGGTGAAGCTTCTTTTTTTTTTTTTTTCACTTATACTTTCTTGTACATAGACAGAGCCATGCAAGGCGAATAACTTACTTTGTGGAGCAAATGGTGGACAGTTGAGGGTGTTGTGCTCACATCCTGTAGTGGAACCCATGGGGAAGTTGGAAGGTTCATTCATGTCCTGAAATTAAATTATAATCCAATTATAATCATGTGATTCCTCAATCAGTCTTAGGTGTTGTGTAAATACATACTATTGGTCTTGAATGTCAAATTCCTTTCTCCATATTATTATACAGTGGTCCCCGTATTATATAACCGCCCCTCCTGCGATCATGAAGTGGTCTCTCTTCGGGTGCGAACTCTCGTCAGGGTGCAAAACGAGCTTAAAATACTACTTAGTGCGGGAGGAAGGTGGTCACATAAGGCAAGTTGTTCTTACAACAGGGGGTCTTATAATGCAGGTACCACTGTACTTCAGACAGGGATAGGTTCGAGTTAGAATTGGGGTACAAGGGTTGAGACGTTCTCCATTATGACCGAAGTTTATTGCGTGACAAGGTTTTGATGGTTGAAGTTAATGTCCGAGATGAATGTTTGTGCATTTGCAATCGACATTACACTCTTAACAAAAAGATTTTAAATGTAACCTTTAAGAGTTCCATGAGCTGGTATAGATAAGGAACCCTAAACGGTTCTTTACTCGACATTAAAAAGGTTCTGACAGCAAACGAAAACAACATTTAGATAATCTAGCTTCACTAAACTACCACAATGGAACCCCTTTCTGTCCAGTTGGGAGCATAGGGTCCTAATCATAGGCCTTCCCACCAAATATTGAACCTTTTCAATTTATAACCTTTTTTCAGCTGTGGGTTCTTTATATATACCATAAAGAACCTTTTGCTTTAATAGCATACTCAGCATAGGCATTACCGAAATCTATTTGAATATCTTCTTCTGATTTGGTGGTCCCCTGATATCGGGACATTTGCAGTGAAGAAGCCAGCTAAACCTCATGCTTCCCAAAACTACTGGCCCTTTGACATTTTCACTGTTTTTAGTCAATTGTTTTTGCCTACATATTGAACATTTTGTGTAAATACTCACAATCCAGAGGGCGTCATACTCAATCCTCCATGTTTCGTTGTAGTAGAAGTCGTAACACTGGTTCTTCCACCAAGTATGCCCCTCAGGTTTGGAGAAGTCAGGGTAGTACACTTTTCCTGGCCATACCTTCAAAAAGCAGAATTGATTATGTAACTATATATAACTTCAGAAGCAGTACAATGTATAACAATTTATGGGTAATGCTTGCCTCATAGACCGCTTGTTATTTGAGTGACAAGTACAAGTTCAAATCAGGTGTCGTTGCTGCTATCTTGGTCAGAATCAAATTTGGTTAAACTGTAAATCCCAAGAACTTATGGCGTCCACTTCATATATGAAATAACGTGCTTCTGGATGGAGTTGGTTAGGTTCATAATTAATGTAGGATTGGTATTTTCCAGGGTTAATCTGAATGCTCAATTTATCTTTTGGCGACATAATTGATTTTTCGCATCTTGGCTCCTCTCGAAGCACTTTTACTAGGGTAGGTCTGCATGACAAAAAAACTGTCTTTTCAATATATATAAAAAATAAAAAATTTGTGGGTAAGGTAAATTTTTTTTTGTAGGCCAAGGAAGAAAATCTGTTGGGTCGGCCGATTCAAGCAGGTAGAAATTAAAAACGTTTTTTAAAAGTCGGGCCTAACCTACCTCTCCCTCCAAATATGAGTTATCCCTTGCATCTCTGATGAAAATGTCATCTTTAATTCCTTCGTCGTAAGCTTTGTAGTAACCTCCTTCCAAGTAATTGTTGTGGTACTCGGTGTCACTTCCGATGCAATGATCCTGAAAAATTAAGCGAGTTGCTCAAATATGAGTTATCCCTTGCATTCTTGTTGGAGATATCAATATCGATATGAATGAAAAAGAAAATGTATTTGACAAAAATGTTTGTGATGTTCATGCACTTTGTAATATTGTCACAAGTTCAACTTGCTTTAAAAGCATGTCTGGTACTTTACTTGATCCAGTCATTGTCTCGAACAAACAAAAATTCTACAAGGCATTCAATGTAACTTGTGGGGCAAGTGACTATCACAATATGGTTGGGTGTGTCACAAGAACGTCTTTCCCAAAGCCAAAGCCATTTAGACTGAATTATAGGTCTTATAAAGAGTTTGATCAAAATAAATTCCAAAAGCCGATAGATATCTTGCCAATGTCAGTTTGTAATGTCTTTGATGACACTGATGATCAGTATTGGGCTTTTTGTCATATGTACAGTGAAGTTTTAAATGACCATGCACCCATGAAAAGCAAGGTGGTGAGAAGAAGTAAAGTACCATACATGACATCTAGCTTGATGAAAGAGATATATCTGAGAAACCGGTTAAAGAACCTATTCTACAAAAATAGGTGTAACCACAATTGGGAGGTCTATAGAAAACAAAGAAACAAAGTGACTAATCTCAGACGCTGTGCTATTAAGGAGTATTTCACAAGTAAATGTAATAAGCCCAATGTGTCTCCTAAGGATTTTTGGAACTGTGTGAAGCCATTTTTTTCAAAAAATTGCAATCAGGGATCTGGGAGCATAATATTAAAAGAAGATGAAAATATAATTTGTGAACAATTGACAGTTTGTAATGTGCTAAATGATTACTTTGTTACAATGGCTGATGATATTGGGGTTGACCAACAAACCAATCAAGGTGATGATCATAACAGTGTATTTACTATCAAAAGCTGTTTAAGAGACAATGATTCACAGTTTGACTTTGCTCATGTTACTGATGATTATGTTAAAAGCAAACTGAAAAACATTAAGTGTAATAAATCAACAGGTTATGATGGTATTCCCCCAAAAACTGTGAAATTTTGTTCAACAGAATTGTCAAAACCATTCACTTCCATTGTCAACAGTTCATATAGCTCATGCACTTTCCCACATGACATGAACAAAGCAGAAGTTTGTCCAATTTTCAAAAAGAAATGCTCAATGACAAAAGAGAACTATAGGCCAATTAATATAGTAAGCGTCTTTTCAAAAGTCTTTGAAGCTATAATAGCAGAACAAATCGAGCATTATATGCAGAAGTACTTTAATGATCTACTTGGTGCATACAGGAAAGGGCATGGGTGCAGTCAGGTTTTAACATATGCTGTTGACACATGGAAGAAAGCCCTGGATGGAAACAACCATGTTGCAACATTATTTATGGACCTATCCAGGGCTTTTGATTCAATACCACATGAACTTCTTGTGACAAAACTTAAAGCATACGGCTTCTCTGATGATGCATGTCAATTTATGAATAGTTATTTAAAAGGAAGACAGCAACGAGTCAAGTTGAATGATATTCAAAGCCACTGGGCAGGAACCACTAAGGGTATCCCTCAGGGCTCATGCCTTGGCCCGTTATTATTTAATGTCTTTATTAATGACATATTTCCCCATATCAAATCTTGTAGCATCTTCAATTATGCAGATGACAACAGTCTAAGTGCTGCAAATGAAAAACTTGATGAAGCAGTAGTTCATCTGATCAATTACACAAAAATTGTGATTGAATGGTTTCAAAGTAATTTCATGAAAATTAACCCAGATAAGTTCCAGGTTATGTTTATCTCTCCTTTTGGTAATGATGACATGCCCTCTGAAATCATTATTAATGACACATGCAAGATTAAACCAAGTGATCAAGTTCAGCTGTTGGGTATTACAATTGATAGAAAGCTGAATTTTGATGATCATGTTCACTTGCTGTGCAAGAAAGCATCGAAGCAATTAAAAGTACTATATCGCTTCAAAAACGTGCTTGGCAAGACAGAAAAGGAATTACTCTTTAATGCATTCATCATGTCATGCTTTAACTTTTGTCCTGTTGTGTGGAATTTCTCTGTGGGAAGTCATCTGTAAAGCTTGTCGAAAGGATACAAGAAAAAGCATTGAGATTTGTAACAAATGATTATAAGAGTAATTATCATGAATTGTTAAAGAGCACAAAAAGGTGTACTCTACATGTAGCAAGGTTGCAAGTGCTGGCTATTGAGGTGTTCAAGTGTGTCCATAGAATGAATCCTGAATTTTTGAATAATTTGATAATCAAAAAAGACACAGGCTATGAATTCAGAGATAAGATGAAAGTGGAAGTACCAAAATTCTCTAAAATAAAATATGGGAAAAATACATTTTCATACTATGGACCACACATTTGGAACCAGATACCAGCCAAATACAAAGCTGAAATTAACCTGAATTTATTTAAGAAAATGATATCGACTTGGAATGGTCCCACATGTAAATGTACTAGCTGTGATAGTTAATGACATGCTCATCCCTTTTTGTTAGTGTATACTTTGTTTTTAGTTTGTTTTATTGTTATTACCTGTTTTATTGTCGCTAATTAGCTTGTAGCTATTGTTTTATTTGTACATGGCGACTCAAAATAAAGTTTTATTCTATTCTATTCTATTCTATTAATAGAATTCGACTTAGACTCTGGCTTAGACTTTTGTTTGCTTCTCCATGAGGCATAATTGAAAAATTATGAATTAGGCCCCAAATGGTTGTCGTGACATTCAATAAATAATATTTTCTCAAGGACGGCTCTTTCGTGCTCTTGTAGGATGCTAATGTCACCAAGTAGGCCTACGTTCAGATCATCAGATTTTGAATCTTAGTTTAATCATAGAAGGATTTTGTTTTTGATTTTCGCTATTTTGCTTTAAATATACATTTATTAAAGAAATATCTGTCTTAGTTAGTATGTTGCTTTTACCTGAATGACGATGTACTTGATTCCCTTGGAATGGAGTTCATCGATATACTCAGCCAAGCCATTGAATTCATTGAGGTTCACTGTGAAGTCAAGTTTGCCAGCCATGTAGTCAATGTCCCCATATTGTACATCCTGGAAAGTGGAAAAGTTAGACATGAAACATTATATTTTGATTTAAGTGTTTTCCCCAGCTATATTATGGTGTATGAACTTTTTTCTGAAGGTTGGTGGAGTAATTAGGTTGTACTTACGAAAGGAATTCCAGCATCAATATTTCTGTTTACGACAGTTTTCAAGTTGTCCAAAGTGTCGTATCCCCATCGACAGATTTGGAAGCCAAGAGACCAGTAGGGAGGCATGTAAGACCTTCCTGTTGCCTGTGGTGAGAAAATGATTAAATGAAAAGTAAAATACTTGCTACCTATCCCACCTAATACCCATTGGTTAAAGAAAAAACACTTCTTGGAGCTAAATTAAAGCACAATGACGCGGCAACTTGATGCATCCAACTTTGGATTCCAGAACATGATCCAAGAGGTTCAGAAAGCATGATGAGTCTATATTAAAAAAATAAAATAAAATGCTGATTTAGTCTGCCTAGATCTCCAGAAAATTAATGTCACTAAGAGACAATTAAAAATTTATGCTTGGGGGGTACTTTTCGCATGCGTTCTAAGAGGGACGTACTGATTTTACAACATGTTTGAGGCGGGTATTAAATTTCCAAAAAAGAAAAACATCAGAAATATGCGCATACCAATTTAAACCGTGTCATTGTATGGGCAGTAATCCGTCAATCTGCATGCCAACATGTAAATTTTTTCAGAAGTTGGGTGTCTCCTGAATGCACATTGCTGCGCAATTATGACTAAAACCATGAGTGCACCTTCTGTACACTAGTTTGTTTTTTTGAAAAGTATGTAGTGAGACAAACTACAATATCGGTTAACCTCCCCTCCCCCTTTCATTAAACACAAACTTACTTCGGTGTACTGCTGCACAACCTCCTCTGGGTTCGGTCCCATGAAAATGTAGAGGTCGAAGACTCCTCCTGTGGTTCTATAGCTGATTCCAGGGTATGGCTCTGGTTGCAGGGCGACCTCTGGTGAGTTTTAAAAAAACATGATTGAAATTATTTGTAACATACATGTACTACCAGTCATTCTGATCTTGTGTTTAAAATACTGGTTGGTGACAATCAGGTTTGGCAACTGCTCGAAAATTAGGAATGGTGGCCCCGGGGGGTTAACTCCATTGGTAGCAGCACACTGGGCTGCCCATTGCTTAGTCGCGGTTGAATGGTGATAAAAATCAGATCTCAGTTTCAATCATCCTTCAGACCGCCACCTCATTTTGTGTTCTCCTCCTGCCCTGATTAGCCTGCCAAATGTATAGGCCCCATTTAAGCATGTAACTCCCAAACGGAGCCTCCATTTGGGACTTCAGGAAGTTACGGAAGTTACCAGGAGTTGTGGGATTTAGTGGGAGTTACCAGGAGTTATGGGAGTTAGCAGGAGGTAGTGGGAGTTATAGGAGTTGACAGGGGTTACCAGGAGTTGTGGGATTTACTGGGAGTTACCAGGAGTTATGGGAGTTGGCAGGAGTTAGTGGGAGTTACAGGAGTTAGCGGGAGTTAGTGGGAGTTAGCAGGAGTTAGCGGGAGTTAGTGGGAGTTACGGCACTTAGCAGGAGTTATTGGGACTTAGCGGGAGCTACAGGATGTCCAGGAGTTCCGGGAGTTACATGATTAAATGGGGCCTATGTATGAATACAGGACGAAAAGCAGCAACCACTACTCCAAACTGCCGTTTTGTGAAACAGGAAGATGTTGCCACAACTTGTCAGCCTCAAATAAAGAAATGTGCACTGTCTAATAGTACTTGAACCTCACATTCAGGGCCGGCCCTAGGCCAATGCAACCAATGCAGCTGCATCGGGCCCCGCGCTTTAGGGGGCCCCGCACCCTTAAAATAACATTAAAACACATGTAATAAGGGTCCAGCAGCAGTGCTGACATGCTTAATTGTGCATATGAGCAATTAATTCTTGTTCTGTGATCTTGTGCCCAAATTGCACCTCAGCTCTGTTGATTGCAATCAACATCCAGCACCTTAACCTTTCAATGGAAGGGCCAATGAGAATTGCAATTAACGAATTGGCCAATATTGTGACATTGTGCAATGGATCAAAAGACAGTAGGCCTAAAGGAGAGTTTCTTGATTGCATGAGAGCAGGGGGGTTGTGGACTGGCAACATTTCAGGCCTGTGGGAAAATACATATTGTAAAAATCTAAGGGCCCCCAGATTCCTATTTTTGCATTTAAAATATAGTTATGCCAAGACGGAAGGGTCCTTTTCTATACAAAATCCTCTAAAATTTGGTCACTCGAAGGATGTATCTTTTAATATCAGTGGATTTTAACCAATGCACTTTACGGCTGCATGTTTATTCTTAATAACTGGACCTAAGCAGTCAGCAATGATTATAATGAAGTTCAAATTCAATACTGATGAGATCTCCCCTCAGTCCCCCTGACTCCCCCATAATTTTATGAAAGTTGCCTAGTTTATTCCTTTTTTCCACCTGACACTTTATTTATAAGCTGATTGATTGATGTACTGGCTGATCAATCCATTACCTATGAATTTGACCATAGGCCCCCTTTCTTCTAAAAGTTTGAAGCTCAAGTCTGTCCACATTACACTATTTTTTACAAAGCGGCCCTCAATAGGCACTGAATTCTAATGTCACCAGGAGACCAGAGATAGTAGGGCCTACTTTAAACGTTGCTGAGAAAAAAACCCCTTCTTGCTTCTGCAGTTGTCAAATGAAAAGTATTCTCAAGGTTTGGTGGCCCTAATTAGTCTGAAGAAAAAAACTAATGCAAAATTGATCAGCTTTGGCAGGAACCTACACCAAATAGGCTTATTTTACTGCCAACATTACTATTTTTAGCTTTTGATATAATTTATTGTGGTAAATATAGGCCTATATATTATTTTTAAGTGATATATATATATATATTGATATATTTATTAAAGTCTCACTCTGCCAACAGGCATAAAATACAGTAGGCCTACAATAAATCAAATAAAAACTGGCAGACCACTCTGCAAAGAGTTATAAAATAAATTAAATAACATGTTAAAACAATTAAAAACTTGTTAAAACAATTAAGAACTTGTTAGAACAATTAAAAACTTGGATAAAAAGCAATCAATATATATACATATATTCAGGATTTTCCTATAATAAATGTCATGATTTATACCAGGTGGGACAGTTTAAAAGGGGGCCCGCAGAAGTGGGTCGCATTGGGCCCCGCACATGCTAAGGCCGGCCCTGCTCACATTTCTAACTAAATGTTTTTTCTACTAGTAATTTACCCGTACATTGAAGGGAACAGAAATGAATGGAATGAAAGAGATGACTGGCAAATAGAATGGCTTGGGTGTATAAGCCAAGGTATACATACAGTCAAGACAAAAATTATTTGCACGCATTGATTTTTCATCATATTTCACAGAAAAATGGTAGTATGATAAAAATAACTGCCGTATGTTTTAGAGTAGTGTTAGTAGGTTAGGTTCCCATGCATTTCATTTTTTATCAAAATTCATTTTCTTGGAAAATGTGAAAAAACTGAATTTTGAAAACCAAAAAATATTTGCACGCTTCAGCCAACTGCCAGAAACTGAATTTTTAATGATGATACTCAATTTTTTCTTTGGAACTACTGTTGTTTATGGTATATTTAGCTCATTTACATCAATCAGACATTATTTGGGGTTCACAGGTGGGATTACAGGTGTTACTCAAGGAGTACACCCATTCCCATGTTTTTATCCTAAATTTAGGTATAAAAATTACTTAAAAATAGCAATTGTCATGAAATTGGTCTGTGAAGTCCTTTAAAATAGTCAAATTGTGAGAAAAAGATAAACTATGCAGGTTTTTGTGAAGAACTATGTTCAATATCTCATCAGGAAATGTCCAAAAAAAGGCTCTTGGTGATTTTGTGCTGAGATACAACTGATGATTTTCCTCTGATGAGTTATTTAACCACTGGCTTATCAATAGTTGTTAAGAAAGAATATTTAGAGTTGTTTTTATTAATATTTGCTCACAAATTAGGTTATTATTAGATTTTAGCATATATGTAGGCGGAGCATATTCAATGCATTGTCATGCGTCGATTATTAAGATCCACCCAAACTGGTCTATACAGTAATTATGGCCTAAATTATTGTGGCAGTGAATAGTTTTCATTGGTCAAAGCTTATTTTTGCAAAGGAAACCCATTACTGTGAATTTTTCACTCATTGAGGTCCTCCATGGGGGTACCCTATGAAGCAACACTTGTTGTAGGCTGCATAATGGTAATGATATAGTGCAAAATTCGAAAACGACTTGTCTTAATTATCTCAACTGACTTTCTCCAGAACTATTACAACCTATTGTTCACAGCTCACAGTCAAAATAGTCCCCAGGGGCAAAATTGAGTCCTGTAATTAAGATTTTTTCAGTTTGATTCTACTCGTATTACTGTTTTCTCGCATTTTGTGGTTGCATGTTGAACACAATTACCTACCAATACCTGCCAAATTACTTTTTTAGACAAATAGACACAATTATGGAGTTTACTAATCAGTCTCTTGTGAGTTTCTTGTTTCTAGCCATATTTCTATAGCCATACATAGAAAAAAAGCATGGGATTTAGTGCTTTCCCTTGGTAACACCTGCAATCCCACCTGTGAACCCCATATAATGTCTTATTGATGTAAATGAGCTAAATATACCATAAACAACAGTATTTCCGAAGAAAAAATTGAGTATCGTCATTAAAAATTCAGTTTCTGGCAGTTGGCTGAAGCGTGCAAATATTTTTTGGTTTTCAAAATTCAGTTTTTTCACATTTTCTAAGAAAATGAATTTTGATAAAAAATGAAATGCATGGGAACCTAACCTACTAACACTACTCTAAAACATAGGGCAGTTCTTTTTATCATACTACCATTTTTCTGTGAAATATGAAGAAAAATGAAAGCGTGCAAATAATTTCTGTGTTGACTGTACATACATTGGTAGATAGTTATACAGTGTAGGGCCTCAAAGTTGGAGTAAATAAATATGATTTCATAGGTAGATAGATGGATAGATGGATAGATAGATATAGATATGGGTGGCGTGCTATGGAAAGAAATTACAATGCAGCTAACATACCCGTAGAATTGAGGGAACAGTATAGGTAAGAAAGATTATGATGAAGGGAAAAAATCCATTGATTTATCATGATCTCTTTGCCTGAATGCTTTAAGTTTTGGCTTTATTAATTCTGTGGCCAGTAGGCTTAGTAAGTTACTTTCCAAAGTTAGAGCTTGTTTTTGGCCTAAATTTGTGACTTAGACCTATAATGTAGATAAATGATCTGCTTTGATAAGATTTATTTGACATAAGATAAAAGACATTTGCCTTTATCTGATTAATGTTCTTCATTGCTTTGAAACTGAAACTGTTTCTCTGTGACTAAAGCCATATGTGCATGTTGTGAACAGATGGGAAATATACATCTTTCAGAGAAAGAAATTTTCAATTGAATTGAATCCTCATTCTCAGAGTATTTAATAGTTGAATGCAGCAATTCAATACACAATATACTTTTCTATGATTAACATATTTAACATTTTTAGTACATTGTCCTGTCATGTTTTGTGGTCTTCAGATTGCTGTCAGTCCAACTCTGTAAAACTTGAAATTTTGAGTCAGCTCTAATGATTGAGTGAGATGGTTGCACAATTTGTTTGAGTTAACATAGCTTATTGTTTTAAGCTGCAATAATTTTTCCATTGTCATGACTTAAAACAACAAGCTATGTTAGCTCACAGGAATTGTGTGACCGTCTCACTCAATCTCATTTAATCTGAATCAAAACTCAAATTGCACAGTGAACTAATTGGCATTGGACAAAGAATTTTGTAATCTCGCACTTTCTTAAATCTCCTTCAATGAAAAACAGATGTTTCTTTTCCAATATGTCCGACGTGGTGTAGTAAGGTCACCACAGTCCTTGTATATTAACTCAGAAACAAAATCTGTTATGGTGGAGTCAGAAGCGTAAGGAGACATAGCTATTCTGACACCGTCTTCTGACTTCTACATAGTATTTTTGTAAAAATAAATTACCTTGAGCGTTTGAGTTTACAAAAACGACTCCATGAGCATCATTTGAGTTCTCGATGTTCATGTAGAATGGCTGATGTCCGTACAAGTTGACGGGGTCCTGCAAACGAAACAAAAACAATCATATCACCTGGCTTGTTCTGCATCGAAAGCTATATTTAGTTTTGATTTATCACTAGGCTTCTTTCATTGATTCAATTATATAATACCAACCACAGGAGCCATGTCTCTTGTGAACATTCCCCATGACTTCCAGTTCATGTCGTGTCTGAAGCGCTGGTGGTTGTGCTCTCCGAAGCCGTACACTTTGTCCGAGTTGAGTCGGGTGGTGAATTGAATGTACTGGTCAGAAAACTGGAAGCCGGGAGTGGTCGTGTCAAAGCTGAAATTTGCCAGAGTAGTATGTAATGGCGAATGTAGAGATCAGTTCTTTGTGTGATGCATGTATATATAGCCTATTTCTGTGATATTTGACCATTTGAAAGGCAAGAAAATGTTCACCATCAATGAAAAAACTGAAAACTATTGTCACTGCAGGTGTATCAGTAAAACATGTACATTAATTCTTGAGTGATTTGTAGTCAAACTTAAAAAAAGAACCATCACAAAAAAGATTCAAAAACTTACATAATAGCTCCAGTTGACCTTCTGAGCACTCTGAATCCAAATTGAGGCTCATTAACCCACTGGACCTCATAAAGCCTGTTCTCATCAGAGGATTGGGGGTTCTCAATGTCAAGAGCTTCCTTGGGAATTCTGTACTGCTGGTTAGCTGTGTCCTTGATCTAGAAATTAAAATATTCGCTTACAACAGTGTAAGAATTGATAGCATATGTTTTGCTTGGGGTGACCAATAGTTATTATGTATGGATACAGTAAGGGCCCTGATGACTCATCAGTGCGCATTAACTGTGAGCGCACATTTACCGGATATATGATTAAATTAATTGCATTTGCATTTATGAAATTTGGATTCATTCACCAAATAGTAGTACCCAATTGCTCTGCTTGCTCACTTGTTTTTAAACTTAGACTTCTTGGTATGTTAAACTGATATTTTGTTTACTAGTTTGATGTCCATACAGGGAACAGAAGTGACTTCAAGTTCTAAAAGTTACGGAGCCTATAAGGACAATAAAAAAATGTTGTGTCCTTTTGATGATGTTGCTTCTGATTTAGAAAAAAAGGTAAAGATACGTTTAAATTTTTTAAAAAAGAAGTCTAGTTTTCTCAATCCTCACCAAGACTCTGAGCCTGTCATTGGTCTGGAACTGGAACTCAACATCCAGCTCGTCAATGTCATTTCCGTAGAATCCGCTTGGATTGGTCATCCGGTAGACTTGGAAGCTGAAGCCATGGGGCGTTCCGGTGACAGGTCCACTCTGTTGGTAGCCGTACCCAGAAGGAAATGTGCACCATGGCCCTTCGCCTTCAGGACGTTCAGCCCAGACACATCTGTAATATTAGTAATTAATAATATCCCTCATTAGATTATTCTTATTAAACAGTTCTGAGCTTCTGCATTTAGCAAACCTGGATACGACTGTTCGATATTTGTGGTCCTGTCGAATATATGAAGGATGAATGGCCTGGTCTTTTAAAAGTTCTCAGTCCTGCAGATCATCGCTTTTTTCGGAGAATTCATAATGTTCACTGGAAGCTTTTTAACATTAATTGAATGCTTAATTATTGATTTATGTGTAAGCAAAGTGGTTGTGCTAGCTAGACTGGTTCATTGTCCGTCCAACATCTATTTATGCCGACCATGTTGAAACATGACATTGCTTGCAGCCAAGTTGCAGGACTGTGTGGATGATGCCTATTGGATTGGACAGTTTGGTCTTTCAAAAATAGAAGAGCTTATATTCATGAACATTCTGAACTCACCCTCTTTGCTCACACGTCTCCTGGCTTGCATCTCGCTGAGGGTGACAGTCAACTATGACATCAGTCCTTGCGGCATTCACTTCTTTTGGTGATACTCTGAAAGTGAGAATAATAATCGTTCTTATGCATGGTTTTATTACGAAGTGCACATCACTTTGGTTCATTAATTGCACTTGGAGTGCAATGAACCAATCTTCCATTTTTACCTTGTTTGTTCTTTGAAAATAAAGAGTTATTAAGATCATCGTTCGATTGTCTGCTTCATCCTTGCACGGTTAAGGTTTGTGTAAGTGTCCTTACTATTGCACTTGCAGGGCCGGCCCTAGGCCAATGCAACCAATGCAGCTGCATCGGGCCCCGCGCTTTAGGGGGCCCCGCACCCTTAAAATAACATTAAAACACATGTAATAAGGGTCCAGCAGCAGTGCTGACATGCTTAATTGTGCATATGAGCAATTAATTCTTGTTCTGTGATCTTGTGCCCAAATTGCACCTCAGCTCTGTTGATTGCAATCAACATCCAGCACCTTAACCTTTCAATGGAAGGGCCAATGAGAATTGCAATTAACGAATTGGCCAATATTGTGACATTGTGCAATGGATCAAAAGACAGTATGCCTAAAGGAGAGTTTCTTGATTGCATGAGAGCAGGGGGGTTGTGGACTGGCAACATTTCAGGCCTGTGGGAAAATACATATTGTAAAAATCTAAGGGCCCCCACATTCCTATTTTTGCATTTAAAATATAGTTATGCCAAGACGGAAGGGTCCTTTTCTATACAAAATCCTCTAAAATTTGGTCACTCGAAGGATGTATCTTTTAATATCAGTGGATTTTAACCAATGCACTTTACGGCTGCATGTTTATTCTTAATAACTGGACCTAAGCAGTCAGCAATGATTATAATGAAGTTCAAATTCAATACTGATGAGATCTCCCCTCAGTCCCCCTGACTCCCCCATAATTTTATGAAAGTTGCCTAGTTTATTCCTTTTTTCCACCTGACACTTTATTTATAAGCTGATTGATTGATGTACTGGCTGATCAATCCATTACCTATGAATTTGACCATAGGCCCCCTTTCTTCTAAAAGTTTGAAGCTCAAGTCTGTCCACATTACACTATTTTTTACAAAGCGGCCCTCAATAGGCACTGAATTCTAATGTCACCAGGAGACCAGAGATAGTAGGGCCTACTTTAAACGTTGCTGAGAAAAAAACCCCTTCTTGCTTCTGCAGTTGTCAAATGAAAAGTATTCTCAAGGTTTGGTGGCCCTAATTAGTCTGAAGAAAAAAACTAATGCAAAATTGATCAGCTTTGGCAGGAACCTACACCTAATAGGCTTATTTTACTGCCAACATTACTATTTTTAGCTTTTGATATAATTTATTGTGGTAAATATAGGCCTATATATTATTTTTAAGTGATATATATATATATATTGATATATTTATTAAAGTCTCACTATGTCAACAGGCATAAAATACAGTAGGCCTACAATAAATCAAATAAAAACTGGCAGACCACTCTGCAAAGAGTTATAAAATAAATTAAATAACATGTTAAAACAATTAAAAACTTGTTAAAACAATTAAGAACTTGTTAGAACAATTAAAAACTTGGATAAAAAGCAATCAATATATATACATATGTCCAGGATTTTCCTATAATAAATGTCATGATTTATACCAGGTGGGACAGTTTAAAAGGGGGCCCGCAGAAGTGGGTCGCATTGGGCCCCGCACATGCTAAGGCCGGCCCTGTGCACTTGTGTTGTGAAATTTAGTTTTTGATGTGGATCAGGAAAGGTTTTAGAAATCCAAGATGGCAGCCAAACATGATGTCCACTGTGACCTTACCTGCTTCACTTAGCCTTATACTTAACTATACTTTACTACTTACTTAAGAGCTATGAAATATTGTTTGAGGGTTATTCACTTCATACATGGCTAGTGCCCGCATTCCATGGGCGCATATCTTAGTTATGAGCAAAGACAGGTTACAATGAAATTAGTGTCTCTCAGCTGCAAAAGAAATGCTTTAGTTTTTGCATCATTTCAAAAATTATTTTCAAAATGTTGTTTATCATAAATCGATCCTTTCAGATTTGTCCAAGGAATATTTAAAAGTACTAAATTATGCCGTACCTGTCAGGTGGAGATGCAATTATAACACCGCACAGGGCGAAGAGAGCAAGAACAGTCCTTATTCCCGTCATCTTGGCAGCCATTTTGGTAGCCATCTTGACACTCTCAAGACAGTGTTGTAGCGAATGATGAATTAACTTTCTGTTCTTATTTATATATACGATACATCAGTCTTATCAGATTTGGTGGAGGCTAACAGATGGCATGTTGACTTCAATAGAAATTCTGAATTATTTCAGTTATTTGGGTCAAATTTTCAGGTGAATTTTGAAAAATATTTGAAACTCCCAAACTGCTTAATAATGCTGATAAGCAGTATTATAACTTCCAATGGCATACCATTTTGATAGGTAGATTGGCCTGTTTAATTACTTTCTCAATTTTGATTTCATAATCATGACATTCTTGACATTCTTTCACCATCAGTGATTTATTGCTAAATTCTCCTCAAAATTTGATGAGAAATATTTTTGTAATTTTGTTTGTTTCAAATTTGGCATTTATTGATAAAATGCCTGCGACAATTCAATAATCTTTAACTTATGAAAGTAGATTAGAAAAACGTGCCTCAAGTGAAAAGGTGTTTTTCACTGTGCGTGGAGGGGACACGTATCATGTTAAAAATACAGAACAAAAATTAGCAAAGCCCCCCCCCCACCTCCAACTCCAAAATGCTGGTTGTCCCATATGCTTGTGTTTAAAACACCTTGCGGGTCATTGGTTGTCTGAAATGGGACAGGGTTGATTCAACTAGAAGGATGTGATTGGCAGGGATTTGATAATTTTGTGTAGCAATGCAAGACTCATGATAACTCATGAGGTGCTTTTTTGGCGGGCAGGGCTTTGGAGTTGGTCTGAGTAAAACCCAAAATGGACCGCAGTGGACACTTAATAGCTTTTCTGTGCAATCCATGGTGAGGGTGTATTTATATGCTCTCATTAGATAAATCAATAGGCCTAGTATCTACCCCTTTGCCTGTCACCTGTACAAGGGTATCTGGCATGTGAGACCTGCAGATGGTATCTGGCATGTGAGACCTGCTGGAGGGTATGGCCTGTGACCTACTTTTGGTGATTGACCTCTGACCTGGAGAAACACAGCCTGTTTGTTTTCTTTATTAATTTCTTCATCTCAGAAAGACACCAAAGGTTTATCAACACAAGATAGAATTCTATTGAGACTGTGTGCAAAGTTTTAATGACAGAGATGAAACAGCATGACCAAGGCGGTTGTCATAAGTTTCAGAGCCATCCTCCCACAATAGAGATGCCGCTTGCAAGCAAGCAAGCATCTCTAAAAATGATCCCACTGCAGCAGAATAAACGTGCGGAAATGGACATTGAGCATCATGATAGACTATTTTCAGTAAATATTCAGTGAAGATGTCGCGTAGAGCAACCAAAATTGAAAAGGGCTTTCAATGCGCCACAGGAATGTAAATGTAGGATTTTTTATAGTCCATTACACTGACGAAGTCAGTCTCAACAGACTTTACAATTACACCCTTGGCAGGCCTGTTCAAGCATGAGCCTTTCTCAACTCCCCGGGGAGTATACAGCCAGGCAGCCGTTTCCAGCGCACACAATGCTAAGTCACTCTACAATCGCCATCACTGCCTATTGCCAGGTACCCATTAACACCTGGGGTAGGTGAAGCAAAGAGTTTTGGAGGATTTGCTCAGGTCCACCGTGCCATGGTTGGAGTCGAACCTGCAACCTCTCAGTTACAAGGCTAGCAACTTATCCACTATGCCATGGCCTAGCAGATGTGTTTGTGTGTGACTCCGTGTAGCAAATCCTGTAAAAACTACGCATTGTACAGCTGATTGTATGAAGCTGTTTCTTTGCAGTACGCTCATGAAATAAGCTCTCGCCTACGGGCAGAGCTAATTAGACGCAAACCTCAAAGGTCATTATAAAATGACTCAATTTAGTTCCTGACCAGATTAGTATGCGGGGAAAACAAGCACCTTATCTATTGATGAAGACATTTTTTATCAGTTTCACATCAGCCGGGTTATCAGGAAAAGCATGTCAAAAATATGGTAAATATTTGGGAAATAGGCTTCGATAAGTTTGAAGCTGTGTTGCACACTAAAACTAAAGTTATACCTGATGTCAGACTCCAAGGAGTGCAAAGTTCTGTCTGGCTACACTAGTGCCTCCTAGTGTCAGATTGGGGAAGCAGTTGTTTCTATGATCTCTCAATTAGAGCGCTGGCATTGTGATATCAAGCAGTAGGCATATAAATTTACAAAAGATGACTGTCATCAGGTTGGCAAAAGTATTAAGTTGGTTGAAATACAATGTATGTTGTGGGGATTCTACAGTTCACCATAATTTAGCACAAGAAGGGTGAAGTTGATCACAGCACAAATTCAGATTGGTCGCTGCATATTGCAGACTGATCTCTGAACATTTTGGGATCGTTGCACACTTATTTTATACCCTGCTGGAGTCTATTATAATAATCATCCATCCCAAGTGAAGTATACTAGTGATGAGTGCTGAAAATCTTTGCTGTCAAGGTTTATAATAATGGGTCAATAGGTCTATCAGTTTTTGAGTTATCAAATTCAGGTATAGTTTTCCATACATTTTTTGATCGCCATATGAAAATGGGGCGATCTCTGTTTTCATCCTGTCAGCAGAAAAATGATGTCCTCCTGTTGTGGCATGCACACAAAATGTCGTGCACACATACATGTCATTTGGCCAGGCATTTCTAGGCAATCAATGATCTCAATCAATGATGGCAATCAATGAAGGCAGTCAATGATCTCTGGTCCTCCTATATAGGACAGGTTCCGTCTAGTTTTTATGTAAAATAATCTGAGTCTGAGTCATGCAGTGCTATCAATATCTCAATGTAAATAAAAGAAGATTTTTTCTTCAGCCTTTAAGATTACTATAAAGGCTATACTACAACTTTTATGATATGAAAGCATTATTGTTTTTATCTCAGTGAAGTAGGAGGGAGTTGTCTGAAGTGGACAGATCTATGGCTGTCAGCCATCTCAATTATGATTCTATGTCAATTGACATCAGCGATAAATTTATATAAGGTTTTAAGTGTATATACTCAGGTTTCTATGGAGTTATACACTCTTGATCAAAATTCTCGAATAATTTAGATTTTCAAAGATTCAGGACTGCAATATTCTAAAATTAGCCATTGAATGAATGGAATTGCAGAGATTTTTTCCTTTGCAATTCAATACATTCAATGGCCAATTTTAGAATATTGCAGTCCTGACTCTTTCATAATCCAACTTATTCCAGCATTTTGATCAAGTGTGTATTAATTCCACAACTCACCAATACATGTATTATATATATTTCTGTCAAGTTCTTTTTTTTCTCACGTATCTCAGGTTACAACTGCATATCTGATTCACCAAAGTTTCATTTCCCGATGTTGTTGATCAAAGATAAGGTGTGGGACGTGTCGCTGATAATCATTATTATTTTGGATCTTTGGATCCCTCTTCAGACATATGTGGATAGACTATAAGTACAGTAGAGCACTGTTTAAAATGAGATCATAAAAGTTTGTCAAGATATTCCTTTACAAACCAGTGGAGACGGTGGCGAATACTCTGTACAAAGGCAATTTTTTGGATTAATTTTTGTTAAAAATGAGCAACAAGACGTGGGATGACTATGAAGAAGTACCTAGTGTTTCAACATGGCCAGCTTGTTTTGTGAAGGGAACTTTCTTGAGACCTAAACCTTACACAAACATGAATAATTGTAAACATTATGAAGCAGTTTCAGACAAAAGCTTATTGGGCGTTCCGTTTGGACGGGGAACGGGCGAAATAATTGTGAAGACGTTGAGTAGGGATGAATGTGATCCAAATGTATTCAAACATCTAAATGAAGTACTTTTCAAAGGAAGTAATGTATGTTCTGCATCTCCAGGAAGCTCACTATCGTGGTGGAATGTCAGTACACAAGATAACTTAGCGGAGCAGCTGAGATGCAGCTACAAGTCCATTCTTGGTCGCAAACACCCAAATTTCAAAGATCTGGGCACGACAAATGTTTTCACTGATGAATTCAGTCTGGCATACCGGTACAGAATGGAGCAACCGAAGGCTCGCTTCCACTGCAAATTGAAACACCTACTCCAAAGCTACAAGGAAGGACTCAGAATCACTGGCGTTGAATTCCGTGTTTTTGGATCGACACGATATACCAAAGAGGTGATGCATACTGTGTTGATATGTCCAGAGGGAAGTGAGACACTAAAAGACTACCCATTGATCAAAGTTGATGCACTTGCACAAGAAGGAAACTTAACGTCTAATAGGCCTATAACCAAGCAAAAAACGGACCAAACCTTCGTTTCAATTAAGCAAGACGAAGCGGGTGACTATTCGATCATCTGGCGACCATTCTGCACTCGTGACATTAGGAATATACATGTACCTGTATATGAGCAATGGGATCACTTGGCCTTTGCGTTTTACCTCCCAACAAACCGTGATACCTTGAGGCTTCCGATACCTTATGACATGCAGTACAGGGTTGATGCAACCAAACGGGATGATCATAAATTTGGAAGTATCGTTGCCGTAGATGAACATTTTTTTGGGCGCTTTCATATGAAAGGAATGTATTTCAGTTAACATGAACCAAATTGTAATCATCACTGACCATAGGAAGTGCCCAAAATGGCTAATGCCCATGCAGCAAACAAGGGACAAACAGTGCAATTCATGAATGTTCTTGTCAAGTGTGGATGGCAGGATGACTGAAATTCTCTTGCAGGACGTAGTGTTCAGTCTATGCTGTTCACAAACAACTCACTCCAAAAGATTTCCTGGAAAGGGTTTTAATCGGCGTCCTGAACATTCATTCAATCTGAGAAGTTTTTTCAGGTGAAATTTTGATGCTAGATAGCAGAGGAAAACTGTGCCCGAAAACAGTCTTCTTTTTGAACGAAAGAAAAAGAGGAAAAAGACTAAGGACACAGGTCCCTCCATCCTGACACAATGACTGATGTCTTTTCCATAATATTTCCTATACTGTGTAAGCCATAACATGCAAGGCATTTGCCGCAAGATCTTTAAAATTCTTTTCTGTTTCTTTCTTTTGCATTTCAATTTCATGTGTCACATGCATTTGTAGAAATTGCACTAATATATTTTTGGACTGAGAAACATGACTACAAATCGCATTAATATATTTTTGGACAGAGAAACATTTCTAGAAATTGCACTAATATATTTTTGGACAGAGAAACATTTGTAGAAATTTCACGGCCAAGGCTAATACATTGTTGGAAATTTGTATAAATTGCACTAATAATATGTAAATGTCACTGCCATGAAATTCGCGCAGCATTGTCATAGAACTACTGCATTATCTTCAACTTTCCATGCAGAAGGCCAATTTATCTTTTTAAAGGACTGGGCAAATGGGCAGATAGAAAGAATAGATAGATAGATAGATAGATAGATAGATAGATAGATAGATAGATAGATAGATAGATAGATAGATAGACAGACTGCACTGACAGCTGTGTATATGTTAAATTGTTGATGTTATATAACTGAGATCAATAAAACCATAGCTATTCAGAGATGACTGTTTACTATTAGACTGTTACATAATTTGTTGATAGTTAATGAAGATTATGTAACCTTAAGTGTTGTTATGATTCCTTACTTGGTGAGCCATTTAAGTCATTAACTTTTGTGTTGACTTTTAATTTTCAGTCACTTCTTGCAATCAGGGGTATGGAAATAATTATTTCCAATATTGATACACATGTTGATTTAAATCCCTGAAATATGTAATTGGAGGTTGTTATACGACAACACTGAAATTTTAAAGCTATTTTGGAAGATATTTGAGGTATTTTAATTATTTACCAAACTAAACTCTGACTAAACTACTAGCTCCACTTTTATGGCAACTACAGGCACTTCCTGTTCAGGCAGTCACTGTAGACAGGAGCACCACACAGAATGAGCAGTCCTTGTGCTAAGTGAGCTTCGCTCATATTATTTTGGACAGAGAAAAATTTCTACGTATAAATTGCACTGACACATTTTGGGCAGAGAAACATTTGTCAAATTGTACTAGTATTACTTTGGACAGAGAAACATTTGTAGAAATTGCACGAATATATTTTTGGAGAAACATTCACACATATAATGAATTAACAAATAATACTAAAATATTTTTGGATATTGACATGTTGCAGCATCCCACTCCACCTAAAACAAGCACTCTTAGAGATGCAGGACCGCCCATGCATGCATCATGGAGTTTAAATGGAATGATATAAGTATGAAGCCAATTTCACCAACAAAGTTAAGCCGGGTCTAAGTCTTAGACCTGGACTAAAGTAGTTCCAAATGAAACAATAGGGTCAATTTCAGTAATAAAATGGCAGCACCTCCTAATAAGCAAATTGCCTATAAGACCAGTTTTAACCTTAAGATTTGTTGGTGAATTCAGCCCTTTTATTTCAGTTCACAGCTCTTGAGACTTGATAATGATATAAACCCAAGATGGAGCTAAATGTTTCCAGAAGCTTAGTTCTTCATATTTACTGTAGGGGAATGCCAACACTGCAATGGGGGTTTGCAAACACTCAGCTTCCCATTCCCAATGCAACCGACTCTCCGAGCACTCAATAGTCAAAAGAATAGACTTCTGAACCTTTTATATATATTCACATGTAGATCATGACTGATGAAATCAATTTTAGAAATCCTCTCTTTCTTCTGCGTCACTTGTTTGAACTTAATCGATTCTTAAGTGTCAGAAAGAAACTACCCGAGGGGAGATTGAGTCCTTGTATGATTTGTATGATTTCCTAAATTCAATAATGTTAAAATATCAGACCGTCGGGCGACGGGTAGATCATTTCCGGGCCATAACTCGGCCCCTATTGCATGTACATGGATGAAATTTAATTGGTACACATGTTGCCTATATGGTCTAGTTGTGCCTTTTGATGGTCTGTCAGATGGATATATGTACTTTTTGAAATATTGAGAAAAAATATGTATAATTATAAATATATAATATTTGTTTCCGGGCCAAGACTCAGCCACTATTACATGTAGGCCTATGTGGATGAAATTTGGCACACATAAGGCCTGGTGCAAATAAGAGCGTGACAAGATGGTGAAAAATAAAGGTGTTGTTTTTGCCTGGAATTTTGCTGCAATTTAAAGCACATATATGTGGTAGTAAGTAGGCAAAAAATCAGAGTTAAGTAATGATTTCCTACATAGCTACTGTGATTTTTTTCTATGGAAGACGTAACAACAAAAAATTCTATTTTGGAGTGATTTAGTTCTTTTATATGTATTGTGTTGGTCATATCTGATCACTTTCTGAACCTGTCAGGCCATGAATGACATGCATGCATATTTTGGTGGGACACAGAACTGTTTAAATTGTTCCCGTATTCAAAACTGTCGTTTTTCAAAGATTAGCCCATTTTAACACAAGATAGAATTGAATATTTCCCAAACAAAGATTTACATATTTAAAAATTGATAAAGATGACGAAATGTTGCTCTGCATACAAAGCCTAGTATGCAATTTAAATTTTTAATAGATATAGTTATTAGCATAGGAGATATAACATGCTTATATGGCACTGAAAATTTTATTGGAGGCGTCAGGGTCGGGACACCAGCAGACAATCGCAAAATACATGAATGAACTGCAACCAGTGGCCATGGTTAAGTCACTTTGCTGGTCTAACATTATTCCTTACTCAATTTTTAACTTTTAATAGCTTTTACATTCATCAAAAAAGGTTGTTTGATAATCTTAAATTATATTAATATTAATCTTTATTTATAGTCTTTTTTCATGGTTCTGGGTCGAAACTGAGTTTAAATTCGGTCTCAATATACCCAGTCTAGGCAAGTTTTGTCAGACATGAAAATTCGGCTTTTAAACTGGGTCTAAACTGAAGTTAAACTTGGTTTAATTAAAGGTGTTAGGGTCGGGACAGAGGTGTTAGGGTCGGGACATGCAGTAGTTTTCAATATTAGCTAAATATCCAGACAGGCAGATGCATCCTTTTTAGTGCTAAATTATTAAGCCACTTTAGAAGAAAAATGTTGAAGTGAAAAGGTTTATGTAGCCAGCCTATGTTGGACTGAGAGCAACTACTAAATTAGTGTTAGGGTCGGGACAACTTTTACAAGTCAATAAAAAATGATGCAAGCAAGTAGCTATGACATTTATATTTGGAAATAAGGTATAATATGCAATAGAGGAGTCCTCAAACTAAGTCGAAAGAGTTAATATTATATAGAATACCAAGAGCTAACCGGTACACAGACTTGTTTAACAGAAATTGCTAAAATTTCAATTTTTGGCTTCATTTGCCATTTTGGAGTCTCATTGACACTATTTGACAAATACCCAGAGCATCAGATTGCAATTGATAGTCACTGAACAAGAACTACCATGACCACAGTTAAGAAAACTTTCCATTGACTAATTGTTAAAATTATTTTCCAAATGAAGGGTTAAACATTGCTCAAAATATGCATGTCACGCTAAAATGCTAAAAATTGGCCCATTTTTGGATGTTCAAGACCTCTGATTTCTGGAACCAATACTCCGATTGCCCTGAAATTTGAAATATTTACTGACAAAATAGTGTTAAACATGACAAAGTACTGTAGAATGGAAAATACATATTTTGTGTGGTTTTGTAGCAGATAAAATGCTGGCTTCACCTGAAATACGCAAAAATCTGCACCAGGCCATAAATGTATGCTCCTATATGGTCTAGTTGTGCCTTTTGATGGTCTGATTGATGGATATTTAGTACTGTTTGAGATATTCAGAAAAAATATAAAACATTAATTCTTTCATTTCTGAGATGGGATTCAGCCCTATTGGATGTACATGAATGCAATTTGACACACATATATATATTGTCTAGTTGTGCCTTTTGATGGTCTGATGGTGTAGTTTATATATATTCTGGACTTTTTTTTAATGTGAAAAGAATTAAAAGTGTGTTCTTCCTTTCAGGCGCAAGACACACCCACTATTGCATTTCAAAACATCAATGAAATTTGGTACACATATAGCCTATATGGTCTAGATTATGAAACTGTGAATGAGACAATTCCATTGTAAATAGTCTATTTTAGTTTTTCTATTACCTATGGTGCCCACAATAGAATAGGCCTACCACATTCACTGTGGTGAAGTTCTTTGCTGAATGTTTGCTGCTTTGCAGTCTATGTTTTAACTTAGCGGTCCTTTATTGCAAGTTCCTGTCATTCTGAGTTAGGCCTACTTTATAAGCTTTTATAGGATATTTTTACCCAATGTGTCAAATAATTTACGTGCCAGCACAGACATCGATAATATGAGAGTAATGGAACCACCAATTTATTGTCTCCTCCGAAAAACATCCAACTAGTTTTGAAAAACACCACTGCTTTTCTCCTTACACAATGTGCAGAGAATACACAGAGAATATTTATATGTATTTTCCAGTTCTTTTTCATGCATCATTAAAGGGCCAGTTTTGGCTTCTCCTTGGTCATTATTTTCGTCTGATCATGACATCTGACCTTTACAAATGACAGGGCGAACTTTCATCATGTTAAATAACCCAAGAAGATGAGAGATCGAGTTTCAGTTGGGTATTAACCAAGGGGTGATGTTTACTTCTTGCCCCACTCACTAGGTGGAGTGTCTGTTGCCAGCATGCATATCCACAAGGGGGCATTCCTGTAGCTCCATCTATCTTTGAAAATTGGCATAGCTCAAGTCAGTACTCTCAGCAGTCTAGCTGTGAAAATGAGCTTCACCCCTGAGCTCATGGGGAGCCCCCAGCTTGCTCACAGGGCCCACTGTATGCATAACTGCAAAAATTAATCTAGGAAAAATGAGTTGGGGGTCACACTGGCTTGTGGCGCCACCTAGCATTTCAGGAAGCCCCACCAATGACCCCATGGGGCCCCTAAGATATGTTCATGGCCCCCTGAGATACATGGGGATGTATATGGGGCCCTCCACTACCTCCTAGTCTTCCTCTCTCTTCTCATTTGTGACTTAATTAATTGTGGGTGAGGCCTATCTTCCATGTGCCAGTCTCCAAGCCAACCAGGTTTGTCTCCCAGCATGAGCCAAGCAATAAATAACAAGGTGAATTTCACTTTTGCTTGAGCCTGAGTGTGCAAAAAGAAATAATGACCTATACACTGTAGGAAAAGATGTTGCAATGTATTTTCTATTATCATTAGCAATAATTATCATTTTGAGTCTTCCTGGAAGGTAGATAGATGGATAGATAGATAGATAGATAGATAGATAGATAGATAGATAGATAGATAGATAGATAGATAGATAGATAGACAGATAGATAGACAGATAGATAGATAGACTCACAGAAGTACTATATCCTACATTTTTATAAAATGAGTATCCAAATGATTATCTATAGGCTCTTTATATCTAAATTTTTTGGTAAAAATTCAAGAAAATGAGAATGATATTTTGAAGAAAAGTTTGAATCTATATCATCCTGTACCCAAAATGTATTAATGGCAGACAATGATTGGGATGCCATGAGCAAATGAAGTAATTAATACTCTTAATCATAAGTAAGACTCACTCATATATTTGCCCCAAGGCTATTCTATGAAGTATCATGTGCTTACAAAATGAGCAGAAGAGCTTATTAAAAAGGTCGTTTGTCAAAATATGTCACAGGAGGCAGCACTGTGTGTGTCACGTGACATTAATTAGCCAATAATCAATCATGAAAATAGGACATCTATCAAATTGCATGCTGGGATATCATGGGGTTAAGGGGTCTGCCCTTTAAATGAGGGAATTTGGCAAAACCTCAGGAGGGCAGGTATGTTGCCTCAATTCAATTTCATGAACTGTTGAAATAATAATTCCCTCTGAGGCTCTGTATCATTTGAATTAGGCCCTGAATCACAAATATTGGTGTCCAGCAGGGACAATGTTAGAAGTTCGGTTTCTGTTTGATTTGTATTTATAAATTTGGAGATAATATTTTAAGTATGGGTAATAGGGGAAGTATGAAATGGATTTTGAGCCTATATAGTATATATGTTTATTTACCAATTTTTGGCCTACTTGCCTTTAATTAAAGAAAATTAACAAACTTAGTTTTCAAACCATCCTCCTCACAATGCCTTTGAACTAGTCCATGGTATCTCATGGCTTAAGATAACTCTCTAGAACCATGCAGGCTAAATTTAAATAGTTTGTTTTCAATGCGATGTAGTATATCTAGCACACCACTCATTTCGCAAGTTGTTGAGTAAGATAAGTTCTATTCGACCACCTACTTGCAAAAATCTGTGCTCATTGTCGTGTCATACACAATTTTACCTTGCCCGGTAAGAGCAATTTTGATTGCTTGAAATGACAATTCCAGCTGTCATCTGATCTGGGCCTTCTGAGCTGTCAATTTGGGCCCTGCATGACAACAGCGATCCTAGCGGCGGGTGGTGTCATCACTGAGGCCCCCTGGAAGACAGGTCATGAACTATCGGTGGGGAAATAGCAGGCCGTGTGACATGTGAGATCTCCAGGAATCTGGAGCTTGATGTGTAAAGCAATATGCTGTATTATATGCTCTATTTTATGTCATTCTTGGGAGACTTAGCTTGTCACCAGTGTACTTCAATCATGTCATGTGCAACAAATCACCACTAGGAGAGACAATCAATCACTCCCCCTGGTGTAATATGACACCGCTGCCACCTAGTTCCCTTGCTCCCCACTAGGCCCCCTGCTAATAAGTGCATGGCCCTTGAATTTTTCCCTGACAAAATTTGGTCGCATGAAATTTATTTTCCTTACGCGTGAAATAACCATTTTTGCTCATGATCCAGACGAGAGCATCAAATTTCTCTCAGTGAAGATTGTCAGTGAAAATTGACACACCCAAGGATATTCAGAAAGACAAACAGATAGGCTCAGATCTATAGGTTTCAGGCCTGGGGGGTTACTTACTATGTTCAAGTGTACACCTATGCTCGGCTCAGTAGGCCCCTTTTTCAACTGGAAAATTCCTAGAGTTGGGTCTAAAAATCTGACATAATTCCTAGAGTTGGCCCCTAAATTTAAATAGGAACTTTTATCGAACCGCGGTATTATTTTCAGTGAAATTACGGGTTAATACATGGGGAAAACAGGCAAATACCATTGCAGCGACAAGAAAAATTCCTAGAGTCGGGGTATTTTCGCGACGACCGACCGCCTGGCACCGGGTCTGGTCGCCGAACTTCCAGCTTAGCATACGTATCAGAAAAAAATTTAAGTATCCCCCCAGGGTTTCAAGAATGTATTTATGATTCAGTTACTATCTCAGACTGTAGTTTTTATGAAATAAACTTTGGAAAGTGAGAACATGGTACTTCAAAGTAGGATGAAGCACAGACTGCTGGTGGTCTGTATCAGACTGTATGCCAAGGCATTACAAACTTTCGTGTCATGGCCTCGTGCACATTTTAGATGCATTTCATCAATAAGCAGATAACTTGAGATAAGCTCTGGTCAGCAGCTGCTGTACTCTCATGGTATATTTATGCTTCTCCCCAAAATGTGGTCAACGCGACACTTTTATTAAAGGACAAAACCTCTAATATCAATAAACCTATTTGAAAAGTGCAAATTTACTACCTGAAAAATCACAGTATCACACTGAAATATCTTGTGTACTATTTGAAAGATATTTAACTCTTTCAAACCCTTTTGTTACTGCTTTAGTCTGTGACTACACTATTTGTCACAGGATTTGGCAGCAAAAGGCTAACTGTCTATTTGTCAACAGTAGATGAAAAAGAATGCAACAATACAGTGAATATGTCTACTTGGAGATATTTCGCGGACATATAATGACTTTCCATCGGATTTCTCAATAAAACACGTAGGCCTATATTGCGTCAAAACTTTGGTATAGCCAAAGTAGCTGGGAAAAAGCTGGTCTAGCATTTGGGCATTGTCAAGACTAAATTCTACTAACTGTCAATGCCCAGGGTGTTGACAACGACGCCAGATAACGTGACTGGACAGTCAGTCCTTTTGGCTGTAACACCTTTCGCTATGAAAAGAAAGATCACCTGAAATGCAAACCACTTTTTTACTATTTTTTTTTTTTGGTGCCACACTGAAGCCTAATATTTTCATTACAATCACAGATAATCATTAAGACATTTTGATGGATGCTGGTAGACAGCTGACTGGGTGCTATCTCCTTTTCACATTATTGCTTTTCACAAATATCAGAGTTAATTTAGCTAGGTGTCTATCTTCACATAATCTGCACCAATCACTCATGATAATGCTGTGATTCTGCCAACATGCTATGCAATGAGATTAATGAGCTGTCTCTGAGAAAACCAGGCAGGATGGCTGTGTAAGTGGAGGATGGTCCGAGCCGGATCCGGATGAAATTTTCACCATGTGCCCTTCAAATACATTAATGAAGCACGGTGAAGTCCGTTTTTCCATAAATTAAAATTTTCCTAAATTTTAACCCCTTTTAAAAAAGCATGTCAAAAATGACTGAAATTCATTTAACATGGGCTTCAATGGGAAAACAGCCCAACTTCAGCTCACTAAAAACCCATTTGCCAGCGGGTGGCTAGAAAAGCTGTCGATTGGTGATGCTTACATATGACTTGAATGTCCGAAATCCATTTTCCGTTCGCTGGGCATTTTCCTTATGTGCCTGATATGAGCATTTTAAGATATTTAAGGGTGGCAGATTTCATGGATTTTGTAGGATAATGCAAAAATATGAAAAGTGCCATATCTCGGCTTAGAATGGACCTACTTTAACAATTTTGGTGTCCAAATATACATTTTTGCCAATTCCGCACTCATCTGAGTGGTTACTTTTATGATTAAAGGTCAAGGTCATTGTGAAATTTCAAGGTCAAATTCATTTTTTCCGTATTTTCTGTCTGATTTTGTAATACATGCTATGTTTACAAGCACAAAAGGCAAATTTAGACACAACTTGATGGTACAGGGGGATGGGGAATTTTCTAAGCTAAATTTTGGTACTTTATACAGTTCAAAAACTTGCAAATATGACCTCATTATGGGAATTTTTGTATTTACGGAAATTTATACATTTTGAAAATAAGAGTCAACATATTTTGTGCTGTTGTGTGCTGATGAGAGGCACACATTTTGAAACTGAACTTGATTTTTTAATGTGTCTTTGACAATAATGAGACATCTTTTGCGAAAAAAATTTGTCATTTCAAGAAATATTGTATTTTCGGCTGCCATTATTGAAAAATTGATTTTTTGGAATATCTTTGGAACTAAGGCTGATAATGGAAAAATTATTTCACCAATACCCACATTTTCAGGGTCAAGAACTCTAATGAAGACATTTTTGTCATCATAGGTCTTGTGACAATACTCTAGTTGAGGGTTTGAAAGATGCCGGTTACGGAAATTCAAGCTTTTTTGGAATATATCTGAAACTGATACAGATAATGGAAAAAGTATTTCACCCTTCACCATATTTTCAGAGTCAAGGACTATTGTAATACATTTTAGACATCACATATGAAGTAACAATGCTATAACAGGTTTGACAAGCAGCATAAAGAACATCTTGTTTTGTCCTTCAAAAATACCAGAATTGTTTTTATTTTTTGTTTGCAAATCATTTACTTAGATAAGCCACTTTTGTCATGATGTAGCCACGCATTTGCTATGCGTGATGTAACATCAATCAACTGCAGGTTTACGCAAGGCAAACTATCAATAGTCAAAACAAGGTTCGGCCTGAAATTCAGAAGAATCAGGATGGTATTTTCTGTCTGATTTCTTTTAAAATAATGTCTTATCTTTTTAATTGCCTCTCAATAGCCGAAGCTGGTGCTAATTGGGATGTAAAGAATAACTCACTTTGTCTTTTAAAGATATGCTGTGCAATTTTTCGTTACGATACAACGCTGTTTTCTGTGGCCGTTTCGCTGAATCTGTCATTGTGTTTTAAGGGAAACTATCATTTGAATGACAAGTTTTGTGTCAAAACACAGGTTATTCATAAAGTTTTGCTCCTCCAAAGGTCATTCCAAATTCTGCCATGCACACATATTTTATTAGAGGATTGGCCAGTGTCACCCTAAAATTGAGTGGAGGGTAAGTTGTGCTACTTTTTTTGCTTCAGGGCAATTGGCCTAAAAAATCATAGCTTTGTCACTCAATCTGACTATGATAGATATCAAATACAATATATAGACTAGAATCGAAGTTTCAATGCAATCTGAACTATTAGAAACATGGTCGTATATATTTTTTGATAAAGTAGGTCAATCATATTACAGTTGTTCCACTTAGTTTATTGCAAGAAAAACATTGTACTTTACCTTTTTTTTTCAGATAAGTCTTGTGTTCCTGTTTTTGGTTTATGATAGATACTTTACATGGGACTTACTGAACGCTAATGACATAACTAAGGAAGAAAATAAAAATTCCACAAAACTTGAATTATTTCTTTTTGGATGGTTGAATAAAACATATGTTCTTTACATTTAATTAATTTCTTCTTATATTCAGGAATGGCATAAGATACTGACAAGCAGGGGTGTAGTTCCTGGGGGGATGGGGGGATGATCAATCATATGATTATTCCTCCCCTCCCAAGAATTTCAAATTATTACTACTTGGTGCTGACAATTATCAGTTATGTTTAGCTATTTTTTCCATGATACCACTTGTATGTCATGTGGAATATATACAAGTCTCAGAACATACTTTTGGTTATCAGAAAATAAATTGGCTTTTGGCCTCTAAACTAAAGTGGCCCCCAAATCTACTGCAGAGACATTTGGCATGCTAGGCTTCGCGCAAAGTTTCGCGATCGCGTTTGCCGAAATCACCACCTTCCTACAAAAATGAAAAATCACCGCCCCTGCTGACTAGAATGTATAATCCCCCACAACATTGAACTTAATGCTAATGATATGCAAATGAGGTCACCCCAGGTAACAAGATAGTTGTCAGCTAAAAACTCCCTATACAGGCTTACCCTTTCCCTACATTCTTCACCTACCCTTCTTTCACTTTTTCATCCTCGATGACATCACAAATTGATGTTTCCTTTGAGCACTGTTTATTGCCTCTGTCTCCACCAGATCTCCATTTATGCAAATGACCTGCTGGCTGAGAACTGTTTCTCATTTATTGTCTGCCATTTCCCAGTTCTAGTTGTATAATTATTATTTATTCTAAATGAAAAATAAAATCCTGTATCATACCCTTGCCACATCGGACCCCAATCCAAATGGCACAGCCACAAAATGATTTTGCCAAAGAAAATTGGTCGTAAAAATCAATTAACTATGCTAAATTAAATCTAAAATAAATAAATTGTGCTTTAGCAGTCTTGCAACAAATAATTTATGGTGTTGCTTGAATATTTGGGGGAACAGGAAACTGAAAACAAATAACTATGTTTGCTTTTAAAGTGAAATAGATAATTTCTCCCTGAGGGCAACTCCAAGAATAGCGTGGTCACTCAATAAAAGATTGAGAAATACGTACTAATGTCAGTCCATAATGCATCATTTTTTCAATAATAATATTGAATATCTCAGTGCAGCTTTTCTCAGCATTATATCTGGTCATGGTGCATATAATGATGATGTTGGCACAATTTGTACACATGGGTGACATTACCTTCTTTACATTGTTCTTCATTTCACCCCAACACTAAGGCACAATTTAACACATGACACAACCCACCACAGTCTCTCCATATGTATGTATACAGTGAATTCAATTCGTTGAATGTTTCTTTCTTTTCTTTTTATATTCAGTGTAATAATATATCTCTGCTTTTGGGCCGCATGAAACGAAGATGTTATCCTATCTCAAAATCTGGAATTTGCATCACCTTACAAGTTTCAATTTTGATCACAGTATTTTAAAGTCTTATTCTATTCTGGCCTTTATGATAAAATGAATTTTAATTAAGGCTAAATCATAAAGTAGTTAAGGCGCCTTAATTAACTTTTCATATTAATTATAAACATGACAAAATGTAGAGAAAAGTATGTGTCGACAATGGTCTGCAGCCTCCTCAGAAGACCAAATATCATCATTGAATTTCTGCTTGTAAAAGACAAAGGACTACACCACAACACTGCCACCTTGGTGTTAATTATACTCAATGATAATGACATCACCAGCATTGTAGTTTACTGACGATTTAATTTTTAAAAAAAGGAGTAAAATATTCCTTATGCAATAATGGCTTCATAATGCACAGGTATGTCTCCTTGCTGCTGATTGCATCACAATTATTAGGGGCTACATTGTTCAGTCTCACTCTGGTGAACAAATTGACTTTGATTAGGCCTATAGCAGTGGTCATACTTCCAAAATGATCATTATGCAACCTGTTGATTAAAAAATGTCATTACCCTGTAGTGGGGTCCCAAATAGTTATCCTGAGACATCCAGATTTTTGGAAGGTAAATCAACATTTGTAAGACCATTCAATTTATTTTCACAATGAAACAATTCACTAGCCATCCTGGTTGAAGTGAAGAATGCTAAATTCTGCCTACGAATCTGGAACGCTCCCCTTAAGTGTATAGAGGGTCAGTCAAGAGGTTAAAATATTAACTGGAAATTGTCGCATATTCTAAAATTCAAAGATATATAAAAATCCATTGTAAATACTCCAGGGCCTAGACTAATCAAAGGTACAGGTGGAAGTTTATCCTCCAATAGGAATGTTTTTACCCCACACTGAATTTTTCAGGATGCAATTTCGCAGAAATTAACAGATTGTGTGTTAGCACATAATTTTTACGTCAGTGTATTGCGTTGTACAGGCTCCATAAGCTCTAGAAGACAGTTTAAGCTTTCAATACAAAAACAATTATGTTGTGATTTGACCTGAGAATAATTCATGGACTCATTGAGCATTTTTGAACAGTCAATCACAGCCCGATTCACATTGTTTTTACAGCCCAATTCACATCGTTTTAAGAAATATTGGTCTCTCAAGGCTTTTCCATGTATCAGTTGTCAAGTGGTTGTCTCAATAGTAACCATCACAGTACAGTAACTGCAGAGTTGCACTGCAGTTCATTGATGTGACATCATGCACAGCAAATGCTTACATCATAAAAAAAGCGGCTTTGCTTTGCTAAATACACGATTTGTAAAGAAAATCTGTCTTGCATTTTGGAAATGCCACATTTCAAGCCTGTTATAGCATATTATTTTTACTGGAGATGTGATGTCTAAAATGGTATCACAATAGACTTGACTCTGACTATAAGGCAATGGGTGAAATATTTTTTCCATTATCTGTCTCAGTTCCAGAGATGTTCCAAAAAGCGTTGAATTCCTATAACGGGCGCCTTTCAAACCATCTAATAGAGTATTGTCACATGACCTATGATGTCACAAATGGCTTCATGAGAGTCCTTGACCCTGAAAATGTGGGTATTGGTGAAATAATTTTTCCATTATCAGCCTTAGTTCCAAAGATATTCCAAAAAATCAATTTTTCAATAATGGCAGCCGAAAATACAATATTTCTTGAAATGACAAATTTTTTTCGCAAAAGATGTCTCATTATTGTCAAAGACACATTAAAAAATCAAGTTCAGTTTCAAAATGTGTGCCTCTCATCAGCACACAACAGCACAAAATATGTTGACTCTTATTTTCAAAATGTATAAATTTCCGTAAATACAAAAATTCCCATAATGAGGTCATATTTGCAAGTTTTTGAACTGTATAAAGTACAAAAATTTAGCTTAGAAAATTCCCCATCCCCCTCTACCATCAAGTTGTGTCTAAATTTGCCTTTTGTGCTTGTAAACATAGCATGTGTCACAAAATCAGACAAAAAATACGGAAAAAATTAATTTGACCTTGAAATTTCACAATGACCTTGACCTTTAATCATAAAAGTAACCACTCAGATGAGTGCGGAATTGGCAAAAATGTATATTTGGACACCAAAATTGTTAAAGTAGGTCCATTTTAAGCCGAGATATGGCACTTTTCATATTTTTGCATTTTCCTACAATATCCATGAAATCTGCCACCCTTAAATATCTTAAAATGCTCATATCAGGCACATAAGGAAAATGCCCAGCGAACGGAAAATGGATTTCGGACATTCAAGTCATATATAAGCATCACCAATCGACAGCTTTTCTAGCCACCCGCTGGCAAATGGGTTTTTAGTGAGCTGAAGTTGGGCTGTTTTCCCATTGAAGCCCATGTTAAATGAATTTCAGTCATTTTTGACATGCTTTTTTAAAAGGGGTTAAAATTTAGGAAAATTTTAATTTATGGAAAAACGGACTTCACCGTGCTTCATTAATGTATTTGAAGGGCACATGGTGAAAATTTCATCCAGATCCGGCTCGGACCATCCTCCACCCCCCGCCTGGTTTTCTCAGAGACAGCTCATTAATATTTTTTCCTCATAAAAAGCCCAACTTTCTCCAAATCAACTCACTTGATTGAATGTGTCAGTCTACCTGAACTGACTTGCATTTTATCCTCCCATTCATCATCAACAAATGGATGAGTCTAAACACCTTGATATTTTCATTCCTGAGGTCATTACATGATTAAAGAATTGATAGAATTGATAATCTGTGATTTTTTTTGTTCATTATTTACAAAAGTCGTTTTGAAGTTTAAAGTTCTCAAGAATTGGTTAATTGTTTAGGTCCTGGATTTGTTTTGATATTGCGGCAAATTGCTCAAATTGTTCAGAGTCAGCAAAACAGATTAAGTGTGTTTAGAACCCCTTCTTTAATAATTCTATCAGAAGGTTTAGCTCAGTGGTAGAGTGCTTTGACAATTGCTGGGTCCAGCCAGTGATCAAATCCAGTTCTCACCGGGCCACCGGGCCTATGTTGGACGGCTGTTTCAATCATCCGTCACCTCATTGCTGTGTCCTCCTCCTGTCCTAATTAGCCAACCAAGTGCATAATACAGGATGTAAAGCCCAAGTTATCCATCCATCTATTGTAAAACAGATTAGTTGTGGCTTTGGGTTAAGTATATGCTAATATTTTGTTGCAGTGATCCTTTATTGACTCTGAATTGATATAATTTATATATTTTGTGACCAATTTGACTTCTGCAAATTTTAAAACAATGTGGAAGTAAACAATGTCCATGATCCATGGAGTACAATATTGGACAGTCACTGTCAAAGTCTCAAGGGATTGACAGTTAAGTGCCATGGACTGCCAAGAGTGTCAAGAAATGACATTTGAGTGTCATAAAGGACCATTGAAGTGCTTGACATCCCCTTGGACGTGTCAAACAATATGTTTTGGTAGAAGCATCACCCCAACAGGCTCACCACCTTGCAAGCTGGAGTACCAGTACTTAGCAAGCAAACTGCACGTTGACTGCCATTGCCACTGCAAACCATTGTAAATTTATTGTAACAGTACTTCAAGAATCTTCAGGCATTCAGAGACCATCTGGCAAACTTGTCATTTCAAGCAGTCCAGATACAAGCAAGGTCCTTCACTGTGTGAGTGGCTGATTCCTATTGTGAAGGCTGATTCAGTCAGATTCAGCTTGATTCAGTTAGATTCAGCTTGATTCATTCTGTTATTGTCAGTTTGTCATTTATCAAGGACTTTTGACTGTCAAGTTCCATCAACCAAGCTGCAATGCCCAATTGTAACAGTGCTGTCAGACAATGTCAAATGTTCCAATTGACAAAAACCCTTTCAAAACCTTCACCTCAAGTGGTTTAGTGGTTCGACTGCTTGTAGCTGAAGTTGTAAGCACTTGTGGACAAGTTGTGGTTAGCACCCATGTTTTATTGTTCATTCAACTGAAGGTAAAACCACTAATTGCTCCCAATTGTCACCAATGAACCATATAATGTGGACAATCTGCTAAAATCAATATTTTGTATTGCTTTCTCGAAACACTTTCTCCCTTATTTCTTTTCATATTATTGTTTTTTGGTGATAACAGTCATATATGGGTATACAGGACTTCGTGAAAATCGTGTCTATAGTTGTTCCAGTAAGAATTGGGAAATAGAATGAGATAGCTATATTTATACATTAAGATCATCAATGAACATCATGGCTGGCAGTAAATTTAACAATGAAGAACAATGTATTGCTCTCTTCACAATTTCTGGAAAAGCTGTGCAGGAATTACTCACCACATGCATGTTTTCTTGGTGGCAGTTATCAAATTGTAAAACTCCACAGCTTCAATAGGTTTACCATCATTGAGAGTCTTACTTAGTCCCAGAAGCCGCCGCCAGCAGCCGCCACGCCAGCCACTTTAATCTTTTGGCTGAGCCAATTGAAAAATCGTTCAGCTATTTCAAGCCATAAGCAGTCATTAATTTTGTAAGCCGTTAGTCTTAACTGTACCTAGGCATATTTGGTATCAACGGAATTGCCGGTGGTATAAAAATGATAAAAATTATCCACATGAGATGATGCCAAACTGGAGTAATTAAACTATGAAATGTTACAGTCATTTTTGATGAAGTTGACTCTAGGCCTATCACCATTCTGCCCTACAAAGGTAAAGTACAGTAACTGCACTTACTGTACTTTACCTTTGTACTTCCCTACAGCAAAGGCGGGCATCGAAAATTCCAAAAATTTAAAAGTAACCTTTTTTTAGCCCTCAGCATTTTCAGTATGAAGTTAGGATTTTTTATGTTTCCTTTTCTACTGTAGGAGCTACAAAGGCAAAGTGCTCGTATCTATCTTAGGCATTAGGAAAATCCCATATCTATATTTCTTACACAGGTCTACTATTGTCACACACCAATACTAATATGCTGTCACACCTTCTCATTCCCTCATATTGGTGGTGGTGATGGTAGTTTTCTTTTCCCTGAGCTCCGCAGAGGCAGGGATGCCCCACTCTCAATCACCGGCCCATGGGTCTACATGATCTCATAATATTTCATTTGATCCAATCTGTTACTTTTGTGTGATCCTCTTGTATATAAATGATAATATGTAGATGGCAATGCCATAGATTCGCGGAGCTCAAATTAACTGTTCTTATTTTGAAACCGTATTATAGTATACAAATATTGACTGATTTCGAGGGCATTAGTCAAATCTATTTCCCTCGAGGGTGTGTAAGTGAAAACTATTTCACGAGGCCGAAAGGCCGAGGGAAATAGTTTTCCTTTCACACAGGAGGGTAGATAAGCAGACGCATAGCCTACATTGCACTATTATTACTAGTTTTGATGAGTTTTTTTTGGTCTTTACTAATTAATGCCCTAATTTTATTATTTTCCTGCGCTATTGCAAATGTATGGACAATTTTGAAAGAAAAATGTTGAAAAAAAACATTTAGTCAAAGAACATTTTAGAAAAAACAAATTTCGGAAAAAAAAATTTTGAAAAAATTGGGACAAAAAAAAGTAGGAAAAAAAAAAAATTTGGAAAAAAAAAAATTTTGGAAAAAAAAATTTTGGGAAAAAAAAATTTTCGGAAAAAAAAAAGAAAAAAAATTCGAAAAAAAAAAATTCTGAAAAATTTTTTTTTTTCGGAAAACAAATTTTGAAGGGCAATAGTCCTGGTCAATATACTAAAATAATGACTGATATGTGACCAGCTCTCAGCCAATGACAGCCCTGCTTTCATGGTCGAGGTATAATAATGATAAACAAGAACACAATCAGTTGGGCCTAAATTAATTGATGCTATTTAAGTACAGTAATAGCAATCAGCTTTTAAACTTCACACCTCAAATAAACTTCACACATCACTGCTCACAAGCAGGCTGCTGATAGTTCAGTCATTTTCCCTGGGTGTGGCACTGCAAGCATGATGCTACACCGGTGGGGACACCTGTTAGCAAAATAAGCTTTTTTCATGCAGACGACATAAATGAGCATAAAAATTAAATTTTCAAAACAGAATAGGATAGTTAAGAACCAAATGGAATTTTTCAGGCACTACTGCAGTATTGTAAGAGAAATTCAGGGATGTTTACTTTTACCGAAACTAACTGTTTAATCAGGGACCAACTCCATGGCAGGTACAGGCAGTCCTTCATTCTCACTCCACTGACAGATTCAAAATTTACTATGACCTGTTGTTAAGCTAAGTTCGCTGACGCGACGGGCGGCTTCGCCGCCCGTCGCTACGCGAATATTATTGAATTTTGAGTTAATTCTGGGTGATGAGCATATTCAGGTTATTTAATCTTCGCACTATTGTAATTGTAAATCAATATCAGCCTTCCTACTGAGTTGAGTGAATGAATTTTTTTAAAACAGTAAGAGCAAAATGTTCTTTCAAATTTGTGAATGTGGTATTTTGATCAAAATTGCCAAAAAGTAGATTTGGTCTGGAAATTGCATGAAGCATTAGCCTACTGAAGCACCTTCCTGGTTTTGCAGATGAAGGGCATTGAAGGCCTTGTGAATTTAAAGTTGAACATTTACATTGCAGCTGTTATATTATATTATATTGCTTTTGAGATATTTGGGCAGACTAGTATATCTTCAAGGTCTATCTCAGAGGTATCTCCTAAAGAAACATGTAAGCATAGACGTAGAAACCAAGGGGGTAGTCCCTCCCCTAAAAAAATCTGGCAAGCTTTTAAATTGACATTGCATTCTGACAAAGATTTGAGAAATTCAGGCAGAGAGCCCAATTGACCAAATTATGGATTGCCCCCCCCCAAATAGATCGTCTTTCCTATGAATATGCATGTACACTTAATTTTAAATTTGTTGAAAATTCTTAAAGTAGCATAATGTCTCATTGATAAGCTTTATTTTAAATTGCATACTTGTCCCTCAGCTCTGGATGGAGTTTCATGTCCCTTGACCATTTTGCTTTTGAATACCCCGTCCCCTGTAACCGCCCCATCCAGAGCCTCGAGCACCTGTCTTATGGTGACTTAGCCACTCTAAGCCGTTTCAAGCCACTTCATCTGTGAGCCATAAGCAGCCGTTATCAAAAATGGCTAGCCGGCTTAGCCATTCAAAGAACTGTCAAGCCATCTGTTTTTCTGAAATCAAACGGCTTCTGGGTCTAGTCTTACTGAGGATGATACTTCCTATTCTTTCCAAAGCACTCATAATGACTGCACAAAACCAAACTTCAATATAGTGTTGCACACAAGTGCTGCCATCTTGTGGAAATGGAAAGTGTCAGGGAACAATAGAAACAATGGCATTGTTTAGGGAACAGAAATGACACAGCATATGGCACCTGCTTCAGCCTCATTATGGAGAGCCCCACAACTACCCCGCCCCCTTGTGTAAAGTGGGAAACTTGTAAAAGGTGTTAAAAATATTAGAGTGGATTATTTGAGTGAATTATTGTGAATTAAGAGGAGGAGTGTCAACAAGCTGTTCAACGTGTTCAAGTGGGAGTAGATGGGGGACTAGAGTGGTTAGTGGGAGTGGGGAAACTATTTGGAGCCCAGGGAAATTGCATGGGAAATGGGGTTCAAGAGTCCTTCAAAACACCATTATGTACAGTGCAATAGATTGATAGATAGGCAGATAAATAGATACATACATACATACATACATACATACATACATACATAAATACATACATACATATATATACATACATACATACATACATATGTAGATAGATACATAGATACATACATAGATACATACGTAGATAGATACATAGATAGATACATAGATTATTGTCGATTGATCAACTGATAGATCTATAGATATGGTAAGTGCAGCCCTCTCAGTTCAGTTCTGGGTTCTCATAAGGGTTGATTAATGAGATGGGAAAGAGATTGAGGGTCCTCAACATGTCACATATTTACCCATTGTGAGGGACCTTTTGCTTGCCAGCGCACACCCTGATACAAGTGGCTGCCAAATTAACGTCACATCTGAACAACGTCCATGCTGGGATTTGTTCATAAAGGTCCATTGAAAATTTGGGTTCGAACCTATGCAGGCAAACACCTTCAGCAGGGCAGGCAGGCACCTTATTACAGATCTCATATTAGTGTGCCATGTTACTTTTCAACTGCCACAGTGCTCTTGTGATGTCAGTATCAGCATAATAATTTCACAGTTTGTATATTCGCAGTTTCAGCTTTGACACTTGAAACCCACCCTTATCACATCATTACAAATCCATAATAAGCTGTTAGTTTGTTGCTCAACATTGATTATTATGACCGCGCCAGCAGGCTGGCCGGTCATTTTGCTATTGGCACAGGTTGGCCGATTTAACGCACATTTTTGCGGCAGGAAAGAACAACTTCCACTCAATACACAGACATGAAAGTTGCTGTATACACGTAACTTTACACCCTATACTCGCGCCTCACAAGACCCCGTGACATCAGGCAGTCTTTAATATAGTTCTCACAATCACGATTTTATAGTCAGAACCCCTACCTTATTGTTTTTTGCCTATCTTTTCGTGTTTCCAAACCGCTTGTCATGTCAACCTGCCAGCTGTTCGGATCCCTGTTTTGGGCCGCATGCTGTGCGCTGTGTGAAGGGGGGCACTCCTAGCTCTTATAGGTCTGGGCCTTGGGGACCTCTGCAGTTCGCAATGATACGCAGTTGATGATACCAGGGAGGTTTAATTAAGAGGAGGCAACACAATGGTACTTCAAAGGCAATGTGCGTAGCTCTGGTATTCTAATTACCCTGTAGGCCTATATGTAATATCACACCATTTCGTGCGAGTGCCCCCCTGCATTGCATGTGAAGGCGAAACTAGGTCGGGTGGTGCATTGTGGGATATGTATGGCGCATCCAGTGGAAAAGAAAATGTTGACAAGTGAATTTTCTGGATGGTTTGCTTTCTACGAAGGAATTTACACATTGACAAGGCTCATAACATGGTGAGCTCCTTAGGATAACTTCTTGGCTATGGAGTGAGCCGGTTTTGGATGCTCGGAACTCAATATTATGAAAGATTACAGCGTTATGAGTGACACACATGGACAGCATGGCTGCAATGCCTGTGGAAAAAAGCAGATAATGCTGCTGTTGTACCAAGTCGTTGTCACTTTTGACCAGTCATTGTCACGTTTGACAATGACTTGGCAGTCTGCACCAATGTCAGGAGAGCTGTAGCAAAGGAAAGGGCCACTTCATCCCTGGACTTCATCCAGCAGGTACGATGATAGGCCTCAATATTACTGCTATGAATTGACATGTCATTATTTGCTTTTCACAGTTCTTGCCTAATTCTTGATGTCATGAAACCTGACCATGTCAGTCTTTCATACACTGCTACTCAGTGACAGCTGTCACTGTCAAGCAGGCTCAATCATGTCCTTCAATTAACATGAATAATAGGCCAAGCCTAATATTTATTATTAATTAGTCCATTAAGCCTGGCCTAGCTGTTCCTGAGTGAGTGTATGAACTGATTGAAATCTAAAGTATTTCTGTCATTATAGTATTACTATTTAACTTGTCCTGTCATTTGTTTAGCTCAGTGATTGCCAATCGCTGGGTCCTGGGTAAGAATACAGCCCTAGCCTCTAGCCACCTGCCAGCAACTTCAATCATCCGTTGACCAATTTCCTTGCTCTCCTCCTCTTCTAATTAGCCTACCAACTGCATAAATACAGAATGTAAAGTGGTTTTTGGTATTCTAACTAATTTGGTTCCCATTTCTGCAACCTTAACATATTTGCTAGAGTACGATTACTTTGAAAAGACAATTCGAATGCTTCCAACATTAAACCTTGATTATTCACTCCATGAACTAGGGTAAAATGGTCTCTTAGCAGTGTTGGGCCAGCAGTCCCACTGGGTCCTGGTTTATCTTTCTGATGACATGTGACACATGTGAGGTCATTTGTCAAAGTCAATCCTGAACCTCAGCAATGTACAGTGACTCAATATCATCTTGTTCCATGTGTGAAGGTTTCCTTGGAGTTTCAATAGCATACCATGTCATCCAAGTGTTTTCACAATTTTCATCAATGGGACCAGGGTACAATGGATTACTAGAATATTTCTAGACTGAGTGGATTCTAAAATACTTATTATGCCAAGTAATTGTATTTCTGTGTGCTTTCTTTTCTTTCCTTTTTTCAGGCTGATTATGTATCTTGAAAATTGAAAAAGACATACTTGAAAGGCATTAGATAGGCCTATAAATCATATAATATTAGAGACAGGGACAAGAAATTGGCAACCTTAATTTAAAGGTTCCCAGGATGCAAAAAGGCAGTTTTGAAACTTACTTCAGTTTATTATATAACGGACAGTGTTGTCAGTAAGCACTCGCCCGGTCGCCTCAGGCGACTAAATTAGCGTCTGGGCGACCAAATCTTCTTCTTCGGTCGCCCAAGTGGCAACCAAGAAAAAAGGAAGCATAACTTGATGAATATTTGCTTCACAGAAATCTTTTTGGTCTCTTTTTAAAGAAGAAAATGATATCTATTTTCTGATTTCTTAGGTGGTTAGATTGCAACCCAATCTTGCATTAAACTTCAGAACTCAGTATTTATCTTGCAAATTCAACACTCTAATGTTCAGGCAAACATTTGCTGGTCTTTTTCCATAGGCTATACATGATCAAGCCATCAAGGGTTATAATTTAATTTCTGCAGACCTCATATATCTTTTACATGAAACAGTACATAATTGTTGTCAGTGGTCATACACTGCTGGTCAAATGTTTGGAAACTGCTGTTTAGTAATTTTCTAAGCCTAAATTAAAGTCAACCTATATGACCAGATTATGTCTGTACTTGTGATATTCACTGGAAGAATGTCTGACCGGTGTCATAGAATGTGAGTTAAAATAAACATAATTAAAACTGTTTCTCTAACAATGTATTTGTGAGTATTTTAGAAAGATGTAGGTAGTTACGTCCTTGAAGTTGTTGGCCTGTATTTCATATTTTATGCCTTCAAAGTGTGTATAAAGTGTATTAAAATTGTCCATGCTTGCAATTATTAAAAACATGGTCTACCAAATTGATGGTTTGGGCGACCAAGTTCTCAAGAGTTACTGACAACACTGATAACGGAGTTCACTTCAATGCTCACTTGAGCAGAGACCTTTCTTGCATATGCGCCTCCCTTGAATAGAGGCTCCTTGTCAGAGTCCTTGAATATAGACCCCTCAAACAAAAGCACCCCTCAAATAGAGGCCCCTCTATGCCATGTACAACAACGAGTATTATTATTATAAAACTGAGCTTCTTTACGCCAGGGCTAAACAAACTGCCCTCAATACACCAATTGTTATTCATCTTTTATGGATCGACACAATCACACTTGATGTCACAACCAAAAGGCGTCCAGCACTGCCCGCGCGGTCATATTATCATCGCTTGCGATTCTAGTTTAGTGTGATGTTTTGAATAAATCCAAAAGTTACAATATCCAGCTATATATAATGCATCGGTTTTGTGTATAACTGCCATCAGTTTTAGCACTTTTACAACAAAACAAATTCATTCACTTTCATGTTCATTTGTAGGTCTGAGAGGTTATCATATGCTGCTCTGTCTAGGCAAAAATAATATACAATGTACTCTGGAACCATTCAGAATTTAAGACCTAAGGGGGGGGGGGTTTGCTTGGGGGCATCCTTATCACTGATTTCCAATAAGCTAATGTTTATTTGATGATCGAATTCTTAGCCTACTGGTATGCCCATGCAACGCCGCCACGTTCACTTCCAAAATATCTCCTTATCATTCCCATTCCAGTCATCAATTCTGAACAGTTTCTTTGGCACAGATCTCACCTAAAAGGCAGATAAGCCACAAGGTACTGCCCTCAAGGAGAAATTTCACAACAGGACACCATGAATGTCCATGATGGATCAAGCAAGTGGCACAAACATATCAGTTTCACCTGCTCCAACTGAATTAAACAACCATACCAATGGATGCAGATTAATCAATAGTTATTCACACTAAGACAACCCATAAGCCTGACTTGTTTGTAGCAGTTGGAATCAACACTCAAGCTTGGAGTGCCAATAGTGATGTCAGTATTGCAATACTGACATCATCTGTGCATACACTCTAAGAATAGTGTTTAGATGTAAAACACAATCCTAAACACAAAATTTGTCCCCACTTTTTTTACGCGTTAACATCTAAACATGTTTAGAATCATCGTGTTTAGGCAATATGTGTTTTGGATGTAAACATGTTTAGCCTCTAAACGCGTTTAGATCTTCTGAAATTTAGCTCTTGAATGTGCTTAGATCTTAAACATGTTTAGAATTTAAACATGTCATACATTTTTGTGTTTAGATTATAATTTTTTTCACACTGAAATAAGTTTGAAAGTTTATTAGAATAAACATAAGGTCAACATTGGCTTACAAGCAATCACAATAATGAAACATGTATACATTTTGAAATAACAGTTCTTGAAAATAAAATTTTTATAAATATATTTCTTAATTTCTCTGCTGAATGATAATTGATAATTCAGCATAACATAGCGTCCATTGTCCATTCATCGATGTCAAAAGTCAAAATAAAAGGTAAATTGCAGGCATAACAACATGCCATAAGTCTTTGATAAAGTCAAGTTTTTCTTTGTTAATAATTTCCAATCATCTTGTGAAGGCTTTTGTCATTCCAGTCCATGGTCACACAAAAGCAGGTATTTGCTGATTCTCCCGATGTAAATCCGCAATCTCTGGTGATAATGATGAGGGCAATTTGTATCCACAAGGCATGGGGTTGTATTCTTCAGTGGATCTCGTGTTGAATCTCGGTCATTGTGCAACTCTGCAAATAGAAAACATTTATTAGAATAGCAAAGATTTTTTTTTTTCAATAATTGTGATAATTATTTATTTTAGAAGAACTAAAATCAACTATCTGATTTGTATGTTATTACGGAGCTTCTTTTTTAATTAGGGAAAAAACATGACTATCCCATATATATGAGCGGGGGTGACAGCCAATCCTGCCCCTCCTGTGAGGAAGGCAAGATTGCTGCTTCAGCTGATCATTTAGCCTTGATTTAGCCATGGGTCCACAATACAATAGAGCTAACATAACTAATGCTCAAGATGCATTTCCTGACATCAGTATATCTGGCAACAACAATGTACACTGCATTCTAACAGTCTGCATAAGTATAAAGTTATGTGATGAACTTAGCATTGTAAACACCATGCACATTGATCAGCTAAAAGATTGTACTCTGTTTCCCCCTTCAAATAGTGTTCAACAACACATTGAACATCCTAAAACTGTTGTGGATATGTATGTGTATTTAAAACAAAACACTTACCAGGTAAAAAGCCAGTTAGTAAGTCCTGAGAGTGTTTCCAGTCAATCCCATGTAGGAGCAAGCTGCATCTCCTGAGGTCCACTTCAGTCTAATGACAGTTAATTTCAAACTTGACCTGCATCTTCTCAGAATGAGGCTCTACATATAGGTCAGGTGTTTACATGCTAAACACCAACATGTTAAACATGTTTACCCCAGAAAGTGTTTCATTTCTGAACACCAAATATGAGGTGTTTAGAAGGAGACGTGTTTAGCTCACAAAGTGTTTCATATTTCAACACAAAATGCCATGTGTTTAGAAATATAGGTGTTTTACTTAGCAGGTGTTTTATTTCAAGACACAAAATATTAGATGTTTAGCAAAAGACGTGTTTACTGTTTACAGGTGTTTAAATGTAAAACACTGTTCTTAGAGTGTATATTCACATGGAACATGGCACACTTATACGAGATCTGTAATAACTACTGAGCCACTGCCTTTAGAAATAAATGATTGATCGAATTGGTTCAATTGACTGATTGATACATGCATATGATAATAATTATATGACTGTTTTTTTATGGATTGACAGACAGTTTCATAGATTGACAGATCAGAGGTTGATTTATTTATTGATTCATAAACTAATTGATCTATAGACATATCAAAGGCATGTAAAAGAGGAGCCCAGGTATTACTTGGTGTGTAAATTATACCTTTATACACGTGCATGTTATGTGACATGTTATGTGTACTGATTAATAACTCAAGAGACTAAGAAATATTGTCCTGCTAATGAGATTTGGCAAAAAGTTACATAGTGGGAATAACACTGCTCCTGAAATTTCATAAGAAGTGTCAGGTTTCATTCACTTTTGGGAACATAATGAAAATCTTGGTGTGAACAAATAAATTCAACGATTTGAAATTTATTCTGCGCGAAATGTCACATTATCTACTAATCTTTTCTCAAAAATTTAATTGGCTAAACAAAGTTGTTACACACAGTCACACACATGACTATAAAGGAATCTCATGTATCCACATGGAATTTCCCCATTGTAAATATGATTTTTGAGAGTATGTTATGGTACAGTATATAGGCTCCTCAAATAGTATTGGAAATCACTATCTATCTATCTGTTTTGGGGTACAAAATATATATTCACTATAATTCAGTGTTCACACAGCTTGGGATATTTGATACCCCTTTTCTACATCAATGATCCAGCCAATTCATATTATGTAACATACCACCAGGTCTATTTCTCGTTTCTTGTTCTCTCTGTGTAAATGCTTGTAGTACGGGGTCTCTCTCTGGGTGTACATTGCTGGACCAGGGTGATGCTAAGATGATCTCCCGGGGGTGCTAACCCCGCCACAGGAAACATACCGGCCACCACAGGGTCTATTTACCGGTCTTCATAATCCCAAAGCCCCCTGCAAGATAGGTAGGTACCTGCGTAAGCCCCTGTTGAGACTACGCGAGTAAAGGTGTATAGCAATGCTGTGTGAACAACATAGCCCTGCAAGACTCAGCGCCATTTCAAATCTCGTGGGGCGAGGCTGCAGAGAGGCGAGGCCCAACTACGCGACTACGATGCCTTCGACAGCAGGAAGTCGCGATAAAGCCACGAGCATCTGACTCCCTCGAGCGACTCCAAACAAAATCGGAATTCCTCCAGGTTCTGGAGCCTGCAGGACTGATCATTTGCTATTGAGTCAGGACTTAGATTTTATTGTGTCTGCTACCTGGGACTGGCTCTGGAGTGTGATCCATAGATTTCATAGATAGATAGATAGATATGACAGATATGACAGATAAATAGATAGATAGATAGATAGATAGATAGATAGATAGATAGATAGATAGATAGATAGATAGATAGATAGATAGATAGATAGATAGATAGATAGATAGATAGATAAATAGATAGATAGATAGTCTTTGGTCCTTCCTCCCTCCTTTTTCTTTTTACTTTCTGATTAGACATGCAGGTAGATTTAAGGCAGTCCTTCCTTAATTGACTTTCTTTCATTGCCTTCCTTCCTTTCTTTCAATCTTCCTTGTGATCCCCACTCTTTTTCCTTGGACCCATATTGTGTCAACTGTTTTGATTCCCTAATTCCGCTTCCCTTGCAATTCCTCTTTCCCATATAGGGTCCTTCCCCCTTCCTTCCTTTCCATATATACGTTTTCCGCTAGCATCAATCCTTCCTTCCATTCTTTCTTCTGACACTTCCTCCCTTGGGTCCTTTCGTCTTTCCAGAACATTTTTGCATTTCCTTGCCCTCTTTCATTGTGAATCTTCCTTTTGATCCTTCTTCTATTTTCTTACTTTCTTCTCTCCCTGTAATTATGTTTGTCTTTTTTTTTCCTTCCTTTCTTCATTCCTTCTTTCCTTCCTTCTTTTGCCCTTTTCTTCCTTTTGACCTTATTTTCTTCTTTCCTCCCTTTCTTCCTTTTGGCCTTTCTTCCGTTTGGCCTTCCTTCTTTTCTTCCTTCTTTCCTTCCTTTCTTCATTCCTTCCTTCCTTCCTTCCTTCCTTTTGGCTGCTCTTCCTTTTGATCTTTCTTCCTTTTGATCTTGTTTTCCTTCCTTCTTTCTTTCCTTCCTTCCTATTGATTTTGTTCTTAATTTCTTTCAATCGTTCATCTCATGTGAAATTAGTGTAAAAAAGGCATTTCGAAGTATGGCTTTCAATTGTTCACTTTTTTTGCTAAAAAATTTAGATTTCGTGACTGACTTAAACTGTTGCCTGTTCTGAACTGCGGTGCTATATTCATTGACCCTCAAAAAGCCTTCGATCGCCATGTGTTAAGTGCTGTCAATTGCCGTTTTTGTCTTTATGGATTTCTGACCTTTAACTACAGTCAAATTGTTTTCAACATCATTAGACTTTTATCCCATTTTGGAAAAACCTTTCTTTCCACTTTTGACTGTCATAAAAATGGAATTCACTGCTCTTAACGTGGCCTGTGCGGGCTCGGAGGGGGTCTGGGGAAATATGCCAAGTAAAATGGACCATAAGATCGAGATCAAAGATCAAGGCAGAAAAATCGATCGATACCAATTGTGATTTATCGATAGATCAGGCAGACCCGAAGCAAAATTGCCCCCAATAAGCCCTCTTGCTTAATCTGCACCCCAGGCTGGCTCCGGGATGCCACAAAGGGCAATTTTCAGCCAATTAAACATGCACCAAACACTTGGCACCCTTAAGAATTCTCAGTCAATCTCCATTAAATGTGATCAGGCCCCAAGCCCATTTGGGCCATTTCCATAATCTCTTTGTCATATTGTTAAATGTTTTCTGAACAAGCATGCACTGACGTTTTCCTTTGGAATTCAGCAAACGTAAAATGTCTATCTATCTATCTATCTATCTATCTATCTATCTATCTATCTATCTATCTATCTATATATCTATCTATCTATCTATCTATCTATCTATCTATCTATCTATCTATCTATCTATCTATATATCTATCTATCTATCTATCTATCTACTTTATTAATGATTTCTGACCTTTACTTTCCTTGATGTTATTGGACGAAATTTTAGTGTATCACATAATCATTTTTAATTGGAGCTGACCAAGTGTTGAAATTGGCTTACCCAAGCGAAATACTTCATTTCTGACAGCAGACTCACATGCTTTCCTCCCGTTGATTGATACGAGTTTTATGAGGTTTTTAATGAATGTCACTTAGTTGACATGCTGCTTAATTGAGTCCTCGGGTGCTTGGCCAGATTGACATGTAACAAAATAGGGGAAGTCGGAGCTTGGTATGCCCAGGTGTGTGTTGGGGTAAGGTTTTCTCATTATGGGACTGAAAATGTGAAAATATGAAATTATAGTGATGCAGTTACTGTTGAGTTAGGGTGTGTCGGAAATATGCCAGTTTCACATAGCAGATTTTCGGGGGTACAATGTGTGGATGGATGGGGAACCAGGACCAAAGCTATCAATCATAAATGTGTTGTTTTCGAGATAGTTTATATATATAGTTGGAGCTGGTGTGGTTGAGACCCAGGGAAATCCATGATGCTGTCTGAGAATTTGGCCTCCATTTATCATTTTAAATGACAGAGTAAATGAAATGTCTACATGCTCATGGCATATGCTCATGGCATATGCTCAGAGGATGCTAGGGGCTATGGAGTAATCCTTAGCTTCCCCGCCCCTCATTTGGGACCAGGACCCCTAGCTGGGGGGTAGTATGGGGCAGTGTTGGAGGCAGACCTCTGGGCAAGGGGCCCAACACCTCACTCTGCGGGAGCTAGTTTTCCCGGGCATTATCCCTCCGTGCCTCCCCGGGTAAGCCTGCCCGCTGGGGCCCTCTGCGGAGAAGCTGCCATCGATGCCCCTTCCTTGATTAAAAACAGCTGATGATGTGTTGAAGATGTTTATCACTCATTCTCAAACAGCTCATCAGTGCAACATACATCTTTTCCAACTGTCCAAAATACCAGAAACATTTCTCTTAAATAACTTTTTAAAAATTCTGCATAGTCTGCATGCCTATGGCAAACTGTATAAATTTCTCAGAATTAGGCCTATGTTTTTTTTTTTCGAAGTCAGCATGTTGATATAACTTCATTTTGTTCTTATAGAGGTAGTAGAAAAGACATAAATTAAATCTCAAATCAATTAAACTCATAACTTTTTGACAATCCATCATCATCATTGCTTTTGCTTCATTTCATTAGTATTGATCACTAATTGGTTATGGTTCTTGTAATTAAGTGAGCTACAAATAAAGCCAACGTGAAAGAGTACAGGCACATGCAGTGATCAAATTTCCATGGATCCTTCCAACTATATGATAGGCCAGTATGCTACCTATGGTAACCTAGTAATTCTGTTTGTCACATTTTGTTGTATACAAATAGTAAATACTTAATAGGCATAAATACTAGTAAATAAACAAAACAAATTGAAATTGATTTCTCTGCCAAATGAATTTAAGGCATTCTGAAAAGTCAGAAAAAACATTGAATCTGATGTTGGCTTATAGGAAAATGAAATGTAATCTTCAAATCTTTTAAATTTGAGAGCAAAGTAAGTTTATCTCATTCTTCTCCAGTAGACATCTCCCTGTTGCTCTGTCCCCCAGTTACAGTAACTGCATGCAACAGACAGCCCAAACTGTTCATAACCAGCTATTTGACAACTAACTTAAGCTGTTAATGAAATCCAGCTTCCCTCCATTCATTTAAAACGTTTCACCATCCATCTTGTGCTAACAGCTTGGGTTAGTTGGGTAAGCTGGGTTCTGGGTCTGCTGACAATGTTTTTAAGAAAGGGTCCTATGTACAATGTGTGGTAGAAAATAAAAATTACATGAACATTTTGTTATCTATTGAAGATGTTTTATTAGACAATGTATTGTCAGATGTATGTAAATCGATAACAGAGCAAAAACAATCTGGAGTGTACTGACTTGGTCAAAGCATATATATATATATATTCTTCAGTTGAATTGTGTCATCCAATCACAGTCGATTATTCTTGTCCGACATTACCGCTATATTAGGCAGCAAAAAGTTATATTGGATCCTGAAAAGTTATATTGGATCCTAAAAAGTTATATTGGATCCGTGACAGTTTTTGAATGAAGAACAATCACCTCACTACCTGTTTTTCAATTGTGACGTCACCACTGGTGATGTCATAATGGTCAACTTGTCATTGTGACATCACAACTGATGGCGCCATGAGAGCAAATTAACAATGGTGACGTCACCATTGCCTCCTCTTTCATAGTTTGAACTTCTAAAATTACAGCTGTCTGTAATGTGAGCTTGGGTGGTATTTAGAATTAGAAGCTTTCAACATTATGATTTTTCACTTTTTTCAGATGAGAGGGGAAAAAAACTGTCTTAGCAGCAAGTCATGAAAGTTAAAAACATCTCAATGCATATTTTTGACCATTTGGCAGTAAAGCAACTTTTAAAGAAAATATAACTTATATTGGATGAAGAATATAACAGATATCGGATGGTAAGTCGTCCAATATAGAGTATAATTGGATTCAGAAAAGTTATATTGGATTCGGCTGCGCCTCATCCAATATAACTTTTCTTCATCCAATTATACTCTATATTGGACTCCTTCCCATCCAATATTTGTATAATATATATATATATACATGAATCAGAATCACACTGTTTATGCCTGTGCTGGTAATATGGAAGTTATAATGTCATTAAAAACTTTTCATTAATCTAAGATACCTATGTGCTCTACCTAAAATCAGAGGTGGCACAATTCAGCTATTTTGTACTTGAATTGAGCAGTTCAATTAATGAGGTCACTTTGTGAAAATTCAATTCAGTCCACTCGTCTTTTTGTTTTGTTTTTGTTTTTATGTTTTTTTGTTTTGTTTTTGTTTTTATGTTTTTTTGTTTTGTTTTTGTTTTTATGTTTTTTTGTTTTGAGAAATATATGATTCAATTTTCGTAAGCAGACGCTTTAATTCAGATGCAAATGTTTCTCTCAGCATGCTGTCAATCCAACCAGCCCTCAGCCAAAATATCCAACAATCCAGATCCACATTCTTATTTGCAATTATCACAAGAGGACGCCACGAGTCAGCCTTGCACCATATCTTGCATTTTCTTCACCTGCTGATGTTCACACAGTGGGGAGGGTATCCTGCAGAGCTTACACTAGAAGCCATGAAAATTGTTAAATTGTGGGGAAACATTCTTTCAATTGCCTTCCTAATAGATTCAAAGGAGCATACTTTTAGGACTTCTGATTTTTTTTGTTTATTGCTACAAATATGCAACAGAACAAAATAAAAACATAGGTCTGTATGCATTTTAGTACTGTTACTTTGATGGAAGACCTGATTTTGACAGGGAGTTAGAAAAAACGTCCATTCCACCGCAGTCTCCGCGTCATACAAAAAATAAAGAAAACAGTTAAATCAATGTGAAATCACATTTCTAAAAGTTTTCTTTTCTTCTTCTTGATTTCAAGATGTGGAGTGATGCTCAAAATTTTGCACCCAATTCTCCATACAATATTTATATACTTAAGAAAGGTGAATATTACCAGAACCTTTAGCAGTGAAAGCTTGCTTCTATGCAAGCAAAACTTTTGCAACGTTAACCGTGATTGTGAAAATCGGAAGTCCCTGGCCTGGAGCTTTAGTTGCTGCTTCACACCAATTCTATGAAAATTCCCAGCAATTGTGTTTATTTCACACACCACAGGCTTAGTTGCTCAGTAACCTTACATCTCAAATTTCTAATTTTTGTTCTTACTGGAGACATTTGTACATAATATTATCTAGAACATAATTATAACGATAACAATGCCATTTGCCTGTGTCTTTATGAAGTTTCTGCTGCAAGCCACTTGAGTTCTCTGAAGCCTCATGGAGCAATTATGAGACAATCTGTGAAAGATAAGATTTCTATTACATCACAGTGATCACAAACATTCAGGCAACATTGGGTACACATTATATCATCACCACAAACGTTTACACAACATTAGGTGGATGTTATGGGTGTGATAAACATGTAATTACTGATCAATGGTGGAGCTATAGTTTATCACACCAAAATGATAAATGTAGTTATTTCATCAGTTGGACAGGTGTGCAGTTTATATATATATAGATGTCCTCCTTGCTGCAGTTCAGATACTGTCTGTGAAATGATGTAACTGAATTTTCTTTTATTGTCCTAATGAATGCTTTTTTTCTTAAATAGAAAGACATAAACATGTGTGAATCGCACACCATATAACATTATCATAGCTGTGTTGGATTTGGTCGAAAAATACAAGAAAAGGATAATAAAGTGCTCAGAGATATAGGCCTGCCTACCTCAAGCTATGTAAATTTTACGTGGTACCAACATTACAGGTGTAGTCTAGATACAGGTCCAAAACCTGCAAAGGCATTAGGTGGTATCATATTTTGAAATGAACTAATGGAGATAGTTTTGTAACTTGTGTTTTTGCCCAAATAACTAGAACTTGGTGTGCCATAATAAGGCTCTTGATTTGAAACTGTTGCCAGTAACTTAAAGGTGCTTCAACCCAATCAAGCTATCTCTTATTCCATAGAGGATGGTGGCCTACAACAGATCTACAAAGGAATCGCTTATCAGTAGGTAATCAGGCGTTGAAGGGTCTGATAAAAGACTGACACACCTACAGACATAATACAGACATGATACAGACATGATACAGACAGACATGCAGACATATGGCTTCGGACCAACACTGACATACTGCACATGCCCATCCATATCATATATTCCACATATTACCTTTGAAATTACCGCCACAGAGACATATGCTGCATTGGTGATATATTAGTGACATATTAGTGGTCTATTAATGACCCCATCATGAATTTAACGGCTGAATACTCCTCTTCTAATCATACTTTATCCAGAAGAGGGCGTTAATGAGCAATAATTGCTTTGATAGTCACTTGGGGGAGCCTCTGATGATCACCACAATTCAAATCACATTTTCATAGATCACCAATCAAAAGGCTTGCACGTGTTGGCTGTTCAGGAGATACACCTTATACTTACAGGTGTTTATGTGTCATAGATTTATGTTTTGTTATCCACAAAACATATATCCCCCTCCCCTTCATGATTTCAACAGTTTTCCAAAAGTTGTTCTGACCAATCTATACAGACAATGTCAGACATACTTTCTGGTATATGATAATTCCAAGAAGAATGTGCACTGCACACTTTATAGATGACCTGATAAGGAGGAGTAAGCTGGTTAGCCAGCTGGATGGATAGATAGATAGATAGATAGATAGATAGATAGATAGATCGATAGATAGATAGATAGATAGATAGATAGATAGATTGTCTAAGATAGATAGATAGATATATAGAATAGATAGATAGATAGATAGATAGATAGATAGATAGATAGATAGATAGATAGATAGATAGATAGATAGATAGATAGATAGATAGATAGATAGATCTTATTCACTATTCGTGTTATACGACCGATTTAGATGCTAGAAATATTGATAGAATCTTTTGGGATGTCGAATGTCAGATGTATATTGGGCATGTCATGACAATGTTGTTCCACTCAACTTCTTCAGTTCCAACTGTTGTCAAGATATTCTGAAACGAAAAAAAGAAGAAAAATATAGAAAAATTAGATCCCGTCTATCCTACAGTCTCAGACAAGGTTTTGCAGATAGGCACCTATCCCAACTCCCAAGAAAACATACTCAAAATTTTGATTGACATGTGTCAAATATCTAGCACCTGAAACCCTGTACCCCTGGGGGCTTTTCATAAATACAAGATGCTGTACATTACATAGGAGGGGTAGTTAGTAGTGTCACCCCTCAGCATATGCAGAGGCTTGTTTTCTCTATAAATTGGGTCAGCCTGTTTTACATGGACTAATTAGGGAGGGGCAAGTACCCCAGGGTTTCCTGTTATGTTTGGACATCTGAGTCTGATGCAATGCTGGCATTATGCTGCCAATGGTTTGAGCATGCTGTATATATGATAAAGTTGGCAAAAAGGAAGTCTCCATACACATGTTTGTATTACAATATTAGAGATATGACTAGCTGATTGACTGACTGACTGACTGACTTTACATCCCTATGTTTGTATGTGTTCTCAGTCTAATTAGTGCATTGGTAATGAGTCTTAAAAGAGAGTTCTGCTTGAACTTTTTTAATGGTAGTATTTCAGACCTAAACTATTACACTTTTTTAAATCCATTTAGACCTATTGTTTTTTCTCCCAATTCATGACAGAGTCAAATGGCCTTCTCTTGATGATGACTGATCAAACAGCTTCCATGGTTCTTTGGTTCTCATGTCGTCATCGACTATCATGAGTCAACAAAGTGCATTTTTCACACGGAAATGGTCCTATCTTTTTGCATAACAGATTTACAGACTGTAAGTGCAATACACTTGAGTCATCAGAAGTTCAGAATTAGAGCATTTCATATTTTTTAACACAGGCCTTCATATATCCCCCTAAATAGGTATTTCCCTCTATCATAAATCTTTCCTTTTCTATTAACATGCTACTTTGCTGAGCGGTCCAGCATGTGCTAACATTGTCTTATGTATCCTATTACTTGTGGTGTACACCTTTCATCAGTTGAGTAACCACACCACATGTAACTCTAAATTTCCCCTCCCAAAAGAGCTCAAAAGTTACCTCAAGAAATTTCTGTGACCACGGATACTTGGCACAGCCTCTTTGTGGCAGCCACAGTGTGACAGGCCGGTGACATAGTGTGACAAGTTAGTTACAGTGTGACAAGTAAGATGCCATCCCTGACAGTGTGAAAACAAAGCAAGAAAAAATATAAGTAACTTTTTGTGATTTTTCCAGGCCTATGGAACCTGTTTTAAATAGCTATAGTGGCAAGTAGGACCAGATGTCATAGGCTACAGTTTTGAAATATTTCATTATTTTGAAAACTAGACTAAGATGTTTCAAATTTAGTAAACGTAGGGCTATACTATAGGTTTAGACCTACATGCATGCATGGAAGTTCAAGTTCATAATCACAGCCATTTATTTTAGCCTGATTTGAACCGTATAGTTGCAAGATATGTGATTTGTAGGGCTATTGCAAATCCTGCTGTAAGATATCTTTTAATCACTCTATTGATCTTGTGCTCCAAATCACCTGGATCTTTGACAAATACTGATAGGCCTACAAAAAACAAAACAACAACAACAACAAATAAAAGCTTCAAATTATAAGTTTTATTATCTTGTCATCAAAATGACTAGGTCCCGAAAACACACAAAATGGCACAAATCTGCTGAAAACTAAAAAGTCATCAAAGTTCAAATTAGTAATTACCCTGGTGACATTAGAATGATCTATTCCGGTTAAATGCAGTTTACGCCCTCTTTAGGAGGTTGTCAACACCAGGAGGGTGTTTAGGGGTTGGTTATTGGGGGTGAAATGTTTGCCCCTAATCCTGTCAACAACTCTATCAGCCAACAATTCCAGAAGGTTAACAATTTTCAGAATTTTTCAGAATCCGACATTCCTTGATTGCTCAATTAACTTTTAGACAGTGGCTCTAAGACCAATTAAGGGTTTTGAAAATTCAAAATTTAAATTGTGATTTAGGCCTAAATTATTATATCAAAGTGGAGGTTAAAGTGGCACCGTTTACATTTTTTTGATTTTGAATTTTAGGAGTGGAGAAGAATTAGAAGAAGAAGATATGACGGAGAAGAAGATAAAGAAATGGAAGAGAATGAGGTAAGGTGAAGAATATATGAGAAGAAGGAGAAGGCGAAGAAGATGAGGAAGATTTTCGTGACTGGAAGGACAAGAGAGAAGGAAGGAGGAAAAGACGAAGAAGAAGAAAAAAAAGAAGAAGAAGAAGAAAAAGAAGAAGAAAAAGAAAAAGAAGAAGAAAAAGAAGAAGAAAAAGAAGAAGAAAAAGAAGAAGAAAAAGAAGAAGAAGAAGAAGAAGAAAAAGAAGAAGAAGAAGAAGAAGAAAAAGAAGGAGATGAACAAGAGATGAACTTGGGAAGAAAATGAAGAAGCAGAAGAATAAGGTGATGATTCTGATGAACAAGAGTATAGATGTTCTTCTGGACATCATGATGAAGAATGATTTCAAACATTGCATAGATGATTGAATGGCAGCGAAACATTTCACAGACAGAAAGAGGGACAAAAACTGAAGTTGGTGGACATTCAATAGGCCTAAGCTAGGCCTAACACAATGGACCACATCATGATAAAGAGCTACGAAGGGGATTCCCACAAATTCACCAAAATCCCAGGATGCCTCAGTCAAGAAATATGTGTGAGGGGCAGCAAGACCCCAAAGGTTAGTAGGTGAATACCAAAGTAAATTTGAAGACAGTAGACCTAGGCCTAATCCAAAAAATATCATTGATGTAATCATGGGGCAGAAATAGTTTGCCACACTCCAGATTGTCATCCTAAATTCGAAAATGGTTTGTCACACCACTGGATTATCATTTAATGCAGTAGATCCAGTATCTGCTGATGTTAAAGATAGCTAGGAAGGAAGACTTTTTGCCAAAAAATTAATCCACTTTGCCAAGTCATGAGACTAACTTTATGATATTGTCTGTACATTTTTTAGGAACTCAGTTATAAATATATTTTCAACAATATTTACGTCTTTCACAAGTCTACCTTACGCAAGCCAATTCAAGTCCCTCTATCATAATATGCTAGGTTAATTATGTGACTAATAACATTGGGCAAAATGCTTAATTGGTAGATAAGAAAAAAAAAACTCCAAATTTCATCTTTATTGCAATTCCAGTGAGAGACAAGTCCATTCCATGTATACATAGTATTTTCCTGCATTTAGCACTGGCACTATATATCTCCCTATGCACCTACAGACCTGGGAAGACAGGTTTATCTGGCAGGCTGTCAATCCCCTGCCCCCTGTTGCCCTGCAGAGAGATGAACTGGCAGGCTCGGTGGGAGGCTGGCTGCTCCATGTAAGAGCCTCTCCAGGTGGTAGCTTTTTGTCATTTCGGTTGACTCAGGTCTGGAGACTGGAGTACAGTACATCAGTGTACCAAATGACCCAATTCATACATGATACTCTGCTTGATTTTGTAAAATTATAGGCACACAGATCTAGTCCTATACAAAAACTCTAATCCAGATGGCAATGGCCATTTCTAAAATAGCAGCAACATGGCAACTATGTCGCAACGTTGATGTAATTTACATCGATTTTTATCGTAGAAGCCCTATGGGCACATCTATGTTGTAGTAACGTTGCAACAACGTCACCCTCTTCGTCAAATGATGTAGAATTGTATGGTAGAAATTATGTTGTCATAACGTTGTGAAGCAACATCAAAGACGATGCTAGCATGCCCGTTGGGGCGACGTTTTCACAACAATCTGAAGCAATGTCAATCGTTCGACGTTAGCTTGTGACGTTGTTGCAATTTTGTTAAAAAAGACCCCAATGTCGTGTTCACGTTGTGGCAACATAATCTTTACCATACTTATCTACGTGGCCAACAGACTAGCCCTCCACCAGTTATCAATGTTGGGGTTTACGTCCTGTGCCCATTTGGAATGATGTCACAATGTTGTGAAGCAACATCAATTTGTTAGCAAACAGCCTTGTGCATAGGCGTATCGGAGGGGGGGGGGGCAGGGGGGGCGATCGCCCCCCCAAAAGTTTGGGAAACACTAAGATTCGGGCAAAAAGGCTAAAAAATTCGGGCAGATGATTAAGTAAAATCTATTGAAAATTAATGATTTCCAGTTTATTTTATTTGAAATGGTCTTAAATCTAGCTCTTGAAATTCGGGCAAATGTCACTCGCCCCCCTAAAAATCGCGCGCGCCGTACGCCTACCCTGTCAGCATGCCTCGGCGGTCAAACGTCGGCCCAGCGTCAGTCCGATGTCAGCAGCGACGGACCAGCTTCGGGCCGACGTTGGACCGCCGAGGCATGTTGAAAGGGTATGGCCTTGTGGCAACATTTTCACAATGATGTGAAAAAATCTCCGCATTGTACATGTCAAAGTTGTGGCTACATAACTTCCACCATGCATTTCTATGTGACCATAGGCGTATGGGAGGGGGGGGGGCAGGGGGGATCCCCCCCCCCAAAAGTTTGGGAAACAGCAAGATTCGGGCAAAAAGGCTAAAACATTTGGGCAGATGATTAGGTGAAAATTATTGAAAATTAGTGATTTCCAGGCTATTTCATTTGAAATGGTATTAAATTTAGATTGTGAAATTCGGGCAAATGTCGCTCGCACCCCCAAAAATCGCGCGTCCCGTACGCCTATGTATGTGACGACATAAGAGCCTTCCACCAATTAGCAACATTGTGTTTATGTCGTCTGCCCGCGGACACAAACTAATAATCTGTGAACGGGGCAAATGAAATTATATAGGCCAATGCATACATGATACATAGGCCTATCGAACATGTGTAACATTCATAAAGTTGTTTATGAACTCTTGAGCAAAACCTAATTCACTCAAAGAGCTTGGCCTCTCCTTTGCAATGTTCCTGGAATTTTTCACATGCTTTTAAAATTTTTATGTTGTTTTCCCCATTGCTAGTTGTCACATCCTGCAAGTATATGGCTTGTTGCATTTTAGGCCTAACTGGCTGACACAAGTCCAACAAGATTGGAAAAGTCCTTCAGCTGGAAGCAACCTCTGAGCTCAAATTGGTTGAGACACTTGGGTCTGTCTTGAGCTTATGACAGTGTCTGAAGTTATGTTGGGAGGAAGAGAGAGCATGGCCAACACATGCTAAAACGACCAGATTAGGAAAAACAAGGGTTTTGGAGGGATTTAGTGTTAGCTCTGGGGCCAATTAAAGGGAAACTGCAGGGGTTATTGGGCCTGGCATGGTGCTGGGGGGAGAGGGGCCTGGTGCCCCCAAGGGTGAAGTGCCCACCCCCTGCCTCCCCAGCTCCACATGGCTGTCACAAATAATAGCTGACAGGAATTTTGAAGACTTGAGTATCTACATACATGTATGAGTTAACATGGTGGTGATGTAATGTTGTGTTTTACAGATGCTGGGAGGTAAGACAATTCACTGAATTCAGAGGCATGTTGTCTATCTCTTCAACTATCTGTCGGTCTATCTATCTTATAATATTTCTCATGATATTCTTTATGAGTAATGATGTTCCTCGTGACATTCCTTAAGATGTTTCTTATGACATTCCGTATGATTTCCCTTATGATATTCCTAATGATATTCCTAATGATATTCCTTAGAGATGTTCCTTATGATGTTCTTCATGACATTTCTGATAACATCCGTGATGTTCCTTGTGAAGTCCATGAAGTTTCTCACAGCATTCCTTATTATGTTCCTCATGATATCCATGGTGTTCCTTGTGACATTTCTCATTACATCCATGATGTTCCTTGCAACTTTCATCATAATGTTCCTTATGACATTCCTCGTGACATCAAGGGACTGGTGACATTCCTCGTGTTGTTCCTCTTTTCATCACTGATGTTCCTCATGACTTTTCTTAAAATTTAATGATGTTCCTCATTACATTTCTTATGATGTCCTCATGAATCATGACATTTTAACATCCATGATGTTCCTTATAACATTCCTCATGATGTTCCGCCTTGTATCCCTTATGTTCCTTTTGACCTTCCTTATGATGTTCCTCTTGACATTCATGATATTCCTGATGGAATTCTTTGTCTCTTCTTCCCTTGATTATCTACACATATGATGTTTCTCATGACTTCATGATGTTCCTCGTGAGATCCATAATCAATGCAATGCTGACTTAACCATGACACTAAGTTCTCACAACATTTGTGATGTTTCTTTCAAGATCTATGTCGTTCCTAATATAATGCATGAGGTTCCTGATGACTTCTCATAACACCCCTCACTTGATGCATGCTCAAGAAATTTAAGGGAAGTCTCCAGGAATGTCATAAGGAATATCATGGATATCACAAGGAACATCATGAGGAATGTCATGAGATAATCAAACATCATGGATGTTACGAAATGTCATAAGGAACATCATAGGGAACGTCATGGATGTCATGAGAATTTTAGTGACATTATGAGACAACCATTTTTTCCCCAGCTCAGCCAGTTAAAATAGCTGTCGCTTACACAGTAAATATGAATAGTTTTATCATATCATCTATTTATACATCTCGATGACTCAATCATCTGTCATGTTTGTGGTGTAAATTTAAGTTTTTCACTGCGGTGAATCCCCATCATAATCACAGTCGATGTACATACAAGTAGATACATTGTATTTGATACGTAAGTACTGGATGAACTTAAAAAAATAAGAAAATGATTAAAGGAAAGAAGACCATCCATCCTTATGTACTGACCGTTAAAATTTCTTTGGCCTTGAGTTTAAGAGCGCATAACTCACTCAAATAATCCAATTCGGATATTTATGCCGATGTTTCAAAGATATCCCAGACCAAGAGGTCAATAATGTGTCTCTTTTTCTTGGTTTTATCATTTATCAATACATTATATTGCAAGGTTTTGCTGCAGGAATAGAAACTTAACAGGAAACTATCATTTAAATTCAGCACAATGTACATTTTACATGTATTTTAGTAAACTCAAAATGTCATGACAGGTCTATTCCACCATGACTTTTGGGACAATTTGTACATTTTCTGACCATACCACTGGCCAAGTTTGATAGAAAAAAAATTAAAAGAAAATTGTGTCATTAGTCTGCATGTATATATCGTTCTTCGTGCCTTAAAGAATAAATAAGTGAAGCAAACGCCTCCGGAGAGTGCTATTTGGGTCATGATTTCTAACTTAGGGTAAACATATTCAAAATTCAAAAATGATTTTGGAAAAATCCAGCCCTCCCACACTCGTGAAGTCACTTTAAAAACTCTTTCAGTTCACCAAACACAAGAAGTGATGCAAACTTAGTGAGAGGCATTTTTTCTTGATAAAAAGAACTTCAAAAGTTGTGGAAAATGATGGCAACACACAAGACCCCCTTCTGCTCTGTTTTGAATTACTTAGATGAGTGAATAACAGCAAATAATGATCATTTTCCCTGCTCCAGGGGGTTGAGTAATCTGGTACCATTCGCTGTAAAACCCTATTAAAGGGAGGGATACATCACCCCTCCTTGCAGCTAACAGTGTTGTGATGTGTGAGACTGTTGGTGAAATGTCCAAATGTCATGTGTGAACATGTCTTACAATTCTTGTAGGCCTAAGTAGAGCTGTCATGATACAACAAAATTTGTATCACAATAACTGTGATACATGTTCCCCGGTAATAAATTTGCGTGGTCGCCAAGGAAAAAACACAATTTTGCGATCTGACAATTAGTGGCAAAGTCTGCAAACTTCCGGCCTGAAATATTAGGTTCAGAATCCGAGGAAAAGCAAACACCACTACTTCCGCATTGGTAGTCTTGTCACTACAGCCCAGGCCTAATTAAAATAACTTTCCTTACTAGTTTCTAGTATATTCAAAGGGGCCATGCTCTTGCTATGGCCAACTAACTGAGCTCCGATGCTCTTACTGGGCCTGCTAACTTTATCTGGACAGAAAATTGGCCATTTTGGGAATCAGCCAACCAGAAAATTACTTACAAAGTAACATTTGTAAGAACTTCTGTGATCGGTCCGGTTTGCATTATCTTTGCAAGTGACCCATTTTTCTGTCGAGAAGAATTTAGTGCTATTAGCAGGCTCGGTCAGAGAATGGGATACCCTTGAATATAATAGCAACAAGTAGGACTATAGACCATCAGGCTAGGGCCTGCGGTTTCCACTAAAGATGGATCCTTTTTTATGCTCACTGATAAGCATACTTGAGAGAGGCATTAAACCAATTGTCTGAGAGGAATTTCTTGATTTAATTTTGACCAGTGACAGCTGATCCCTGATCCTTGAACATATCATATTGCCAATATGATGGCAATTTTGCCATTCCACAAACCCAATAACCTCACAATCTGTCTTTCTAATATGAAATAATTTTAATGGAAATAATTTAGAATATGGGATTCATTTATAATATTATTATAATCAACAATTCTAACTTTCAAACAGAACAATTACCTGGTACCATGTAAAATTAATTCAGAAACACACGAACAAATAGGCTGAATTCCAACTCTGAGAATATCTTTTTGATCATACTACTCTGTAATAAGAAGACCTGATTTTCTCGTGGCCTTGCCTTTTCCATTTTCATCAGGAAAAAAATTATGAAATTAAACTTAAAATTGAAATTGATAATAATTCAGGAATCCTCTGAAATATCATATTTGTCTTTTTAATTTGACATTGTTTAGCAAAATATTGCCATTATAATAGCTTTTGAGTGATGCATCTGTTCTTGAATTTTGTGGAATTGGTCCAGATTTTGGAAAGCATGCAATACAATGCCAAGCACAGACAAAAAGGTGTCTCAATATGAAACTGCAGACATCTCAATCCCTGGATTATTAATATGAGCTGCAGTGTAAGGGTCAAAGAATTTGGTAAATCTGATCTTCAAGGAGATTTCATTTCTGTTCCATCATTCACCATGGTAACAGATGGGATGGATTTGCCAGGTGCAGAAACAACTTTCCAGGTGCAGTTCATGGCATCACTTCCAACTGCAGCTGCAGCAGTAGGCCTGCAGCTACAGTGAATTGATGTGATGTAGGCCTACACTGTATGTGTTGGAGGGTCTGGTCTGACAATTTCATTCAGTTGTAGTAGCATGCTGAGAAAGGCTGTTGTATAAATGTTGTGGAGCATTGTTTTAGTCTCCTTCTAAAAGGTGCTTCAATAACTGACATGAAGAATGAATGAAGTGGTTATAAATTCCTATATTAAGGCTAAACTTCATTATTTGTCTGCCATGTATATCCTAATTATTTGAAACATTCTTTTGGTGTCCCATTCAGTACCAGACTGAAAGTGTGCCACTGAACTTTGTCAGGCAAGCCCGAAAGGCATGGCTATGGTAGAATGTGATTTGGATAAAACTTTATGAGAATAGGTTGTTATCTATAGGTCCCATGTATATCCATAATGTGTTGCATTATTGCTCAATGAGATTTACTTGCAGTACAGCATTAAGATCAAACTTCTTAGTAGGTAATAATACAGTGTAGGGGGAACGGGGGCACATTGGGACGAGGGGCACTGTGGGACGGTGGGGTTTTCTTGGATCCTGGCAAGGTATAGGATATGGTAGTGCCATCATATCTTGTAATTTCACATCCTGATGTTTCCATGGTTTTATGGACAAATTACAGCCACATGCAGAAGTATGGCGAGCAAAAGTTTGTTTTCCTACCACTAAAGTAAATATGGACGGGTTCAATTCGAACCATTCTGTGGACAAACCATGAACAATGAGGCTTTGTCAGTGCTAGTATGAATTTTATATATTGTAACGAACAGTTATGAATTGCTATCATGATAAACACACTCACTGGTGTCCGAGAAATTAGATTTTGGTGTAAAAGTCATATCGGGGCTCATTGGGACAGTGAATTTGGGGCACATTGGGACGCCCTTAATATGGCAGAATTTAAGTGTCCAAGGCAAGTGAATGACCTGGGACAGCACACAACAGGTATTCAGGCCACAGGGAATAGAGGCATAGTGGATTACCATGCTCTGTAAACAAATTTGTCGCAAAGCACTGTGTGTTACTTACATAGATGTCCGCACCCAGGACAGTTTATGTTAAATGTTTAAAACTTTAAAGTTATGAACTATTGGCACTACAAAGTGTTAATGCACTGTATATTATCTTATGCACTACTTATATGTGATATCTATTGCACGTGGAGTGTTAAAATGATTTTTTAATTGATGTCCCAATGTGCCCCGGCTGTTTTAGCCGGGGTACATTGGGACAGTCATTTTTACGACTCTCTGGCTGCAAAAGGGTAGGTGCAGTCTAGTTTATTATGCCTTATTAGTAGACATTAAAAGCGTCCCAATGTGCCCCCGTTCCCCCTATTTCTGGAGTATACAGATTTAATTGATTAATATCAATGGTACAAGAAATTGAATGAGCCATTATGAAAATATATATATAAATATTAATAAACAGTAAAGATATTAAATATAATTTAATTAACAGATTGGACACACACTCTGCCTGCAAGACATGCTCGGTTTCGATGCGGTTCTGCAATGCAACCACACTGCACTTGTTAAGTACAAAACCGCAACCGCACTGCACTGCAAATTTTCAAACCGCACCGCACTGCACTGCACACTGCACCGCAACCCATGTGGTGCGGTGCTGACCGTGCAGACCTCTACAATACACATAGATCTATCCCAGCAGGCATTCTGACCTCACCTGACGTCAGGATAATGTCTGTGACATCACACTGATGTCCACTGACATCAAAATAGGTCAAATTTCCCACAAGGATCTTTCAACAGACATCAGGACAGAACAGCAGTCACGATGTAAGGTGCACCATGCATGAAGAATCAGTTAATTTTCAGAAGCACAAATAGTGACGTCCTTAGTTTTATAGCATGGGATCAAACAAGGCACAAATTGTACCAACCATTTATAGGAAAGATAGAAGACAACTCCCTGTTGGCAATTTGACGTATTTTGACATCAGTGTGATGTCACAGACATTATCCTGATGTCAGGTGACGCCAGAATGTCCGCTGGCCCTCTTGCGAAAAATGAAGAGGAGATAATAAAGATGCATATATGTTTACCTTTTCATATGTACAATGTAACCCCTACATGAATAATAAAGTGTAGCCTATATAAATGCTAATGCTAACTCTTGAATTCGGTGACACAAGTGTTAATTTTACTTCACCAGTTCATTTAGAGCAGTGTATCATCCATGGTAGTGCTCCTGAGTTACTTGATTGAAAAATCAGAAGATGTTAGTGTGAATGTCTGTTTACTTTGCCTTGTTACCTGTGTTTGGGGATTTTTTGTCTCTTTTTTGTTTGCATGTTGTCAGTAATACCTTGTGTACACATTCTCTATTACTGCAACCAAAACACTGTTACATTCCCTGCCTTGTTGGCCCAGTGTTGGCCCAGTGTTGGCTGCTGGCTGCATCTAGTTGTTCTGTGGCTGCAGGAAGTGAAAACCAAAACCTAAACTCTTTGCTCTGGCTGTGAAGCATCAGATGGGGGAACACCTGTGCAGGTATAGGTCCTGCACACCTATACTGCATGTTGATACTGCTGGATGATGCAGGGCTGTTTATGATGAAGATTATCTTGATTTTCTAAAAAATATTTTGTTGTTGTCTTTTTTATCTTTTGCCGTTCAGTTCAAAATTACGTATTTTTCGGTATCTCTCTGACCGACAAACCCTAACATGCTCCTTTTTGGCACTGTTGCATTTTACCCACCAAATTTTACTATACATAACTATTTGATGGTAACGGTTCCGTGAGTCCAATTAGAACTAATGTAAGCATTTTCGATATATATCTGTAGAATTGTATTGCGGAATTGACATTGCAGTGACATTTTACAATGTTGTGAAAGAACCACAACTATGTTGGTAATGTTGTATTCACTTTGGGGCAACATAATTTCTATCATGCATTTCTACGCAACCGACACTCAGTATTACTTACAGACGAGCCCTCCACCAATTAGCAATGTTGTGTTTACGTTATGTGCCCCTCAGGAAGGTCTTCGGACATCTGAAGGAATGAATCTTTCTCTGACATCATACTTAGCATCAGATCATCGCAACCCTACATCATAACCCCCACCACAACATACAACTTGAGGCGATGGCCACCCAAGAAACGGGGAAGTGTTTTCGAAACGCAAGCCTGATATCATCTGATATGAACATTTGTTTCTGCTGTATGGCCCATGTTTCAGCTCATGGCTCATGTCAGAGAAATGTGAGGAACCCTCTAAATGCTCCAAAAATCCAGATGGTTCATGTTCAAGTTTGTCATTGGAAAAAGGAAAGAGATGTGATTGTTATCGATGGAAGCTGGTAAAGATTTCGAGCTTTCAATAATCAATTTGCTCTTGCATGTATTGTATTTTAGCCATCAAAACATGGGATGAGTATTGGCAAAATAACAGGACTACAAAAAAATAGAGAATTTTTAACGATTATCATAATATATCCTGATGAAGATGAAAATATGTAACCAAACTGGAATATGAAAATGATTGGAAAAACAACAGTGGATGATCAAGATGAAACTCTTTCTAATTGACTTTCGGTCTGAACATGTTGCACTTATTATATAACATGTTGCACTAGTTATATGATGATAATTGTATTATTATGACATCATGCAACATAACTTAATTGCCCTAAAAGTTTGGTATTAGTCTATGACTATTGTAAGGTGCCACATTGCTCTTTGCATGGGGTACACCTTCTGCCAGATCTAAAAGTGCAAACATGCTCTGAGAAAGAATAATCTTGTTGAGCTCCAATGGAAGCTGTTGGTGCTATGGACTTCACTCAAAACAAACAGGACAGCTTGATACAGAAGATGAGCAGCCAGATGAGTTAGGGAGACAAAACAAGCTCAAGACAAGCTCATGAGGCAGCTCAAGATACTTGGATAGCAAGACTTTGCAAGAGGAGTTGGTATAACCTACAAAAAGAATCTGTCTGGAATCTGAAGGAATGAACTGGAATCTGTTAAGAATGGATAAGAATCTCTCAAGAATCTGTCCAGAATCTGCACATGAAACTTTGTGTACAGAAGTCTAGAGAGAGGAGTTGGAAAAAAGGAGGATTTTCTGAAATCTCCAAACGACTAACGTAACGGAAATGAGCGGAACGGATAGTTGCCACCGATACAGGTGAAACCTTGTGAATGATACAAGGGACCAGGATCAGGTAATAGACAAAATGGCTGAGAATTATGTGCACTAAGAAGTTGTGTACACAAGAATGATGCGAATCACCTGTCTAGTTACTTGGTCTGTCTACATGTATGTATGTGAAAGGGTGTTGGACAGCTTGATGGGTGGATGGTTGAAGGATGAATGGAGAGAGGAGGAAGAAAATCTGATTGAAAGATGGTTGTTTGAAATGTATGTATACATTAAAATTCTACATATATGCATATATCACATATATAAATCAGTGAAATGGGCCTAGACATTGTTATATCAAGATTAACGTTTATTATAATAATCCCTGCTTGGGGGAATGAAAAAGGTTTTCATTGTCTGTTTTTGAGATTTTTTAAATTTACCAAAACGGTTATTCATCCATATATTTGGAAAATTCAGGACACCTATGTACTTGGCGCACCAGTTTAATTATGCCTAATTCTGTGGCACCATTTTCGGACAGCGAGCTTGAACAAACTTTGGGGTTAAAAAAATTGACCAAGAAAACGACTAGCGCAGTGATGTAGAGGAAGGTCAGACGAACATTTTGATGTATCAAACGAAAAAATCTGTTGGGAATTTTTTGAGATATTTGAGTTTTAGATTTTTTATTTATCACACCCTATTCTTAGCATGTAATCTCCATGAAAAAGTGATCAAAACTGTCCATTTTTCCTGTTAGGTAATATCTAAGATAAAAGTCATTATTCAGGTGTTAAAAGATGCAGTCATTGTCTCTGCAGAAAGTATGTACCACTTCATCCGGACTGACAGGGTGTGATAGACCTATAACAGCTAACATTTCTGGCTAAATGCCTGATAAAATGTTTGCAATACCAGGTTGTGTTAGTTACATAATTCTGGTAAATTATTTAACAAATTTGGTCTCATCATCTCATTGTATCAGGCTTTGTCGAGTTTTTTGTGCATTTTATCACAAATTTTGCCACCTTGAAACAAGCATTTCATTACAATGTAAAAGATAGACAAAGTTGAGTAAATTATCAGACAATGCATGCATAGAATGTTTGTAAGTATCTGCTTCACTATGAAGTTGAATCCCCTGATATTACATGAAAAGTCTTTGCAATTGGACAAAAAGACAAAAATAAGTTTAAAAGCTATAAATAAACAGTAATCTTCATGCTTAATATATTTTGAGTACTTAAGATGGATGTTGGGTGTTTAATGTTGATGTAGGTTATCTGGCATCCAAAATCAACCGATCTTTAATTGTATAGAACAACAGAAATAGCATAAATTAAGTAAATTTTGTGAAAATGTAGTTAATACTTGCATGTACAACTATTGCACATTCAGACTGCAATGTAAAAGTATTTTACTCGGTACTTAACTAAATGCTTCCAAACATTCTATCTATGCATTTTCTGATGATTCACTCACCATTAGCTACACTTTACATGGTTGCAAAAGTACTTGTTTCATAGTGGTGAAATTTCTAAAAAAACACATAAAAACCGCAATAGAACACCATAGAGTTCAAAAGTGAGGTAGATTCTACTACAATTATTCACCAGAATGATGAAACTGAGGACAAGTTGGCAAATAAACATATTATATACATTTTCTGAGAAATGTTTTCTGTTATAGGTTTATCACACTCTGTCAGTCTGGATGAGGTGGTATGTACTTGCTCTTGTGGCAATGACTGCATATTTTTACTTCTGAATAATGACTTTTATCTTAGATATTACCTAACAGGAAAAATGGGCAGTTCGGATGATATTTAGATGGCGATATCATGCTAACAATAGGGTGTGATAAATAAAATGTTAAAAACTCAAATATCTCAAAAAATTCCCAACAGATTTTTTCGTTTGTTACATCAAAATGTTCGCCTGATCTTCCTCTATATCACTGCGCTAATTGTTTTCTTGGTCAATTTTTTTAACCCCAAAGTTTGCTCAAGCTCGCTGTGTCGGACAACGCTATATAGGAAGTAGGCCTACATTTTTCATTGTAGTCTACATTGCGGTCAGTTCCAGAAAAATACCTGCAGATAATAGAGCCGAAGACGTTCAGCAAGAAACATTACAAAGAAAGGCAAGGATTGCATGCAGGTCCTTCTTTCTCTTTCTCTCCTCTTTCTCTCTTCTCTATTCAGATTACCTGTGTTCTGGACCTCCTGGGGGTAGCACAAGGAACTGCTGAAATAATTGTGCATCTCTTGCTGTGTGCACTCTTTGGGATTGGCCACTGCCTCCACATCAAGACCAAGCCATCAAAAATGAATCTAAAGAGAGGTGTTCTATATTACCTCACTCCTTTACACTCAAAGTATCGAGACAAAGACCGAATCCTGCAGTTCCGCAGCCTCCCGCAGTGCACAGTCCAGCGTCTCCGGTCCGCGACTCCGTTCAACATTTTACCCAGCGGTTTTCATGCAATTTCTTGAGTAATAAGATACATAAAACTTATGTGAAATGTATTTCCTCATCCGGTTTATCCAGTTAAGCCAGGAAATGATGTAATTTTACTTCCTTTTTCAGGATTTCCAGTTATTGATACATGGTTATGCATGCACGCTGTTTAATTATGAATTAACGATTGCATCATTCAACAGATTTTGATATTGATATGATGCAAAAAAAGGATTTTTTTTTAAACTCGTTGAATGAAAATATATATATTCATAAAAATTACTTCTGTCATCATCAGCCTCTCTTTGAAGTTAATGCAATTGCTATAAGATGGGTGACAGTGACCCATCTATTTCAGCATTGTCATACTTTTTCTTCACTCAATGATATGGTGCATGTAATGTTATGAAGCCACCACAGTGTAAATGCAACAGGGCTTGTATTTGGACCCCTGCTTCTAATCGAATACCTTGGGTAATGATAGCCAGGAGTGAGCTATAGGAGTCCAACAGAGTAATATGGGTTCCCTGAGTGGGAAGCACTGTTCAAGCACAGGGGCTCACAGTGGGAAGGGAGTGCGCCCAGGGGCAAGGATGCGCCCAGTTTGTTTTGCCATGAAGGTGTTATGTCAGGTGGGACAAGTTGCCCCTCCTGCCCCGGCACCTCCTGGGGCCACAATGACCAACATAGCTGAGCAGGGAACTTGGAGCATGTGGCATGCCCTAGTAGTCACATCTTTACCCTAGTTTAACACCCTGCCCTGTCAGTGCCCTGCCCTCCACACCCTTCACATTAGGGTGGCCCAAAAAACAAAATTTTTGATTTTCTATTCGCATACCCCCTCATTTTAGGAGAAATTGTGAAAAAAGCACCCTGTAAAAATTTCAAGAAAATCGGTTAAGTCTTAGGGGTCTCTCAAGGCCCCTCCATTCTTAGCAAAAAGGAAAATTTCAACCATTTTCGCAAATACGCGGTTCCTCATAACTTAGTCAATTTGTACAGTACTGCATTTCCAATACCATGGTTGGATAGGGCTAAAAAAGAGCTTCAATTTGCATACCAACATTATTGGTCTAAGATAATATCTCAACTCCCATGGTCTTTTCAGTTTACACTTTTCGTGAATGAAATTGTTGCTGAACGACCGATCCTGATAAAAGCCAGGCTTTTTTTTTTTTTTGCTTTAAATTGCCATGATTCTTATTTTCCCAGTTCAAGAATGACCAAATATTTAAAAAGAAAAGATATTTGACCATGGGAATGCCCGGTTTATGAGTGATGAAATTTTATGTTGAAGTTTGTCGCAAACACATAAAATAGCAGTCGGGAATCGTAGTATTTCAAATTCATATCTTCATCCAAATTTATTACAGGGCACCATGATGGGTACCACTTGAAAGACAATATTCTTATGTTTCACATGATATAGATTATGTTGTCCTATATTTAACTCTTATGAAGTTAAACTATGAAATGCAACAGCCCCTCTCCGATGTTTTCAGCACTTTTGACAAAATCTAACATTAAAACTTTACAGCTCATAAAGCGGGTTTCTCCATGGTAAAAAAAAAAGTTTTATGCTTTATCGGGTCATCCTGCCTTTTGGAGAATAAGAACATGTTAATTGACAGTGAAATTTAATGGAAATCTTTTCTTGAACAGGTTTAGTCATTCAGTAAACACTTTCGCACATTAGCACTGTCAGCTGAAGAGTCCATGGGAGTCAAGATATCATCCTAGACCATTAATGTTGGTATGCAAATTGAAGCTAATTTTGATACCTTTCCAACCATTGCAATTAGAATGTTGTTCATTAAAAATTCACAAAGTTGTGGCTAACCGCGTATTGGCGAAAATGGTTGAAATGTTTCTTTTTGGTGAGAATTGAGGGGCCTTGAGAGACCACTTAGACTTGACTGATTTTCATGAAATTTTAACAAGGTGCTTTTTTCACCATTTCTCCTAAAATGAGGGGGTATGCGATGTGAATTTCAGAAAAAAAAATTTTCCTGTACATTTTTAGGCCACCCTACTTCACATGCCCTGGTGGGCAGATTTCTTCCAAATGTGATTGTAAATTTGAGCATCTCAAATCAAAGTTGACCAGAAATCATCGACATGTCTTTAATTGCATGTCTTGTCAGCAACATCAGTCTTCTTTGTTCATTACAAGCCGAAATCAAGTTTTGTTATATACTAGAAAATGCCCATTATAGTAAAAGAAGTTTACAATGAATTATCGTGAAGTGATGCTGTCGTCTTAAACAATGTAAAAGTAAGGGAATATTTTATGGACATTTGGTACTGGTATTTAGAGTGACATGTATGTACGTGTTTAAACCTGAATAGGCTATCAAATTGAAAGTGGTTTTAAATTGTTGAAATGTTCCTGTAGATGGGAAGCAGAATCTGATGTTGGCTGGAGGCCTAAGATGTTATGAAGAAGCAGGTACAGCCTAATTAGTTGCGGGAGCAATTCGTCATGGTAGGTGGCGTTTGGTTTGGCAGTGTGTCAAGCTTAAAACAAACAAAGACACATGCATGCTGCCCTCTGTGGAGTGAAATATGAGAAATATGGAGTTTCATGCACTCCTGGTGGCAGATGAGTGGTGGAGTATGAAAACGTAAATGAGAGAGGAGTTAGACCATTGTGGGCTCCCATCTGAAGTATGACAGGAACAAAGAAGGATAGGTGGATAGTTTGAGTGAGTAACATGTCTGTGGGAGGCGTTAATAGCTGGCAACTGCGGTGGTCATGTGACCTGAGATTTAACTCAAATATTAGTGGGGATTGGAATTGTGATCAAATTGAGGGTCACTCGCGACAGGTCTTTACTTCCTGATGTTCCTGAGTGTTTTCACATTAAATGTTATGACCCAAGGCCAAGGGGCACACTACATTGTTTTAAACACAACGTTGCTAATTGGTGGAGGGCTCGTCTGTTGGTCACGTAGAAATGTATGGTAGAAATTATGTTGCCACAAAGTGAATACAACATTGTGGTTTTTTCAAGATATTGTGAAAATGTGCCACAATATTGTATGCTAACGTCATATCTTTGATGTTGCTTCACAACGTAATGACAACATCATTTCTTCCATACAATTCTATGTAATTTTCATGAGCATTACGATGATGTTGCAACTAGATGTGCCCTTTGGAGATAGGAGCTAAGACCTGGTGAGAGGGGCAGGGATCATATAGTAATGAGCAGACAAAGAAGAAGTGCATCCACCAAGCAATGGTCTGGTATTCTGGTAGTCCAGGTTGTCCGGAGAAGTCAAGGCTTCCCTGGTTGTCCGAGTTGTCGAACCTGATATATCAAGAGACGAATGCAGTCATTGCACCTTATAATCCAGGCTCGGATGAGTTATGCCCAGTTTGTCAACTTTTCGACACAAAGATTCCATGGAAATCGGTGTCTTAAGGAATAATCTGACAGATTTAAAGAAATATTCCAATGGCAATGTTTTAGGTAGAATAAAAGAGAAAAACAAAACAAACAGAAAAACACTCACCTCTTGATTTAATTTTTACCTTTTTATCAGCAACACGACATCACGATTTAAGTAATTTTTGTAGTGTAAAATTTAGAAAAGAAATTAAAGAGTATATAATACTATATATATATATGTCATCACAATAAGTAAGTGCCTGGTTGCAAATACAGAAAATAAGGCAAATACAGTGGTCAAAAGGGTGTATAGACATACTTCTGGAACAGGAAAAATAACAAAGTTGCCCCCCTAACCAGTAACCCCACAGGTGCACAGTCAGGGGGTGAGAGGCTATACCCTTAGGGGGCATCCCACATATATATACATGTACCAATAGCTCCCAGCATTTTATAATGTATACTGGAACATATTAAATTTCTACACCAATAAATATGGATATAAACAATAAAGGGATTTGCATGTAATGTTACTATAACCATTTTGTACATGGGAATATAATATGATGTGATTTTGGCTAAGGGGATTGGGTTGCATTTTGAATGTGCTAGAGAATGCAGTACATGTACAGTGTACTGTATTTTTGTTATTTTGGGTGGCAAATGACCATACAAATTTTGAAGCTGACCAATTCAAATGATATTTAAATTTTGATTTCATATTTGTAAGCAGAAATGCTGTACACTGTACACATTTTATTTTCATTTACTTTTAAGGTTCATTTTTCATGGTCATGACTATAATCAATTACATAATTTTCTAATTCACACTCTTTAACATTCTTTAAACTTAATTCATTTTGCACACAAAAGTCTCTTCTACTTTTTCATTCAGCAAACATGCTTTTAAACATAAACTGTAAAGATTTTTTCATTTTCTTTTTTACTTTGAAACATATATTACTCATTTGAACTGTCTGTGGTGTAGATAGCAGCAAATTGCAGTATCAGGCCTCCTCGAGACCTGGGAATTGCATTGCTATTGTGACACCAGTACAAGTGTGTAGGGGCCCGGGTGTCAATGATAGGCCTTTGGTGTGAGACAGGTTACATTTCTGGGGCAAGGGAAACTTTTAGACGTTCTAAATGCCCAAATGATGGGAAATGAACTACCAATTGCCAGGGAAAAGGTGTTGGATAGGTGTGGGTGATTAGAGACTGGAGTGGTAGCCAATTTCAGCAGAATCTACAATTATGGTGTTAGGTTTCTGAGGTTGCAAGTCAAATCGTTGTTTCGTGGCCCCTCGGTGCCCTTCGGCAAAGGTCGTGGCCCTTCGGCTGTCTCCGTCACCCTTCGTTCCGCTCCATGAGCACAGGGCTGCAACTGAGTCCTTGGCCCTGTGAGAGTCAAAAGGTCCATGGGTTCCACGATTTTTGTTGGGAGGGGTTAATCTGGGTTGTTCTGAGGATATCTTCATGTCATGTAAAAGGGTGAATAATCTATACAGTACTTCATAATCTCCCCTAATCCATGGTAAAATTTTAGGGATTAGAAGAGTGAAGGAAAAAGAGTAGGCTGTGTCAAGATAATAAAAGCATAAACATAATTTTGATTGATTGCTAATTTTCAGCAGACTTATCAATCTGCCCCCGTGGTAAGTTTGTTATCTTCATATATAGCCAAGCCATGAATTCACTTTCTTGACATTCTCTGAGTTTCTCTCCCCAAGTGTTGACAATCTCAGCCTGGTATGCCACCAATCTAGTCCAGTCTGTGCAACTATTTTCACTGTATGTAGCCACATATAGCCCATAGGCCTATACCCAACCCCACACATTGACACAACCCCACCCTCATTGCACACACAGCTTTCTGGCTGCTCTTGGTTGAAAACTCAAATTTCAATTCTCCTGCATATTACATTTCTTGCACAGCCAGCTGACTGGGGTACTATAACAAATACTTGTTTCCCAATGAGCATTGTATTTCACCCTGGCCTGTTGTGTTGAATTCCGAATGTCCACACCAAGATACATCAGCTGCAGGTGTGCCCTCACAACACCAAATGTAAAAGCATCTAAACTGCAAATGTTTCTACTGTAATTCTGTATTTCCTTTGTGCTTTAACTAACTCTGCTTTTTATTGAAGTTTTTATACATTTCAAAATGCTTTTTATTATACAATTCTTATTCTAGCATGCATGATTTTTTTCCTTCATTTTTTCATGAAATTACAGGACTCCAACATTAACTTACTTTTTTACTCCATGAAACTTTCATTGTAAGGCCAATTTTGTGCTCCCAATTTTTTGTCAGTTGCTTTTATATTGACATCTGTGAGATTATAACCTTTTTAAATGGTATCCTCTTTTTGCCTTATCTCATTATCTATCTATCTATCTATCTATCTATCTATCTATCTATCTATCTATCTATCTATCTATCTATCTATCTATCTATCTATCTATCTATCTATCTATTTACTTATCTATCTACCTATCTTTCTAATAGTATCTATCTGTGCCTTCCAATATCTATCTATAAACCAATATATCCAATAATGCCACATATTTTAAGTATACCTTTATTGAATAGTATTTCCCTTGGAGTAGTGCACCAATCAGCATATGCCTAATAAGTGGGATGCCTCCATCACAATCCATCAGGTGCCCACTTTGAAGAAGCTGTTGATTTAATTTAGGTGAGTAATTAGCTGATGCTAGATGAATGAATCTGTGTGATGGGAGTGGGATGCTACAATTCCATACCTTCTAATGGCATTCCTTTAGTGTACCTTCATACAGTCTTTATGGAGAGTCTATATAAATTGCTCTGTGCTACATTATTATGATAATCACCAATTAATAATATGCTGGATAAATGCAATAAATGGCCATTTGCATATAAGTGGTGTGTGCAGGTGATTTTGGGGGCAAAATGACCTTTAATCATAGTCACCATGCTTGGGCCTTGAGGTCAGGACTTGGAAGGGCCTTTAATCGCTGCTAAATGCTGGTAAATGCTAGTTAAACCAGACCTAGTAAAACCTCTTACTACCATCTCACAGTCAGGGTCCATAGATCCTGCTGTGAGGCCCTGTTTTGCTCTGTCAGGGGTCCTGAATTTCACCCCAAAGATTTTAACCCTATCCCCCAGAACACTGGTAGCACTGCAGCATATAGGGGTGAGGGCAGGTAGATACACCCTCAGAAAAATTACAAACTCAGGTAGATCTAAAGACCTATATGAAATGATTCCAACTGATGCTATCTTGACTTGCTTTGAACGTTTGTTATCCTCAACTCATCTGATCAAATCTTATCTTATCTTATCTTATCTTATCTTATCTTATCTCTTCAATCATATCTTATCACCTCTTAATGTCTCTTATCTTCTTATTATCATTATCATCTCATCTCGTCTTTACCCAAAAGCTTCAAATGTGACGATTTTTGGAAATCTACTGCCCATGCTAGTAGTATTTCATTGTCTTTAAACAAGTATTTCACTGATTTTTTTTTGGTAGAATTTCTTGATAATGTTATAAAAACATCTTTCATTATCCAAATACCAAACATTTTGTCTCCTGGTGTATTGAATGTAGTCCTAAACACTATAGAAGTACACACCCAACATAAATGCCTGTGAAGCCATGCCTCCTTTATTCTTGTGTCCCTAGTTCCTCCCTCTCTCACCAGGGGTCGTGAGGGTAGCAAAAGAAGTTCCCATATAAGGTCATTAGCTTTCCACTGCTCTGAGATTAGTCCCAGAAATTATAGTAATATGTTTTGGCCATTGTTCCAAAGTGCAATACAGTGCCCGGGGCTGCTTTAAATTCTTGGCATTATACTTTAATACCAGGGGAGTTATGGTATGGGATTAATAAATTTAAAGGGTGATTTGAATGCACATTTCAATGAAATCAAATATTTTATGGTCGCAAAACACAAATATGTTGTGCTTGTATTGTGGGTATTCTCCTGTCAAAAGATTGAAATTGTTTGTGATGGATTTATATTAAGAGGTAAGGATAAAACCTCTTGCTAGTTGCTATACAATTCAAAAGGTAAGGTTGCTGGATCCTAAATAAATAGATATATATATATATATAGATAGATAGATAGATAGATAGATAGATAGATAGATAGCTAGATAGATAGATAGATAGATAGATGAAAGTCTCAAAAACACACAAAGACAGAAATAAACAAACATACAAGCAATGAAAATAGAACAGTAAATATGAAGTATCTTTTTAATTGATGATTCTACCAACACCATCAAAGTGACAAATCTGTGACAATGGGCTAGATGTAACCACAACATTTTTAAACATTTTGTAGAAGGCTGACAAAAAAAACCACAAGAACACCTGGACTTCAGTGTGCCTTCTGACTTCTGTTAATGAACTTCTGAACAATTGTGTTAGAGCTAAGTTTAGTTATTTCTTTTGGGGGCAAAAATTACCCAAAACCACTGGGTAATTTATATATGTATAGGACACACTGTAGTATTTAAAAAGTCAACTTTAACTAGTGGAAATGGGTTTTGGAGAAGGTTTGATTGCTTGAGAAAATTGCAGTTTATTTTGTGGAGTTATCTGGCCTTTTCAAGTGTACACACGTGGTCAATCCTAATATAGGGGGAGCCTGAGGCACAACACCTGCAAACTACACATAAAATGTGACGTCACTCAATCTGTCAAACTGTCATACGTCATCAGGGCAGATCGTTTGTCACTAAATTGTCACAGAAGTCACTTTAGCTCAGCTTTAAGAAAGGGTAATTAGTTTGCATAATAGAAAGGTGTTGCAAAAGAAATGTACACCTTCAACATTTGTTAAAGGATGGTAGTCATGCAATTCCATTGTCAGGGGTTATTTCATAGATCTTCTATAGAAAATGGATGAAACACAAAAAAATTTAAAAAATAAAAATCTGCAAGAAGTTTGTCTTTTAAAAACTTTCCCATATACATAGTTTATTGGCCAAATCAGGTAATTTCAGAAATTTTCAGACAAGTTTTTAAAAGTATGTATCTATAGGCCTAGATATTTGCTGAGCTGAGTAGGCATATGGCCCTATTATGGTCATACCCTTTTGTGATTCATGTTTATCAACTCCTTTCTATGCAGGAATTAATGGCTATGTACATCAGATTTTTGATAGACACATTTTTATGAGGTCATGTGACCATATAAGTACCTGGAGAAGTTTTGTTTTTAATGTTCACTTCAGAAGGCCCATAGAATCCCCACATAATTTCTGTAAGATGCTGCATATTTACAACTAGATTTACCCATGATTTGGGGCAGGACTATAATGGGGAATAATTAACCCCCCCCCCCCCTCTACCTGCATGGGCATGTGGCCCCGTGTTGCATGCTGACCATTTGAAATAGCATTTGAGTAATAATTGTAATATAAGTAAAGATTGGTGGTAGAGGAATTGAAGTTACAAATGCACTGCCATATGTATTGGTGTAAGGTACAGTCAAGTGTACTTACACCTGAGCTTGTAATTGAGGGCATGGCTCGTAAGGAAAGGAAAACATCGCTTGAAAGGAAATGTGGATTGATGGAAATGTATAGAATTAGGCAAATAGGTAAAAGTGCATTGAGACATTGACAGATGGAATGGGCTTGAGAAAGGTGAGAGTGAAGTGTGTGGATGTTTTTTGCGGGAAGGCAGACGGTGGCACAAGTCCTAAACGTGAGCAATAGTGGAACTACGATGGAGATGCATGCGCCCCTGGTGGGAAAAACCAGTAGAGGCAGAAAACGTAAATAAGGAAGTTGTTTCACTGTTATTTGCTGTTATCAGAAGGACAGGATAGATCAATAAGGATATGTGGACAGTTTAGGCGAGTGGCATTGCTCGGGGAGGAGTTTTTAGCTGTTGCAGGTGTGAGCATGTCACCCATGATTTTTGCATCTTATACCCAGCAGGGATATATATATCTGATTGAAAGAGTCAGTATTGTTGTTCGATTGCTTTAATAGTCAGATACTTTCAAGCATATTGGAGAAAAGTCAATCCAGTTACATGTACTTAAAATTGAAACAAAGGTATCCAGCTAATTTTCAACCGTTGTTGACTTATCCCATCTCTGAAGTGAGAACCAAGCAAACGAGTGAAACAACAGAGACCATAAACTGCTTACTTGACACATGTCATGTTTAGAACTGAAGAGTGGACATAACTAATTAGACAGAGGTTGGATTTATTATTAGTATGCATTGGCCACATGTGGCTCATTGTAGTACACCTCCCATTTAATAACAAAGGAGAAAATGTGTGTAGTCAAGGAACTGGAATCATATGTTAGACCAGTGGTCATTTTAAGAACAACATATCCAAGAGTGGACACCAGGGGAGCAAAAACAATGCAGGGTACTTGCCCATGTTAGAACAACAAACCTCCATTTCAAACAACAAACAGCAGTGGCGCCACTAGACAGCGCCCCCTGGCGTATTTGTTATCTACCAGGCACCTGGTGGTAATCAAGTTATTAGATGAATATGAATTTGGAGTTTCTCACGTTTTGACCAAGATGCTTGCAAAGAATAATGGGGGAAGTAAACCCAAGAAAAATATAAAAGAAAGATGGGAGAAATAGAAAAGAATGAAGGAAAGATTGCAATGAAAGATGATCTGAAGACAGATCGAAGTTTGGTGAAATCAAGGATGTAGGAAAGGAGCAAATGAAGGAATGGATGGTTTTGATAAAATGTTCTAATCTAGATTGTGAAGAAAGAATAAATGGAAGAAGGACAATGGGGAGGACCAATACAGATAGATAGATAGATCCAGAAAATTTGGGTTGGGGGTCTATCAGCTTATTGCATTGCGGAATGCATAACCCTCGACATAGCACGACTCCACGGAAGAAGGAATGAAGGAATTAAGGGAAGAAGGAATAAAGGAATTAAGGGAAAAAAGAATCAACTGGGGGACAAAGAAGAGGCAGCTTGGAATAAAGAGAAGAAGCATGGAAGGATATATAGGCTTGAGGAATTCTTAAGAAAGAACAGAACGTAGTGAAATTTAATTCGTGGGAGGAAAGGGGGACTGACATTTAATTGCTAATTTTACATGTAAATAATTGTGGGTGATCAAATTGTAGCACTTCCTTGATATAAAAAACTTTGAATATTTTCAGTAGCCTATTAAAACTCAAGTACTTTTAAATCCAGAGTGCAACAGGGAATTAAAATTCATAAGTGACACTAGTTTTTGTGGACTTTGTGTGTAGTTTTTGTGCATTTTCTTATAGAGTAAATTTCTAAATGCTGGGATACATAATGGGGTGATTCAGTTGTGACTTTCTCTTATAACTAACAGACTGTGGGGGTAAACTCGAAGTATATTCACTGGAATGGTGAGGGGGCAAGTTGAAGCTCTGTCCTCCACACCTGTATGGTGTTGGGTTACCAAATTGTCTTTCAACCTTTTCCTCTCTTGTCACAAGAAAGGACTTGTGGGCTTCAAAAAAGAACATCTTTTCCTCCTACTCTGTCACGGTTGCCTAGGCAATTAATTAGACAACTGCTTGTCTCACAGGTGTGCAGGGCCAGCCAGGTAGGTAGCCCTACCAGTGGGGTTAAGGTTGCAGAAGTGCAGTTGTGCCTCTTGACTTCTGAGGGTGGGAGGTGGTTGTCTTGAAGGTGGGAGGGCTGTTGGTTGAGGAAACTGTTCTTGGTTGAGCTGGGTGTTTGGTCTTCTCAAAATAGATAGATAGATAGATAGATAGATAGATAGATAGATAGATAGATAGATAGATAGATAGATAGATAGATAGGTAGGTAGATAGGTAGGTAGATAGGTAGGTAGATAGGTAGGTAGATAGGTAGATAGGTAGATAGGTAGATAGGTAGATAGGTAGATAGGTAGACAGGCAGATATGGTTTGGCAGGTAGGCTGGTTGATTGGTTAATTGATTGGTTTATAACTAGATTGATAGATCCACTCATAGACACAATTAACGGCAGACCATCTTGACCCCTGATGATAGTTATATTGACGATGGAAGTTATGGAACCTAGTGGAAATTCTTATTTTTGTTTTCCCTCAAAAACCATACATGCTGCATTAGACCCACATGTGGCCCAATACTGTGTAAATCTATAGCTTGTACAAATGTGTGGGTCTATTAGAGCTTTAGTGCCCATATGGAACCATTGAGTCTAACTGGTGATCCACCTGTTTTGTCTTTTACACTCTTAACTTGAACAGAAAACTTAGATTTTCCCCCAAAATCAAGAACCTTCAGACGTTGTTGTTATATATTTTCTACTTTTTGAAACATTTTTGAAGCTGAGTTTTATGTATGGGAGTTATACATTCGATCTATTGAAATCTGACATTGAAAAGTTAAGATTTCAGTACAGTTTGCAAATGATATATAATTGAAACAAAGGAATGGCTGAAGTTACTTAGTGTATCCACTTGTATCTGGTGTGAACAAATTTGTATCCTTCTTGATTTGAAGGATGTGTTATTTAATGGTGAAACACTGGATTGGGTTGAGTTTTCTTTCTAACCATGGTGACAGATTGGGCTTAGAAGAGAAGAGAAGAGAAGAGAAGAGAAGAGAAGAGAAGAGAAGACAAGACAAGACAAGACAAGACAAGACAAGACAAGACAAGACAAGAAGACAAGAAGACAAGAAGACAAGAAGACAAGAAGACAAGGAGAAAAGAAAACAAGATGAGGAGAGGAGGAACGAAGGGAAGAGAAGAGAAGAAGAAACGCAGAAGACAAAGTAAGAGGAATTCATTTCACTGGTTTCAACAACACTTATTTACACATGCATGCATGTCAAGCAAAACAACTTTCATCCCAATGCAGTGACTTGACCTTATACCTTATGAAAACATCATCAGTGCCACGTGCTGTAATCCCATGGCTAATTGGCTGTTAGAAGGTAATAATTGGATGAGTACATAATTGAAATGTTAACCTTAATTAGCAAACTTGTTTGCAATATCTGTGAAAGTTAAGATGATATAGAATTAGGGAGAGATCCTAGCTGTTTCATCTTTGTATTTTGATAAACTTGAGTTTCAGAGGTTAAATTTCTTGAACTTAACAATCCTGCTTGTCAGAAAGAGGCAGCTGCAGAGATCCCTATCTTTTTGGATCTGGTTTCTTGAAAACTTTCTGTTGATAACTGATAAGTCCCTGTCCTTTTCAATTAAATGGACTACAGAAGTGAGCAGTTTGTATGAAAAGATACACACTGGAATCTAGGGATTCAACAGCCTTGAAACTGGAGACTTGTGAGACGTATACCAGATGGGTGTATGCAGATGTTTTGAACTTTCGTGTGAAATTACAGCATATGAAATTTTATATGAGGTTGAAAAGCCAAAAGATATAGATATTTAATTTTCCTTCTGGGGTCTTCGAAGTTGTCACAGATATTGGTGCAGAAGTTGTTATTGATATTGATGTAGAAGTTGTCACTGATATTGATGTTGAAGTTGTCACTGATATTGATGTAGAAGTTGTCACTGATATTGATGTAGAAGTTGTCACAGATATTGGTGCAGAAGTTGTTATTGATATTGATGTAGAAGTTGTGGCAGAAGATTTTTCAGAACTTGTTGCAGAAGTTGTCACACAGAACTTCTGTGAACAGAAGTGCTTACAAAAGTTGTCATAGAAGTTGTCACATAAGTTGTTGCATATGCCACAGAAGTTGCCCCAGAAGTTGATTTGGAATTTGTCACAGAAGTTGTGTCAGAAGTTGTCACAGAAATTTTCGCTGAATTTGTTGCCGGAGTTGTCACAAGTTGCCACAAAAGTGCTCACGGAAGTGCTCACAAAAGTTGTAACAGAAGTTATTGCATATGCTACAGAAGTTGTTGAAGAAGTTGTCACAAAGTTAATGTAAAGTTGTCACAGAAGTTCTTGCAAAAGTTGCCACAGAAGTTGTAACAGTAGTTTATTCACAGTGAGTTTTTGCAGACATTGGTCGCAGATGTTCTAACAGAAGTTGTCACGTAAATTGTTGCAGAAATTGTCACAGTTGCTGATGTTGTTGCAGAAGTTATCACAGAAGTTGTCACAGAATTTGCCGCAGAAGTTTTAGCAGAATTTGTCACAGAAGTTCTCACAGAAGTTCTTGCAGAAGTTCTTGCAAAAGTTTCACATAAGTTGTTGCAGAAGTTACAATTGTCACAAAAGTTTTCACAAAATTGTTGCAGAAGTTACCACAGAAGTTTTCAAAGAATTTTTTCAGAAGTTTCTGTAGAAGCTGTTGCAGAAGTTGTTGAAGTGGCTATCAAAGAAGGTGTCATAGAAGTTGTCACATAAGTTGTTGCATATGCCCCAGAAGTTGCCCCAGAAGTTGATTTGGAATTTGTCACAGAAGTTGTCACGGAAATTTTCGCTGAATTTGTTCCTGGAGTTATCACAAGTTGTCACAAAAGTTCTCATGGAAGTGCTCACAAAAGTTGTCAAAGAAGTTGTCACAAAGTTAATGTAAAGTTGTCACAGAAGTTCTTGCAAAAGTTGCCACAGAAGTTGTAACAGTAGTTTATTCACAGTGAGTTTTTGCAGACATTGATCACAGATGTTCTAACAGAAGTCATGTAAATTGTTGCAGAAATGGTCACAGTTGCTGAAGTTGTTGCAGAAGTTATTGCAGAAGTTGTCACAGAAGTTGTCACAGAATGTGCTGTAGAAGTTGTAGCAGAAATTCTTATAGAAGCTGTCACAAAAGTTGTCACAAAAATTGTCTCAGAAGTTGTTCCAGAAGTTGCCACAGAAGTTTTAACAGAAGTTTTCAAAGAATTTGTCACAGAAGTTTATGTTGGAAGTTGTTGCAGAAGTTGCCACTGAAGCTTCGAAGTTTTCACAGAAGTTTTCAAAGGATTTGTCATAGAAGTTTCTGTAGAGGTTGTTACTGTAACAGTAGTTGTTGCAAAAGTTGTCATATAAGTTGTTGCAGAAGTTATCAAAGTCGACAAGGTTGACAATTTCTTAGAAAATGCAGATATTCCATATTTATCATCATGAGTGCATATGTATCCACTTGTTGCTGATCATTCGAAGTATATGCTCTGCATCAAGATACATTAGTATAAAAGCACTGGCCATTGAGAAAATAGACTTGTCCTCACTGAGGATACACCTTTGATCAGATCAACCTGCCAACCCAATATCTGCTGGCCCATGCACAATAAATACAGGGGCAGCCAAATACACACACAGAATACTGAGTTCTTGCACACATCAAATACACCCCCACTTTGCCAGTCTCTGATACACAGCAAAATACACAGTGACTAGAAATACATAAACAATGTATTTGTAAACAAATCTGTGAGTAGGCCTACAGTGCCTTTCAAAAGTATTGGCACCCTTCATGAAAGGTGTCTGTCTTTGCATTGGTTTGATTCTGAATTTGGCAGCTGATCTATGTTAACATCAACCCAGTCGGATGTCTTCAACAATATTTTTTTTTTAAATGTTTTTAAAACAATAGATTGGAGGGCCCTTATAAAGTTCAGTGTCTGTGCTGCGTAAGGAGGCCAAATATGAAATATCTTTTGACCTGCCTTGTCTCATCAATCAAACCTTGTGTGTCAATATATTTTTTTTAAATACTCAGGGCTGCACAGTGCCCTGTCCATAACTATAGTGGGATATAAATATTAGTTGATCTCTTGTTAAAAATAAAAAGCACACTTGCCACTTCTGCCTTACCACTGCCTTGAACAAAACATACTCCTTCCAAGCTACTTGAAGTTACTCCTCAACCAAGCTCCATCAAACCTATACACTGTCACTGAACACAGTGAAGAGTGTCATAAAATATGGGTAATGCACGTTCCCAGCCCTTCAGCTCATTGTAGATGCATCATTATGCACTGGAGGGCCAGAGTAGATTTATGGCTTGGAGTATCCCAGTGTATTGGAGTCGAATTGAGTTGAATGATGATTTAGAATGACACAGCTGATTACATCCATAGTATCTCAAATTGGCCTGTTTTCCAGATTTTAGACACTAAACAAAGTCATCCCTACTATTTCAGGGTTCTGAGTTAGATAAGTATAGGAAAAATGCAGATAGACAGGAAGAAGAAGAGGGAGCAGATGAAGAAGAAAAATAGAAAGTCAAGGAGAATAGTAGATGTACAGGAAGAAGATAAATGAGAAACCAAAGAAGAATATGAAGCAGAAGAAGTGTCAGGATAGAAAGAAGAAGAATGAGAAGGAGAAGAAGAAGAAGAAGAGGAGGAAGAAGGAGAAGAACGAGAAGAACGAGGAAGCTTATTTGGATAGAAAGAAGAACAAGAAGGAGAAAGAGAAGAATAAAAAAATGGTGAGAAATAAAATAAGAAAGTTGGCGAAATGTAAACAAACCAAAGCTATTATTCATAAATGGATGAATATAAAGATAGATAGTTCCATATTTTCTAACTTTCCATAGATCTCAGCTCCAAAGGGATTAATTTTCGAACTGCGTCTTACTTCTCGAACTCTCTAGTTACCCCTGTTCTTCCACAAACTTTCTAGCTGCTTTCAAGGCGAAAGCATACTGGAAACTGGAGGTACCTGACCAGAACCTATGCTGAATTCACTATAGCAGTGCCTTGAATTGCTTTAAAGGCTCATTAGCCTTTAGAATGCCCTTCTAAACTGGCCATTGTAGTTCTGCCAAGGGTGAAACGAGCCCTGTGATTTATATACAGTCCAGCAATACCCACTCCTTGGGCTAACTACCTGCTTCAATCGTTCAGTGCAATTCACTGATTTCTCATCTATCTTTATAGATAGATCTATTCTATAGAGCATGGTTTAACCATTTGGATTGATATGTGAAGTGAATTGTACATTTCGAAGTTTTTATTTATTTTGTTGAGACATCCTGAGATGCTGTACATTGCAATGCATAGTGAGTTTCTGGTATAAATTTACACTTCGCGTTTCTTTGCGGATGGTAGTGTTTTTGTTGATATGTGCATGCACTCTTCATTTTGTTAATTATCTTGCCCTCTCCCATTCTTCCAAGGAAGGGAAAGAGGAAAGAAGGAAGAAAGGAAGAAGGAAGGAGGGAGGAAGGAAGGAAGGCAGGAAAGAAGGGAGGGAAAGAAAGAAGGGAGGCAGGAAGGAAGGAGGGGAGAAGAAAAGGATGGAAGGAGATAGGATAAAAGAGGGAAAGGAAGAAAAAGGGGAGTAGGAGTGAAGATTGCGAGAAGGACTAGAAGAAGAACAAGAAGAAAAGAGAATATGAAAAATAGGGAGAAGAAGAAGGAAAAAATGTTCGAGAAGAGAAGATAATCCGAAGAAAAAAAGAAAAAAAGAAGAAGTTCTGAAATTGGAATAAACAGGGATTTGTTTTGCTGAGTCCATAAATAAACTTACGAAGTGTATGCAAAAATTGTCCATGAATATTCAATGAACTATATTGAAAGAAGAGGAAAGTTGACCATCGAAACTTGACCCCTGCCCTACCCATGTGCCAACCACACGCCAGAAAGACACCAAAGATGCAGTGTGATAACATTAGTCAGATAACGACCACTGAGCACTGCTCTTTAATTTCTTAAAGGGGAAATAGTCCGAAATACCTATCTGCCTTTTTGTGCTTTCTTTCCCAACAATTAATTAAGACATCTTCATTTCAATAGAGCAGCTGATAAAATCTCTGATAAGATCTTGATAAGATCTTTACTGCTCGATTTTGACAAAAGCAGTCATCTGAGCGATAATAGGGGAGATCTCGCGGCTGATAACAAGTCTCGTATGTCCCGAGAGTTGCCCTGGGCTAAAAAAGAAGCCTCCTTGACAATACATTTGCAACTGCTATCTGTCTTAGGTTAAAGGAAGCCTCCATTCCTTAAATAGATAGGCCAACAAATGAATTATTTTCAACTTTGAATGGAAAATTAGAACTTTCACAATGAAATGAAATGGTGTCAACTATTCCCTAAAGATTTTGCCAATTCAAAATATAAACTTTAATATGGTCAATTTACAATTTAATATACAATTAAAAATTATATACATTTGATAAAATATGTTAAATCCCTTTGGCCTATAAATATTTTCAAATTTACTTTTAAAATATATAGCTAACAGAGGATTTAATTCAATTTTAAAGTACAGCAAATAAAAGCAGCTACTGTTACAAAGATACCCAGCTTACTTTCAGCTTTAAAAATATGTGTGGGTGTAATTGTATACTGTTGATCTTTTTGCCGATTTTGAGAAGCAGACCTATTGGCCTTGTTGATACCTGGTGAAAGCTGAAAGTGAGTCAATGTTTTGAGTCCTGTTTGATCAAAACATTGGCTTGAAGAAAGCAAATGTTTCAGAAAAAGTCAATTCATATAAAATCGAATTGCTGTCTGCTATATAAAACCACTAGGAACTGTGTATCAGTCAATGTGGACCATGTCTATACAAAGTGTAACCTTGAAACAACTTTGATATTTGACTAACATCCAAAGTTTCAATTTGAGTTGACAAAAAATTCTGTGTTGACATGGCCATAGGAGAATTTGTCTTACCTTCTTTCATAAATTAGTATCCTACGATTTGTCCTGTTAGCCATTCCAAATAATAGATATCCCATGCAATATAGACATAGGCCACAAACAATTCCATGTGGATAAATGGATGCTCAAAAGTTCCAATTATAAATTCTTTGGCAAATACTCCTTGCCTCTGTCACATATTCTTATGTCCTGACAGTGTTTTGAGGGGCCCTTTTACAAAATAGCAAGCTGGATTATCTTGTTCAGCATTATTTGGCATTTACTGTTTGTTGTAATCACCTGTTTCAAACCTCAGTTAAGTGTCCAGAGTGCATCAATGTAACTGTGAATTCCATATACATGTATGGTTGTGGGACCATGTTATTTAATAGGAACTTAGATTTGGAATAACTGCACTCAGCCATCTATTTCGAAAAGAAAAAAAATCAATAAATGTTGACAAATCTGAAGATCCTGGTTTCACCCTTTATTCTATTATGACACCCTTGCATGCATGCTTGTCAGATACATGTGTCCAATTAAAATGGACTTGTTGAAAATAAATAGCCCTGCCTCTGCAACACATGCTTTTTGTGGTCAACTAATTATCGGCATCTGTTGTGGGAGGCAACAAAATCCAAGATGGCCGCCAATTGACATGTCATTGCCATGTGTCATGCCATTAACTTGTTGCATGTCAATGGCAGTCAGTGGCAGTGAGAGAAAAGTCAATGGCAGTCAGTGTTTACAAGTTGTCAGTGGCTGGTTGTGGCTATTTTAGAGTCAGTTCAACTCAGTTGAGGTCCAGTTGGCAGGGTACATTATACTCAACCATGCCCTTATCCAGTATAGCTATCTCAGTATCTCATATTTTAAAAGCAGTTTCCCCTCTCTTTTAATGTAGGGCTGCATTAAATGTAATATTGATCAGAAAGTTAAAATTTTGCATCAGGGCATCACACAAAAAACAACAATTTGGAGAAGGTCAAAATTACACAATTTGGCCTGTAGGCTACAAGGCAAAACATTATTTCCAATAAACTGAAGAAACCCAAGTCATTCAACCAATTATTAAGAAAAGGGAAATCTCTGCACTGCTATCAGTTTAATTGGCAATTTTCAAAAAGCCTCACAGCTCTTATATCTTCGTATTAATTCGAAGCTTCGAACTTGACACCAGCCACAAAAAGAGCAACCCCCAAACCCCCTGCCTCTACGCCAGATGTCAACATCAATTACGTAATGCTAACGACCTCTGACGTCACATGACGAACAGACAGTTAGGGGTCGAATTCGAAGCCAATCAAGTTATTCAAGTATCAATGGGAGGCAAAAAAGCCAACGCACTTTGGGGTCAAAGGTCATAATTGATCAATAATTGGGCTGGTGATGAGAGAGAGATGGGGGGGAGGTTAGAAGGCTCCATATAGAACACCCAAGATGAAACAAAGCATAGGCCTAATCCTTATATTTTAAATTTCTAAATGGTGATCAATTCAATATTTATCTTGTCTTGAGTACCGGTTCATGGGTACCGTAACGGTTCAACTGCAGGTTCTTTGCGTGGTTCGAAAACAATTGAGAACCACTAATGCTTCTGCTAGATCATTTCGGTTAAAGTTGGCATAAGTCGTACATGAAGTGTTTTAAAATCAGCGAACAGCAATGTCATTGCCGCCATTTTGAAAATTCCCGCCTTCCATTGATGTAAAATTTTTGTTTTCGGAGCCAGTTTTAAAATGTTGATACACAGAATCTAAGCTTTCTTTGCTGGGAATCAAACGTGGGGTCTTCCATTCAGTGCTTTCACAACTTATTATCAAGAAAAGAAGTTTCATCTCCTCCTGCCTAATTCTAGTAATCACTCTAATGGTCTTTTCTGTATCTGCAAATCGAAACTGGTTGTCCTCCTGCCATGCAATATTTTCCAATCAAACAGCAAGCTGCTCATCTGATGTCATCTGACAGAAGAATCATGTTTCTTGGCAGATGACAATTGATTATTTCCAGACCAATCTCCTGTTGTCAGTCACTTTTTGAGTTTTGATTATTGCAGAAAATCTGAAAAATCTGTAAACATGATAGTTTTTTTTCTTCTTCTCTTTCTCATTTTTCAATTTCTGATTCAAATTCTCCACTTATCTTTTGAATCAGTTGTTGGCATTCTGGCAGCTCTTAACCTAACACCATCTAAACTTGCTCGAATGCTCATTGTCAGTCAACAATTGACATGATTCAAATCAATCCAACATTGTCGAATGCTTGTTGTTGGTGTACAGCATTGTCGAATTCTTTCATTCGCCATTTTCTCCTATTAAAATGGCTATTTAAAGAAAGGTCACAGTTTGACCTTGACTTTGACCTTTCTAGTGACCCAGGTCACAGAGCAGTGACCTTGTCAAGAGGTCGTGTGCCCATAACTTTGCCATAGATGCTATAACACTTGAAGGCCTCAAAATGAGGTCAAGGTCACCTCTATAGACTGCTTGACCTGTGGGGTCAGCAAATCAGGCAAGGCGAGCCTAAGGTGACCAGCTTGGGTGGCGAAATGTCAGAAATTTCTCTAAATAATGGTTATAGTGAATATAATCTGGGATTAAAATTGCAGTTAAGTTCATGTTTTGATAAGTGTTGCCTTCCCATATCATTTGATAGACAAACACATTTATTTGGAGATTTATGCACTTTAAATTGAATCTTTTATCATTTTGTTTTAATTTTTAAATATATGAAGATTTAATAGTTATAATCATTCCTAATTGCACACAAGCCTTGGGATAAGGTGCAGTGACTATTCTATAATATATTCCTGTTTCCATGAAAAAAGAAGTGTTGACCAATAATCATTGCACAACAATGCTGAAATTTATAATTTTTAAACTATATATTTTTTAATTAATTTTTAAATATGAAGATTTGATAGTTTTAATAATTTGGTCCTAATTGCAAACAAGCCTTTGGGTGAGGTGCAGTGACTATTCTATAATATATTCCTGTTTCCATGAAAATAGAAGTGTTGACCAATAACACTGGTCTACAAATTTTTGGAGTCGGTCTGCTTCCGGGATAAAAGTGGCTAAATCTCATTTATATTGATAAGATGAACTGAAAATCAGTTAAAACTTGTTCTGGTTAGCTAATGCATTGAAGATATACCATGACCTTGAAATACATGAAAATCGCATCTATTTATTCAATAGATTTAGGCATTTTTGCTCTAAAATGATATTTATGTTATGAAAAATTTAAGTTGCAATTATTTATCTGTCAAGAACTGTTAAGAAATAATATCTTCAGACATCAGGTGATTGAAAATAATTTGAAAAAAAAGATAAAGCATCACTTAAACCCCTAAAGATCCCCTTATTTTGTATCTGAACGACCCTTTTTGGCCCGTCTAATATATTTAGCAACTGAGTCATCCCTGACAACATTCCAACAGTAGTCAGTTAGCATGGATGGATTCCAGTTTCCCTGATGCCTTTTCTTCATAATTTTTGGAATTTTTCAATCTGTTTATTACTTACTTCTCCACAGTTCAAAGGAAAGAAATCCAGAACGCAAAAGTTGTATCTTCAGCACTTGACATATTGAAGCCAAGAGCTCTGTCAGAATTCAGAAGGTGCTTATTATCAGTTTCCTTTTAATAATTATCTGCCTTGCAGTTTCCAAACAACTGGTACGACTGACTGAAAAGCTTTGCATGCCTTCTTTTCACTTCAACATGGTGTTGATTGCTCTGGGCCAACTGAATCCTGGTTATTATCATGATAATCAGCTGTGTCCAAAGTGTATGTGATTCTAAAGGGACAGGAATTCACCTCCATGTAGGTCAGGGCACATAGCTGATAGAATTAGTACTTGGATAATAATCCACTGTCCATTTCTTTGCTGTTACTATTCCATATTGCAACTGGAATCATACAAAAGTAGCAGCAACTGTAACAACTGTGATATGTTGGTTCTCGCCAAACCATTGAGATTTCAACATTGTTCAAAGGGCATAGGTTTACTTTTCTTGTTGAGCCTCTTCTGAAGGTTAGTTGCACCTGTCTTACAACAATAGTGGGAGCCCAAAATTGGGTCCTGAACTCCAGCTTTGCAACCAAAGTAATTAATTATGCCTGTAGTTAAATGTTGCACTTTCGTGAGGAAAACGTCATTTCACTACAAATGTAATAGAAGTTTTCTGGGCTGTTCATACAAATTCAAGGCATATTTTTTTTATCACTAAATAGAAAAAGTGATGCAGTTGAGTAGAGATATCTGACAAATGTGATCTTAGAAGCCATTTCATGCAGCTTGTGATGCAAAAGTAATTTGATGCTCCCGTTCATGGAATTAGTCTACATACATACATTTTGTGCAACTCCAAGAGTGAAATTCCAAAAAAAAAAAATTCTGTGTCAAAACTCAAAAACATATTAAAGATGCATGTATTGGAATGTGCAGACACGCTTTAGGATAGAAATGGTTGCTTGTGGATGCACTGTGCTTTCTGATATACTGACGTTTTTGCCTAATTTTGCATAAATTTCATAATTTGGCACTATACTGTATCTTGGAAACTAGAGCCAATCTGCACTTTTGACTTACCATTTCTTTATTAGTGACCTAATACAAGAAAAGTTTCACTACTTTCGTTCCGGAAGCATTTTGCTTGTAGACCAGTGTAATCATTGCACAACAATGCTGAAATTTATAATTTTTAAAACTGTTCTCCTTTACTTAATCTTAAATAAACAATTAAAAGAGCAAATATATATCCTCAAATCTGTGAGATATCACGAAAAGATAAATACATGATTACATCTAATAAATTGTCTGTTCAACATTTCAACAATTCCATTTAAGCACATCCAAAACAAATGACAATAAGTACTGGTACCAAGGCATTCATGTATGCCATCTAAAGTACTGAAATTCCAATTTGATTGTCATGTGATCTGTTTGTTTTTTGTTCATTGGCTGCCATACGTCATGTGACATGTCACATGGGTAGCACGTGACTAAAACTGCCATCTGGTGTCATGTTGTGAAAATGAAGAGGAATTATGGGATAGATTTACAGGGGTGTTTTTGCCTTCATTGTGATAGTTGTCATAAAGGGGAAACCCAAAACCAATTTCTCCTCAATTTGGGATTTGATTATAGCAGAAACGGACAGAAGCTGTAGTATTGGAATTAATTTGATATTGAAGGAATGCTTAGCTGGTTGGCCAGGGCAAAAAGGCACTCCCAGACTAATCTATTCGTCCATATATTTATGAAACAAATATTTGAATTTATTAATTTTAGGATAGGCTTATAGGCCTAATAAAATTTAGCTCAGGACTGTCAGATTTCTGTTGAAAATGCATCTATAGGCATGTGCATGTCTACCTTTTGTGCAGAAAGGAAACTTTGACCTCTAGAAACTGATTTTTAGAGGTTTATCAAAATTAGCAGGTTGTGTTTACTTCTAAAAATGCTTTTTGACAGTTAGAAGAAAGAAGAAAATGAAGAAAAGAGTGGAATCATTAAAGAATATGACGGAAGAAAGAAGGAATTAAATGTGCCTTGCTCAATATAATACCATTTGTACGTTAATAGGTCTTAAATGGCTTTTAATCATTAATTCAGAAATATGATACAGCAACTTATAGGTTGATTTGCTTAAGAAAGTCAGCAAAAATCAAGGACTCAAAGAAAAGCTAGAAAAACATTGCGTGTGAGCTGTGACATACTGACATTGTTGATTTTAACCTCAACTCCAATTTCAAGATTTACCTTCGCTAAGAGGTGAGAGTCATTCAGGGAGGGTTAGGTTGAGACCCTTAAAATTCCCTTTGAATAGAACTGCTCCATTGAATTGTCCTTAGGAATTGTTCCTATGGATAGCCCCCTTAATATTGTCCCACTATTGTCATTGGTGGGCAATCCTGAATTGAAGGGGTTCAGGCGTCTTTAAAAACCACGTAACATTTAATGGTAGGGATGGGCTGTGATTAGAGATGGAGGGGGGCAGAAGAAGAGGACTGAAGAAGGGGACTTAAGAAGAAGAAGAAGAAGAAGACCGAGAAAGAGAATAAATGAGGAGAATCAGTGAGGGAAACCAAAGAAGAAACCAAAGAGGGAACCAAGGACAAGTACATAAGAGGAGAACAGAGGAGGTGAATAGAGGAGGAAAACCACAGAGAGGAACCAAAGAGAACTAAGGAGAGACAAAAAGGAGGAACAAAAAGGAGAAACAAAGAGAGAAATGAAGAGGAGAAACCAATGAGGAGAACCAATGAGGAGAACCACCAAAGAGAACCAATGAGGAGAACCAATGAGGAGAACCAATGAGGAGAACCAATGAGGAGAACCAATGAGGAGAACCAATGAGGAGAACCAATGAGGAGAACTGATGAGGAGAACTGATGAGGAGAACCGATGAGGAGAACTGATGAGGAGGAAAACCAATGAGGAGAATCAATGAGGAGAGCCAATGAGGCGAACCAATGAGGAGAACCAATGAAGAGAACCAATAAGGAGAACCAACGAGGAGAACCAATGAGGAGAACCAATGAGGAGAACCAATGAGGAGAACCAATGAGGGGAACCAATGAGGAGAACCAATGAGGAGAACCAATGAGGAGAACTGATGAGGAGGAGAACCAATGAGGAGAACCAATGAGGAGAACCAATGAGGAGAACCAATGAGGAGAACCAATGAGGAGAACCAATGAGGAGAACCAATGAGGAGAACCAATGAGGGGAACCAATGAGGAGAACCAATGAGGAGAACCAATGAGGAGAACCAATGAGGAGAACCGATGTGGAGAACCAATGAGGAGGAGAACCAATGAGGAAGAGAACCAATGAGGAGGAGGAAAATATCTCCTGCCACTCCATCAGACTATTGGGCTTTTTAGTAACAATGTAATAAAGACCCATTCTTAATGTTAATATGATTTTGACATGGCTCTTCTCTGTACATTGCTATGAGTTGACCAGTGAAGAGTGAAAACTTTACAAGGGCAAAGGAAGTGTAGATATATACTCTCTATTAGTAATTCACAAATGCCAATGGGCATGGAACTTATTGAGCCCTCATTCAAGTTGAAGGTGGGCTGTATGACCTGACCAACTTCATAAGAGCAATGCTTCCCAGTTGGAGATGTGTCTCACAATAAATTGAGGAGTGCATTTGCTTGGTTTGGCCTGGAGTGAGAACCACTGAGTGCTGAACTGCTGCAAGTCTACTACTGGTAGTAAAGGTACACTGTAAAATAATTTCTGTAAAGTTTACAGATGTCAGGCTATTTGGCCTAATCTTTCTCCCCATTCAAACGTCAGCAACAGTAGATCTATACAGAACTTTACTTAAATCTCTCTGATAACCTAGCATAATTCATTACTGCTGGAATAGGCTGGTTAAGTTGTTAGGCCTATATACCAGTGAGGTAGTCGAGGCCAGGACACCTGAGACCGAGGCAAGGCCAAGGATTTGGCATCAGAGACTGAGGCAAGGCCAAGACCATCAAAATATGGCCCCAAGGCCGGCCCCGAGACCAAGCCCCCCACCACTGGCCCAAAGACACCTGAGTCCGAGGCGAGACCGAGGCAAGGCCAAGGATTTGGCATCCGAGACCGAGCCAAGGCCGAGGCTGTTAAAACATAGCTCCGAGGCCAGCCTTAAGGACGAGGTCGGCCTCGAGACCTCCAAAACTGCTATATACTTGTAACTGGCCAAGTTGGTGCATGCCTAGAGGCACTGCAGTTTTTGAGCTCGATCCCTGGTAAGGGTCAGGGAACAATTTATTTCAATCTTCATAAGCAACATTATAGCTGGATGATCTGGACTACGCAGGCAAAAATAATAAAACTTATTTAAAGTCGATGGAGATATATGATTCAGCTAATAAATAGGATAATGAAGACCATACAGATGGATTGATTGGTTGACGAAGAATAGAAAACCGATTGGGGTTACTGTAAATTATTATGAGATGCTTTCACAAACAATGACAATACTTTTTTTTTTGTCAAACGAAGTAGACCTACTACGATGAATTGTCTCAGCACAAAACTTCACAATTTCAGACGAAGCAGGCAAGACAATAGTTAATTTGCAGCAGAGAGAAGAGCTCTGCAGAATTTGACATTTCTCTGCCCAATTTCTGTAAATTCCACAGCTGCTGACAGCATTGTTTTTGTAGGAATGCCTCTTGAGTTATCCAGTGACGTCGCTTCCCATGACGCTGTGACGCTGTTCTGTAATGACGCCCTATGAAGCGTGCATAGGAACGTATAAACGTCATGGGGAGCCCAACAATGGGGTACCCCATGGGGGCCCTTCAGTATGGGACTCCTTAGATAGAGTCTAACCTTCCATAAGGCAAGAGGGAGGACCCATCCAAATGGTATAGGGCCCTTCCATCCAAGTAAATTTCATTCATGAGTTTGGATGATTCTGAAGGGGGGGGGGGCTGTATAGAAATTAAGGACAAAATGGACTGGTTAACTGTTGTAGACTTGGACAGAGACTTTGACAGACCCTGACAGGTTATATAGGGAAAGTATACACAAGAGGAGAATAGGATGAGTGTTTATTTATAACTACATGTTGTTGACTAAAAGATTGGCAGGTTATTGTGAATTTCGTCTACCCCTTTTTGAGCTACCACCCAACTGCCACCTGACTTGAAAGTTTATATTTGCAAATAAGTATTAGGTATAGTTCGGTTAATTAAAAGCAAGCATGTAAAAAGAAATTAAAGACATTGAAATCCTTCTGGTTCAATCACTCTGCAGTGCATGGTAAGTAATCAAAATATTAAAAAAAAATTCATTTCAGTTATCATGAGACCAGTTTTGATTTCTGTTTCACACCCAGTCCTCTTCATGGGCTCTGATTCAGTGATCCTGACGTCACCATATCAACAGCATGTCCACATCATTTACAACAACAAAAACAACAACATCAACAATATTTTTTGACAACAACAACAAAAACAAAAACAACAACAAAAATCACTGGTGACTAAAACAACAACAACAACCCCAACACTCCATCAGACTATTTGGCCTTTTCAGTGACAATGCCAAGTTTTCATTACTGACAACTTCGTCCATCTCAGTTCTGAAGCATAATAAAACCCATTGAAAACTCGTGAACATGAAAGTCACTTGGTTGAAAGTGAACGTTTCAACAGCATTTGAAGGTCTAGTGATGGATTATGATACAACAGAGCTAATAGGGAGGGGCAGAATGGTACAAGGGGCCCAAAAAATGCCAAGGCACCCCACAGTGGGCCTCCTGTTGGGCCCCCTGTGTTGTTTTTCAACCCATTTCTGGTTCTGGGTTCAACGACTGGAAAATCTCCTGTCAATCCTTATTGGCAACAAATCCAGCAAGGGTTTTATTGAGAGCAGCTGATTTTGATTTGTCCAACTGCTGGAGTGGCTTGTAGACAAATTGGTCATCAAAAGCCATCAAACTATTCTGTTAGTTCCAATATGGCATGTGAACCTCAGTGCTTTTGATTAGAGTTATTGCGGGAGTCTGACTATCTGTCTGACTTAATCTAAATTATCTCTATCTATCTATCTATCTATCTATCTATCTATCTATCTATCTGTCTATCTATCTATCTATCTATCTATCTATCTATCTATCTATCTATCTATCTATCTATCTATCTATCTACAGGGTGGGGACCCGAAACTTGCACTGATTTGTATAGTAGATATCTATTAAACAGCTCAATGGACTGCAATGAAACTTATTAGTCGATAATCAGCTATGTCTTAAGTGTATTATACTCAAGTATTAATTCTTTCTGAGCAAAAATGGCTTCACAGAGAGAGAAAAGGCAGAGAGTCTCTGATTTGCCATGCGCTGAAGTTGCTCCCAGGAGAATCTCCGTTATTATTTAACTGCCCTCACAGACAGTATCTAATATTAAGAAGGTAATGGGGTAGCAAAAAGGTGTCCAGAGAAGGCCAGGCAGTGGTAAAGCCAATAAGAAATGCTAGCCTAATTTTATTAAGGAAGTGAGGCCAAAATTGCAGTGGACACCACAAATTCAATGCAGAGGCTGGCTGGAGAGATGAATTTTGATACCAAAACAATGTGAAAAGATGCATGGGTGAACTTAGGCTTGAATTTGTGTGCCAGGACCACAAGGCATCTCCTGACAGCAGCCAAGAAACAAAGAAGACTTAAAGGATGCAGAAAAGTTAGGAAATACATAAGATCTCAGAAAAACACTTTTTGTGTATCCCGCATGAGAAAATCTTCGCTGTAGATGTTTTTGTCAATAGGAGAAATGATAACTGCCTGGCTGGATCAACAGCTGAGGTCCAAGAGATGTCCAGGAAAAAATATCGAGCCCAAATTCTGGTACTGGGAGTCATTCCCACTGATGGAAAAAATATGCCAGAAAAACTCAGCATTCCTGTAAGAACAATTTTGCCGCTACCGTGTGCAGTGTGCAATTATAATAATGGTTGCCAAATAGAATGAAAACATTGTCTTCTATGTCTACTTTGGGTGTGCCAAGCTACCTGTTGTGAAATCTTACTGTTTTTTAGATATTTTTCAGACAAATCTTCATTGGTGCAAGTTTTGGGTCCCCACCCTGTATCTATCTATCTATCTATCTATCTATCTATCTATCTATTCCTACAACATGTGGGGTATCAATGAGCCTCCCCTGTTTACACCTTTCAAGTGCTGGCATGGTGCTTAGACTAAACTTGGTCTTTCCACATTCTCCAAAGACAATGATATATACAAAATTTGGCATTTTTGGATTGTCAAAAACAACACAGCCCCCAAAATGTGCATTTGTGTACAATTCTTGTATCTGACAACATATTTCCATGTATTTTTGTGGATGCTGAAATTTCTTGTCATATTTTCTTCACTGGAGGTCCCATGCAAGCTCAGCAGAGAAACGGGAGAATATTGATGTTTTTCTTTTGTCTTCACAAAAATCATAAATCGATTATTTGAGACGATGAAAATTAAGAAGGATCATAGATCTAAATGCACACAAGCACTTACTTGCTTTCTTCCTAGCTTGTCTGCTTCTGTGTTTATCTGCTTGTTGTCTCCTTCCTTCCTTCCTTTCTTCCTTCCTTCCTTCTTTCCTTCCTTCCTTCTTTTTTCCTTTCTTGCCTTTTTCCTTCCTTCCTTCCTTCCTTCCTTCCTTCCTTCCTTCCTTCCTTCCTTCCTCTCTCCCTCTCTGCCTTCCTTCCTCCGTTTATCCCTTGTTGTTTTTTCCCTTCCTTGTTGCTTGCTTCGATATTTCTTGATCGTTCCTTCCTTGCTTACTTACATGCATCCCTCCATTCTTACTTCCTTCATTCCAAGTCACTTCATTTCTTTGTTCCTCACTTTTTCCTTCCTAACTTGCTTTCTTTCATCCTTTCTTCCTTTCCTTCCTTCCTTCAAACACGCATAATGTCTAATATTGTTTATTTCTATTTGTCATGAAGATGCTATGTGTTTATAACTATGAAATGCATTTCTTGTACAATGCATACTATTTGTATGAATATGCAAAACAGTCTGTCCCAAAACTGAATAGTTTCCTATTTATTTGGGTTTTACATTCACCAATGAATGACCATGCAGTGTATAAATAACTAACAAGGACAAAATGTATACTTGTATGTGAATGGCTACATGGTATTGGTCACTACCACGGTACCACCCCAAAACAGTGTATTGGTGTTTGGTGTGCACTTAGAAGGAAGGAAGGAAGGAAGGAAGGAAGGGAGAAGAGAGGGAGGAAGGGAGGAAGGGAGAAGAGAGGGAGGAAGGGAGGAAGGGAGGAAGTGAGAAAAGAACGAAGGGAGGAAAGAAAGGGAGGAAGGAAGGGAGGAAGGAAGAAAGGAATGGAGGAATGGAAAAGGCCGAGATAGATAGATAGATAGATAGATAGATAGATAGATAGATAGATAGATAGATAGATAGATAGATAGATAGATAGATAGATAGATAGATAGCTAATTAGACAGACAGATAGACAGATAGGTAACATAGACCTGTAGCTTCTTCCGAAATGCTGTACATTTTAGCATGTAAATCCATGCATTACAAGTGTTAAGTGTGTTTCTGTTACCAGTCTGAGGAATACATTTGATTGACAGCTGCCACTCAGCACAAGACATGTGAGAAGTGCGAGTTTAGATTTGTAAATTTTCTGTGTACAAGAATGTAACAGATCTGTCTACGGGGGCAGGGGTGAGGGCTCTCGGGTGACTGGGCTGGTGTAGCTCATTCGG